>CM026391.1:56979069-57025450 GCA_014843695.1 Archivesica marissinica | reverse complement strand
ATTGTTAGGGCCTTACCACCATATACGTCCTAACACGGCGCTCCTGAGACGTTGTTGAAGATCGTGAGAACATGAATACAACGTGTTCAGGGTCCACTCGATTTGATGTCACCATTGGTTTATCAGTAATGCATCATGAATCTTAATGCATCTGCGGACAATCTATCCCGTCGATACAACGTGTCTACGATTTCCAGTCAATGCAAATTACAAGTAAACACGACGTGCATTGTGTGCACATGTACACTGTGTGAGATGTATATATGTCGTAGACGCAGAAGAGACGCACTGGGTGAGCTGTATAGATGTAGTAGACGCAGAAGAGACTCACTCCTCATGCAAGCACGTTCTTGCCAGTGTTACTACATTGCTCCCGTCGCCTTCTGACGGATGTCCGTATGGCAAGGCATGTACGAGTAAAGTTAGTACTGACATCTAGTTTATCCCGTTCTGTGTGCACGCGGAATGGCGACGTTTATTTTGAACAGTCCAAAACAAACTTGACCGGTTTGACGTTAATTTTCGTCAGGTTCTTAAGACGTCCACACGCCATATTATTATGACGTATTATTCACTGTTCTATGTCATGAGGCGAACGCCATGCGAGGACATGTAGGTTTGACTTGCCCAATGGGTGTTTAGCGATATTAATATCTTCTTCATAGTTTATACAAATTTAATTTAGCTCGATTGCGAAACAAGTTATTACAACTAATATTAATCACTCTCGAGACCGCATTCCTGATGGAAGCCATCACCACGAGGGAGAGAGAAAAGGCAACGTGGAAATTAAATACCTTGCCTAAGGGCACAATCGTAACGGTTCCAGCGGGGCTCGAACTCCGGACCTTTAACACCTGAAGCATCCACTGCGCTATCACGACTTCCACATTTTCAATTGTGTTTTATATGCATGCACAACTTATTATGGTAGATGGGCTTATTAAGCTGACTATTTATTTATTAAACATGTATTCATATTGGTCAATACTATATACACATATGTACACTTATGTTTGTTTGTTTTGTTTGGGCGCTTTTATGGGAGCGGGGGTTAAGTAGCACCAACACCTTAGGTTATTGGTGGAGTAAGACCCCGGATGTCACATAGAGCAGTATTTTAGCCACTGACTAACAACCGGGTATAACCACCAACCTTACTCACATATAATAATTCGACACTGCAGGTGGGATTCGAACCTACAGCGGCGAGGGACATGTAGTTGTACCCAATATGCCACGGCGTCCCCTACATGTGTATGTTTAGATGCACCCAATGATCATGCGTGGGTCAATTCTAAACAGCATCATGGGGTACATGATACAACATCTACTCATATTGCCAACTTGCAATGACGTAGCAGTGATGTAGCAATGACGTAGTACTCATTCCTGACAACATATACAATGCATTATAGTAAAGGTGCAGAGACGTGCATGCAGTTTACATGTTGTTTATTAGACAACACGTGTAAACATATACAATGTACAGACAAAGTCATTCACTCAAAATACGTAACTTTGCAGAGCATGGATAAAACATACCTGCTTTCGCAATGCGCACGTGACATGATTAATAGTTTGACATGTAGATGCAATTCATGGTCACACCGAAGACATATGTAATTATAATAAACAGAATGCGTGCTACATGCAACCTATGAATGGACTCCAATACATTTAGATATAGTAAAAGACATATAGCACAACCTGGTCACAATGCTAACGATTAGCATTGTCCAGTTCATTTGTACATAGACACTAGTAGGTACTTTGCATATGGAAAGAAATGCAACAGCTCGGTGAAGTTGAGTCTAGTCTAGCATACATAAATACATATAATACAAAGGAACATAACGCAGCGAAACACAAATAAGAATGAAGATACAACCATCACGGAGTACACTCATCGTACAATAAGAATGAAGATACAACCATCATGGAGTACACTCATCGTACAATAGGAATGAAGATACAACCATCATGGAGTACACTCATCGTACACTAGGAATGAAGATACAACCATCATGGAGTACACTCATCGTACAATAGGAATGAAGATACAACCATCACGGAGTACCATCATAGTACAATAGGAATGAAGATACAACCATCACGGAGTACCCTCTTCGTACAATAAGAATGAAGATACAACCAGCATGGAGTACCATCATCGTACAATAGGAATGAAGATACAACCATCACGGAGTACCCTCTTCGTACAATAAGAATGAAGATACAACCATCATGGAGTACCCTCTTCGTACAATAAGAATGAAGATACAACCATCATGGAGTACCCTCATCGTACAATTGGAATGAAGATGCAACCATCACGGAGCACCGTCATCGTACAAACGCATAACTGAAGAAATATGTTATAAATATGCACATTATATACGTCCTTTTATATCTGCCTAATTTTAAGTTGCATATTATTTCCTCCGACATGAGGTTTATTATTTTTTACACGAGTTTGGTTGATTGGTTCTGTTAGCAGGATTGTAATTTTTACTTACAGATTTTACTTACAGATTGTTTAACTGTTGGTGCCCCGAATATATGTATCACGGTGTGGACGGGATAACTCACCACCGAGTGCCCTCTCTTGTTGACAATATTTGCTATGCTAGTCTATTAGCTAACAGTCTGTGCGCTGCTAATTAATGTAGTCTTGTATTGTATTGCTAGTATTTACTATTATTTGCAACAGTCATCACCATCATCATCTTCAGTGAATGACAAATAGTATGCATGGCAGCAGGTAGGGGAACCACACACGTGCAGTGTGATCCCGACTGTTACCGGTTAAAAGTGTGTTTGCATATTAACAACTTAACGTATTCTAGTAGTCATAGTGTTAGACGTACATGTAGGTCGTTACATTTCGCTTAGCACGAATTCGAAATAAAAACTGTTTACTCTCGATACCTCGTAAAAGAACAAGAGATGATACTTATTGTTGGTTTGGGCGCATTGCCTGCTGACACCACTACCGGGATTCCTGTAGACTCTAGTACACGGTCGCTTAATGACGTCAAACTAGTTATTTATACCATAACATATTAAATTATTCAACGATATTGACAGCTACATTAGTGCGTTGATGCAGACACATTCATGTTCAAACTCACAACAGTTGCCATGGTCAAAATCATTGATATTGGCAATTGTCCGAAATAAACTTTGAAACTATCGCATAATTGTTGTCATTGCAAAAGCCGAATTACTCAAGTTTGCAAAAATAACATCCATCTTTATTAACAGTTTGAATGTACTTTTAACAGTGTTAGTATAACCTTCGTTTGACTCTGATAGTTTGTGTTTACTAGTCTCTCTCTACTTTTAACAATGTTGGTATAACCTTAGTTTGACTCTGATAGTCTTGTGTTTACTAGACTCTCTCTACTTTTAACAATGTTGGTATAACCTTCGTTTGACTCTGATTGTCTTCTTTTTACTAGACTCTCTCTCTACTTTTAACAGTGTTGGTATAACCTTCGTTTGACTCTGATAGTCTTGTGTTTACTAGACTCTCTCTACTTTTAACAATGTTGGTATAACCTTCGTTTGACTCTGATAGTCTTGTGTTTACTAGACTATCTCTACTTTTAACAATGTTGGTATAACCTTCGTTTGACTCTGATTGTCTTGTTTTTACTAGACTCTCTCTCTACTTTTAACATTGTTGGTATAACCTTCGTTTGTTTGACTCTGATAGTCTTGTTATTACTAGACTCCCAACTTTTAACAGTGTTGGTATAACATTCGTTTGACTCTGATAGTCTTGTTTTTACTAGACTCTCTCTACTTTTAACAGTGTTAGTATAACCTTCCGTTGACTCTGATAGTATTGTGTTTACTAGACTCTGTCTACTTTTAACAGTGTTGGTATAACCTTCGTTTGTTTGACTCTGACAGTCTTGTTTTTACTAGACTCTCAACTTTTAACAATGTTGGTATAACCTTCGTTTGACTCTGATAGTCTTGTTTTTACTAGACTCTCTACTTTTAACAGTGTTGGTATAACCTTCGTTTGACTCTGATAGTCTTGTTTTTACTAGACTCTCTACTTTTAACAGTATTGGTATAACCCTCGTTTGACTCTGATAGTCTTGTTTTTACTAGACTCTCTCCGTAGCTCCACTTCTCCATGGCAAATCATAACATCATACTAGCAATGCCATTAATGTGCGTGTATCACTTTCGGCATGTTTTAATAAAATTAGTTTATACGAATTGATTTTAGCTCGATTGCGAAACAAGCTTACACACTTATATTAATAACTCTCGAGACCACATTCCTGATGGAATCCATCGCCACGAGGGAGAGATAGTGCAGTGGATGATCGTTCGCTTCAAGTGCGAAAGGTCCGGAGTTCGAACCCCGTTGGAGCCGTTGCGATTGTGCCCGTAGGCAAGGCAATAACATGTCGCTTTGCCTCTTCTCTCTTTAATAAAATTACTGGCATACACAAGTTGGAACTCGCATACACGGCAATTTCGGTTTTCGATTATAATCTTAAAATCATGACTTAAAAAATGGTTTCCTATTTTATGTATCGATTAAATCATAAACGCATCATGATGAATGTTAACTGTATACATAGAATTACCGCATTTTATATTTCGAATGCATGCGAAGTGTTTCAGATACGGCAACAGGCAATGCACAATACAAATGTTCCCAACATGCAAGCATGTATAAGTTAGCTTAGCAGCATCTCTTTGCCAATATTGCAGCAAACAATCTCCGTCCGTTTCCGTGTGACAGAGTAACACACGGAAATAGTCGAAGCATCAGGAAAACACGTGCCATGCATTCACAATACAGATCATTGCATGCGTCATCAGAGGAAACTCTCCCTTTCTTTGTCAGTCACTTTCGCATGCTTCTCCTATAACGATATCAATAGATTCATAATGATATATATTGAGAGATAGGTAGATGTATATGTTTAATATATATATAGTTAAAAGTGTAATTTTCAACCTACATTGTGACTGTATTGTCTGTAATCAATTAAAAATCGAGTGAGAATTCCATTTTCTTTTAGTATGTCTGAGATTTAGAAACAATAGACAATTAATACTACCAGCATATATTGCATGGCCTACTTTAAATACGCTTACAAATATTATGAGCTCAAATAAAAAACAAAACAAATAAAAGTAGTAAAATATATTAAAGAAAGTATGAAGTTAAGAAAATATTTAAATTAATAATATGTGTTCCGTATGTATTATATATGACTAATCATATAAACTATGTATGTGAATACTGTAAATATATATTGTTCATGTTGTAATAGGACGTTGACCATATATTCATATACATATCATTTGTAAATGGCTAAAAGGTATACTTATACGCCGATTGCTAATAATGATTGAAGATGCAATATGTTGGCAGCTTGTTGAACAGCTAGTAATCATGTTTAAGTAATTGCGGAACAGTAGAATTAAGAACACCCATTTAGTCTCATTGATACAGAAGCATTTAACATCCTTGTTCCTATATGAATATGAAGTTTGTTGAAATTCTTAGATAGTATAGGATACACGAGCATGCATATATGAGGAGTATAGTAAATGTATACGTATGTCGTTATTTTATTACATACAATGCTATATATTAATGGTATACAAATAGCGAACAATTATTCGCATGCAACAATAGGTTAGGAATTCGGATTGGTAATGAAAAGACAAACATTGTAGATGCATTAGACAAGCTTAGGTCAGGCACACATATAACAAATATAGACAGTAAGTATGATCAATTACTCGCTCCAGATCAAGAGGACACACGCGACAACGTAGTGTGCAATGAAATTATGTTTATTTCATTACATGTAATGTGATTACATGTATATTACATATATATATATATATTAATTGACTATAAAAATTGCGTGCCACTTGACGTAATTTGCTCGGCCAATATGGAGCTAGCTCGGCCTGTATGAAAATATCGAAATCAGATTGGTTATATGAAATTGTCTGGCGTGATTATTTTGCAGTCGCCGTAACACGTTCATACTATCTATATAAAATCTTAAATTCACAGTTGTAACATCGATATGTATTTGGTCACAGCACTTAAATCATTAAAATACTCATTATATTAACTTTTGTTACCGTTACGTGCTGCAAATGTTTGGTGAAAATATTCTAAGTCAATTAATAAAATGTTCATTAAGTAAGTGATTTCATATTGCCCTCGGTCCAATATGACTGGCTTCACGCCAATAACAAGGCCAATATGGAATCACTCAATTAGTAACACTATACTATTTATATTCTATAACATATATATTGTATAAGCAACGTATACATAGGGCAATATGCACATTTACAGTGCAAATATACGACTGAATGCGATAAAGTTGTCTCAATTGGGAACAATTAAATGTAGATATATCATTCCTGTAAACTTAAGGTGACAATGCCGCCAACATTAGGGGTACCCATAAACTGGTTGTAATTGGTTTGTATATTTCCGCATGCTTACTGAGCTTCGTAAATTCAATATTTGATGCGAAATAAACCTATACATATTATGCCATAGCAAGCACTATGCAATTACATTGTACGACAGTGTTTTATATTGGAATAGTTACAATGTGGCCACATTTCCCCAGTCATGGTCATATCTGATAACAATATTTATTATTGTTTATAATGCCAGTGTATGTTTCATCATACACTAGACTATTATTATATTGGCCCTAATTCATAATAGAGAGGAATGATCCAACGAGGGTTGATCAATAAATCCTTGGACAATATTGTAATGAACTACAGGTTAATCTATAAATAAGTGAATAGCATGTGTATTGCTTATATCAGACAATGTTATGTGTCATTTATCTACATGTACATTGCATGCACGTGCGCGCGTCGCATGCTAGTATTGCATAACTGACATTGCCGTTAAATTTTTCTCAAAATAATCGCCAGCAACTTCAATATATCCTTCATAATTATATATATGCATGTATGCTCTTAGATTAGCTGTACTATTAATTATATACCATTGGCATGACCAGTGGGACGTTGCTATGTTTGTATTAGTGTCTCTGATCAACTGCTGTAATTTAAGATGTGATTTAATCCATCTGTTCTTGTATACTAATGTTACAACATGATGTAAATATTGATACAATAAAATATGTTAAATCTAACTGCTGTATTCCATCTACCGGTATACCATATACAGTACCCCGTCGGTATAAATATAACTTGTGATGGTCGAACATCTGGAAGCGGCACAGATGTATCTATCTTCCTGGAGACAGTATGCTAGTGTTGGTTCAGTGTATTGCTCTGGTCTTCCCATGTTCGTTCCAAGACGTTTGCAATGACATTAATTTCACTTATTCGAACAGATTGTTATGAAAGCGCTTACAACACTGACGAGACCAACTGGATCGATCATACATGAAATATTACATCAATAATGTGGTGCACGTGTCCACGCCAACATACCCTTAACTCAACACGATTAATATCCGTGATTTAATTGTCCATATTATGAATGTATGAGCTGCGGCGACTGTATTAACCATCTCATTGCTATGACTCATAATGATGTTTATGCTCCCTTGTGATTGTACAAAATGATTAACGTATTAACAAGGCTTGTTAAATACAGTTCGTGTAATAAGACTTGCCCACGGATATTTTGATCAACCCTAGTGCATGTACGAGAGTTGATATTGGTACATGAGTATGTACATAGTAATCTTCCTCAGTTCCAGGAACTACTAATGACTAGACTAATGCTGATATAACTCGTTGTCCAAATCATGTTCATGTACCATTGTTTTGAATTCTTTATATATATCAGCCTGTAGAGTATCATGCAAAGAGGATAGAAAACATTGAGTCATTGAGGAAAATCAACATAATGGATTCGAAAACGCATCATTTGTGAACCTGTAGTAATTATGCGTTATCGTGTCTAATAGTTTGGTTTTCCAACGGCCATATTCAACTATGACACTAAGTTCTCAAATTCTAATTACCAATGTGACAATGCACATCATTACTAAAATGGAGTACATAAATGAAAAAAAATGAAAAAAACACCATTTTGACGAAATCATTTAAAATCATTTGGGTGATTGTGGGGTTCTATTTGGATCATCTGTGCTCATTGTACGACCCAGATTCTGAAGAATATCCATAGCAACGAGCGATCCTCGCACTAATGCTCTCTGAAATATGAAATGTAACTACATAAGTTCTGACTATGGTTCACATGAAAAATATATTGCCAAACTCGTTACTGCTATATGATGGGATCCTAGGAAATGTAACTACATAAGTTCTGACCATGGTTCACATGAAACATATATTGCCAAACTCGTTACTGCTATATAATGGGATCCTAGGAAATGTAACTACATAAGTTCTGACCATGGTTCACATGAAACATATATTGCCAAACTCGTTACTGCTATATAATGGGATCCTATGAAATGTAACTACATAAGTTCTGACCATGGTTCACATGAAACATATATTGCCAAACTCGTTACTGCTATATAATGGGATCCTATGAAATGTAACTACATAAGTTCTGACCATGGTTCACATGAAACATATATTGCCAAACTCGTTACTGCTATATAATGGGATCCTATGAAATGTAACTACATAAGTTCTGACCATGGTTCACATGAAACATATATTGCCAAACTCGTTACTGCTATATAATGGGATCCTATGAAATGTAACTACATAAGTTCTGACCATGGTTCACATGAAACATATATTGCCAAACTCGTTACCGCTATATAATGGGATCCTAGGAAATGTAAATACATAAGTTCTGACCATGGTTCACAGGAAACATATTGCTGTTACTGTTATATAATGGGATCCTACGAAATATAATGTTATGTTTCTGTTATCTGTTATATCGTCGTATGTCTTGTCAATAATGTTATTGTTTCAAAAGTAAATGCTATAGTAGTACTAGTATAATGTTAAATGCGCATGACTTTTAAAGATGTAGTCAAGTCTATGTTAGTTTATACTAATTTATTTTAGCTCGATTGCGAAACAAGTTCTTACAACTTATATTAATCACTCTCGAGACCTCATTCCTGATGGACTCTATCGTCACGAGGGAGAGAGCAGATGCAATGTGGAATTTATATGTCTTGCATAAAGGCACAATCGTAACAGCTCGAGCGGGGCTCGAACTCCGGACCTTTCACACCTGGAACGAACGCACTACCACTGCGCTATCACGACTTCCAAGTTTATGTTACTGGTCACTCTTATATTGAATTCAATTCAACAAGTTTATTGCATAACACATGTATATATATATATGTTTATAGCAAATACAAACATTTTCAATACAAAGACATGGATTTTTAACAAAGAGCATATAATTCCAGTGGATATTTCAATGCTATTTGCATATAACAGCAATTTTTACGGCGTTGTATTTCTTAACAGGTTAGCATGGTAATACTATTTCGTTATACATTTTAGAATTATGGATTTTACTATCATGAGTGAAGAAAATAATCCTTCACACATTGCCCTAATGTATCCAATATTTCGCACATTTTGATAACAAATGTGCCTACAGTCAAACCTGTGTTAGTGGTCACTTCTATTAAGCAGCCAGCCGGTATTAAGCAGCCAGATTACATATTCCCAATATGTTGTTTTATTATATACTTGACCTCTATTAAGCAGCCACCCGTTCCAAGCAGCCATTTTTTGTGATTCCATTGGATGGCTGCTTAAGACAGGATTGATTGTATATTGTTTTCTGAAAAGGATATAAATGTTACATCTAAGGCAACTACACAGTCTCATTTTGTGTCGGTTTATCGCTGTTCTACGTCCACTTCTATGCAGCTGCTGTGCATGACCAGTGATGGGCAGTGTAACCCCAACGACAAGGCTACTGCTCCAACTGGGGCATATCCATGATTCGGATATTATCAACGTTCCTAATGTCGGTTGCGATTCAAATGACCGACCAATGGACGAACGTCAGGCGGAATTAGATGAATAAGTCAGTAAGAGTTACTTCCCATTAACATATGCCCCCAATTATTCTGTATCTAATCATTATAGACCAGTAGACAGACTGTACGGATATCAATTAATTGCCCGCACTATAATTATAGCATGTGATTCAGCGGATTCGAGAGAGGTTCATACCAAATAGAGACCTACATATTATGGTATGTCTGGTTATAGATTTGAAGACATTTGAGATGCCTGACAATTACATATATATGCTACAAGTACATACTTGTGGATACTAAATACTGTATTTTCACATACTTGTTAGTATTGCCAATTGAATATTCCTTTCAACAAGACGACCCGGCCCGTTGTTACACAGTCATGATTAGCAGCTATACAGTCAAACCTGTATTAGTAGTCACCTCTATTAAGCAGACAACCTGTTTTAAGCATATTCCCAATATGTTGTTTTATTATACACTTGACCTCTATTAAGCAGCCACCTGTGTTATCCAGCTACGTTTTGTGATTCCATTGGCTGCTTAAGACATGTTTGACTGTAGTTCGATGTCGACCTGAGAGCTGCGAACTTCATGTGGTATATCCGTGTGTCTATTAATACACGATACTCATGTGTAGGTTTTTGTTGATGAACATTGCTAGCTACACGAGCTGATACACTAACGGACATCACTGACCAGTTGTTACACACTCTAGAGGATTTATCAAATATTACGAGAAATAATGATTTTAATATGAACTTGCTCTCTATTATTGGCACTGACGCTAATGTTACGGCCATCGGATACCACAATGCGCAGCTTATACAATCACATAACCGGCAATAAGGCTACTGTACAGTCTACATCCGTTATGTCCAAGTCGGTTATGTCGAATTACCCGGTTATCTCGAAGTCGGATTAAAGTCCCGTTTCAGACACTATCAGTTTTACATATAACTGGCTCAGTTTATACCGAATTTCGTTAAGTCAAAATTCGGTTATGTCGAAGCAATTTGCTCGGTCCGACGGAATTCGACATAGCGGATGTAGAGTGTACATGTAACTAAGAAACGGTTGGGTTATAACAAAGACGTGTTTCTGTAATCAGGATCGGGCACGACAGGACGATATATAGTTCCTCTTCTCGTCCCTGCATGGCTGTGGATGTCACCAAGAATGGGGTCTCGAATCCATCTCCATGAAGGAAAGAGAATAGTCATAGTGGACTTTAGGTACCTTTACGAAGGGCACATTTGCCACCGCAACAGCTGGACGCGAACTCCTTGACTCTCACATCTGAAGAAAACAATATGCTATCACTTCGATGCTATCACGACTTCCACGCTATCACGGCTTCAACGGAAGTTGTGATGTTTGTTATCGTACCAAATCGCTACTCTCGCTACTGATAAATGATTTATTTGTTGTAAAAGTAATATACGGTAAAGGTAAAGCAGCCATTTTTCAGTTTCCAGTATGTTACGTTGTTATATATTTGACATTTATTAAGCAGCCACCTGTACTAATCAGCCACATTCTATGATTCCCTTGGCTGGCTGTTTAACACAGGTTTGACTATGTTTATCCCGGACAATGACAAGATATTTCTTATTTCTAAGAGGTGGTCGCCTTTATGCAGTTACACTTGCAATGATGAACGATCAGTGGCTCCTGCTCTCAAATTGTGTGGATGGGAAGGTCACTTATTTCCTAGTAATAATAATTACACTTTCTATTATAGCAAAAATGTTACCCAATTTCACATTTATGTGTGTGTGTTTTACATTTATTTATCGTCGCTACCGGTTGCCAACATGGCAACTGCTTGCGTTATATATTATTCGTAGAGTATTCATGTTCATTTATACAATTGTATATATCGACATATCAAGAGACATGACGTCATCAACAGGAGGTAAATCTAAAATTGAACATGTGATTATGCATTCAAATACCGCCATCAACTATGAACTCATCTATAACGCTTTTAGTTTTACAATCCTGTCATTTAGTATTATATGTTGCTATGACTTGTGGGTCGATCCACTGTTTCTTAGATTGTATATATATATCGCTGTCCATTTTAAAAAGGGAATGTCCATTCATTCCCAATTAAAATGCCTATATTGGGCATTTGAGCATCTAAAATGCACTGTTATTTTTCATATATATTTTCAAAATTGATACGCCGGCGTATCAAAATGAAATCAGCAGAAATGCTAAAAGACAGACAAAAATAATTTTAGTTAAATTGTGTCTGAATTGATACGCCGGCATATCAAAATGAAATCTTCAGAAATGTGAAAAGACAGAGAAACAATTTTAGTTAAATTGTGTTTGAAATGATATAATTTTGGAAGATTTGTCTATGCAATGATACACCGGCGTATCAAAATGAAACTTGCTGAAATATCCCAAAACACAGAGATACAATTACTACATGAAATAGTAATAATTGTGTATGTGAAATGATACGCCGCCGTATCAAACTGAAATCAGCAGACATGCAAAAGATATTAAAAACAGTTTTAGAAATGTTGTCTCCGAAATGATACGCCGGCGTATGAAAATGATATCTTCAGAAATGTCAGTAGACACAAAATAAACAGAGAAATGATTTGAATAAAATTATTATTGAAATGATACGACGGCGTATCAAAACGAATTCTTCTGAAATTCAAAATGTTTGACATAAAAATAGAAATAATTTTAGTAAAATTGTCTGTCAAATCATACGCCGGCGTAACAAACTGAAATCAGCAGAAATTTACGATATTAAATATTTTTAATTCAAATTAGAAAATAGTTGTAGAAATATTGTCTCTGAAATGATACGCCGGCGTATTAAAATGAAATTTTCAGAAATGCAAAACGACAGGACATAACAGAGAATTAATGTTAGTAATATTGTCTCTCGGATGATACGCCGGCGTATCAAAATGATCAAAATGAAATCTTCAGAAACGCGTAAAGACAGATATAAAAGAGAGAAATAAGTTTTTTAAAATGTTCTCTTAAATGATAACAACATTTTGATTGAAATGATACGCTGGCGTATCAAAATGAACTATTCAAAAATGCCAAAAGACAAGATGTGACAACAAAAAATAGTAATCAGTTTAGTAATATTGTCTCAAATGACATCAAATCAATTGACTCCAGATAATAATAAATTGTTTTTATTGTCCTAAGAATAAGTCCTAACACGGGACATGCACAATAAAATGCCAAACTTGTATCGTGCATAGAGATATTTCAGGGTTCTAAAATAAAAAAGAAGGCATATTTATATTATTAAGTTATGCTATATTTATTATCAAATCAAGTGTAGTAACTCTGGTCGAATCGGCAATGAAAATATTGAAATTATAATGTGGGCAATACGTCTATTTTAACTACATATAGCAATTTGGGTCTGATTTGGTGGACAACACCACACAATGGTGATGTAATTATTATTTTAAGCTTGAATTTGTATTTAAATACATAACTCTTGTGTTTCTGACACGATGCATACAACGTTATACGTGCAATACGTGCACACTGTGATTGGAGTTTCATGAAATTCCACCCATTATTTAAAGAGATCTGCATTAAGTGGCTATTCTTTTTAATAACCAATTAATATACGGAAATCATAGACACATATATTTTGAATAGCCACCTAACCCCTAACCGTAGACTAGTAGGCAGTAAATATATTGTTCTCTTAGCCACGTAAGTACAATATTTTGGGTACGACCAGACGGAGGGAAATACGGACAGAATGACACATTCACAGAGACGGACAACGCCAAACCAATATCCCCCTACGAGATCATTCGGATCTGCGTGGACATTCAACAGAAATGCTCTCCAAGACAGACGCTACATAAAATTGAAATAATTTCAGTAAATGATACACCGGTGTTACAAAATGAAATATTCACGAATGAAGTAAATTACAATATGTCATAAAATGGTAATACTTTCAGTAAAATGGTCTCTGAAATGGGGTGTAGGACAATATCTCTCCCGGACAATATTCCTCCCATATATTTTGACACAGGCGGACAATATCCCCCCCATCAAAACGTCAAGGCGGACAATATCCCCAATCAAAAAGTCAAGGCGGACAATATCCCCCCGTTGAAAATCATAGAGCGGACCTATACAAAAATAAAGGTTGTTAGTTTATAAGTTAATAAGGGGGGATGGATAATGTCCGGGGGATATTGTCCTACCCGTGAATTCCAATGGGGGTTATTGTCCGCCCTATGATTTTCCACGGGAGGATATTGTCCACCTTGACTTTTGATGGAGGTATATTTCCGCCCTTTCTTTGTGTCAAAATATATGGGGGATATTGTCCGAGCACCGGGTATAACAACCGACCGTCCACCTGGGCACCGGGTATAACAAATGACCGTACACAAGCCAACTGAATAGCTTCCTCACTTTAAATAATTCGATAATATGGGTGGCTTGATAGAAGAATATGTTGATGCTGGTGTTGTATGGCTTATGTTGACATGATGTTGAGAAGAGCTTTCGTCTCTGATGTCATCACAGTTCAATTGATTTTGCGTTCGTGATGTCGTAGTGGTATCCGATCTAGTGTATTGCGTTTATCCCCTCCCCCAACATCCACGAAGCACAACAATGTGATTAGATACGTCAACGGAAGGGATTATCACGAACAAGGATTACACATATTGTATCATCCCAACAACAACGGATACTGTCACCGGACACCACATATCTGAAATAGTTGTTACTGTACCCTTCCGCAGACAACGGGCATTATTCCCTAATTTGCTACGCTCAAACGTAAATAAATCATTTATCCCATAATCAAGTAATTCTAGGGGGAAAATAATCACAAACAAGATTTAGGATGGGCCATTTGCATTACCATGTTAATAATTTCGAACAATCAAAAAGAACGGATTTTCTGGTTTTAAATTAATATGTAATTGACATGATTCTATGACATTTTACGAACATTCATGACAATAATATCAACATAAAAGTCATCATTAGATATCAATAAATCTGGTAACAAGTAAACGTTTTTCTAAATTGTCTTTCACATAGCCATCCTTCGCTCTCTCGTTGCGCCAATGGCCGTGGCGTATAAATAATATATCTGATATACCAGAATTAGCTGCCGCTGCCGCACCACCAGAACGTAAACTATGAAGCCCAACAAGCAATTTGTGTAATCCGATAGATTCAAACATGCTGATAATAATCTCTCTAGACCTAGAATAAGATAAAGAGGAAGATCCTCTCAATTTGGCACAATTCGTAGTCTTGAAATACGAAACTTGACGAAAAATAAATTCATTGGACCCGTCAACAATATTAACACACTTTAGATATTTCTGAAGCATTGCAACAGGGCAGGTACACCGTTAGTTTTTGTTATCAAACACCAAGTGTCATCCCTATATATGTCCGTTTTACTTTTTGCTATGAAAATAGCGATATTATTCATAATTTTAACAGTCGATACATAAATATATAAAAAAACAAGCATATCCGACTATAATATTAAATAATACTCGCGTTAATCAAACCGTACACATGAACACGCCTAATAGATTTATTATATGTCTGCATACATTACGAATTTTAACAATCCAATAATCATGTCAGATATCCTTCCTAAAAAATGTAAACATTGTACACCAATCAATGTAAGATCAACATGTTTTGTCAATAGAATATCTGCCTTCACAGCATCCAATATAGTATCTGCCTTCACAGCATCCAATATACTATCTACCTTCACAGCATCCAATATACTATCTGCCTTCACAGCATCCAATATAGTATCTACCTTCACAGTATCCAATATACTATCTGTCATCACAGCATCCAATATACTATCTGTCATCACATCATCCAATATACTATCTGTCATCACAGCATCCAATATACTATCTGCCTTCACAGCATCCAATATACTCTCTGCCTTCACAGCATCCAATATACTATCTGCCTTCACAGCATCCAATATACTATCTGCCTTCACATCATCCAATATACTATATGCCTGCACAGCATCCAATAATATACTATCTGCCTTCAAAGCCTCCAATCTACTACCTGTCTTCACAGTATCCAATATACTACCTGCCTTCATAGCAACCAATATACTACATGTCTTCACAATATTCAATATACTACCTGCCTTCACATTATTCAATATACTACCTGCCTTCACAGTATCCAATATGCTACCTGCCTTCACAGCATCCACTATACAATCTGCCTTGACAGTATCCAATATACTACCTGCCTTCACAGCATCCAATGGCCTATCTGTCTTCACAGCATCCAATATCCTACCTGCCTTCACATTATCCAATATACTACATGTCTTCACAGTATCCAATAGCATATATGCCTTCACAGTATCCAATATACTATCTGCCTTCACAGCATCCAATATACTACCTGCCTTCACATCATCCAATATACCACCTGCCTCCACAGTATCCACTATACTATCTGCCTTCACAGTATCCAATACACTACCAACCTTCACCGTATCCAATAGGATATCTGCCTTCACATTATCCACTATGCTACCTGCCTTCACATCATCCAATATACTATCTGCCTTCACATCATCCAATATACTATCTGCCTTCATAGCATCCAATAGTATATCTGCCTTAAAGTATCCAATATACTACCTGTCTTCACAGTATCCAATATACTACCTGCCTTCATAGCAACCAATATACTACATGTCTTCACAGTATTCAATATACTACCTGCCTTCACATTATTCAATATACTACCTGCCTTCACAGCATCCAATAGACTACCGGCCTTCACAGTATCCAATAGACTACCTGCCTTCACAGCATCCACTATTCAACCTGCCTTCACAGTATCCAATATACTACCTGCCTTCACAGCATCCAATGGCCCATATGTCTTCACAGCATCCAATATACTACCTGCCTTCACATTATCCAATATACTACATGCCTTCACAGTATCCAATAGCATATCAGCCTTCACATTATCCAATATACTATCTGCCTTCACAACATCCAATATACTACCAACCTTCACCATATCCAATAGGATATCTGCCTTCACAGTATCCACTATACTACCTGCCTTCATAGCATCGAATATACTACCTGCCTTCATAGCATCGAATATACTACCTGCGTTCACAGCATACAATATACTACCTGCCTTCACAACATCCAATATACTACCTGCGTTCACAGCATCCAATATAGTATCTGCCTTCACAGCATCCAATCTACTATCTGCCTTCACAGCATCCAATCTACTATCTGCCTTCGCAGCATCCAATAACCTATCTGCCTTCATAGCATCCAATAGTATATCTGCCTTCACAGCATCAATTAGACTATCTGTCTTCACAGCATCCAATAGCCTATCTGCCTTCACATCATCCAATATACTATCTCCCTTCACAACATCCAATATTATACCCGCCTTCACCGTATCCAATAGGCTAGCTGCCTTCACAGCATCCAATATACTACCTGCATATCTGCCTTGACATCATCAATAAGACTAGCTGCCTTCACAACATCAATTTGACTATCTGCCTTGGCATTATCAATACGACTATCTGCCTTGACATCATCAATATGACTATCTGCCTTCACATCATCCATTAGCCCATCTGCCTTCACAGCATCCATTAGCCCATCTGCCTTCACATCATCTATTAAACTATCTGCCTTTGCAGCATCAATATACTATCTGCCTTCACCGCTTCCAATCGGCTATTTGCCTTCACAACTTCCAATATACTATCTGCCTTGAGCTTTCACAGCTCCAAACCAACTATCTATCTACATAGACAGTGTAGAACTAACATTTATTCAATAAAGAACATTCACATCTCAAAATTCCGTCGACATCTACATAATGTAATGTTTGATGTTGTCAAATGAAAACATCGACTGTATCATGTATAATTATGTATCAATGGATAACAACCCTCATATATCCCTGTAAATTGAAATAATCAACACTACTGCTTTAAATATATTGAATAGTAAAAATTAAATTGTAATATGTCGGGGCGGTCAACTCAAACGGATTACATCTCATGCGCAAAGTAGATAAATGCGCACACCTGATTAAAATCACATCCCAATGACCACTCAAAAAATATATGAATAAGTTGGCGGGATAACTTAAACGGAATACATATAATAATAAAACGTGCCACATTAAAGCAATCCGTAATCCAGGGATCACAGGTTCGATCCCCCGTCTGACCCTAATACAATTAACATTCTTTCAGATGGGACGTTAAACCGAGGTCTCGTGTCGGTGCGTTACACCGTGTACGTAAAAGAACCAGATGAGACTCTGGAATGGGTCTCTGTTTGTATCATTGTACTATCCTCCACAATCTAAAACGACTAATCTCGCTCATATGGGTAACCGGTAGCGACGATAAATAAGCGTAAAATACACACACTTAAAGCAATCCACATACGTATATGTAGTCCAGTGGTCAACACGCCGGACCGGCAATCCAAGGATAGCAGGCCCGACCACCGTGCGACTCCAATAAAACCAACAGGCCCCAAGATGGGACGCCAAACCGAGATCCGCGTCGATGCCTCACACCGCGCACGCAAAAGAACCAGTAGAGACTCCGGAATGGGTCCCTGTCTGTATCACCGCACTATCCTCCAAAATCCAAAATGACCAATCTCATTAGGAGGCATCGCTCACATGGGCAACTGGCAGCGACGATAAATAAACGTAAAACACACAAATTAAATCAATCCGAGATGTTTCACGATCTAATCTAATAGTCAAGACTGTTTTATTAAATGTACAAGAACCAAAAACACTTTGTTTGTTCATGTACTGTTGAAAACAGTCCTGTCCGGCTGAACACTCAAACATATCTACTTTTACTGCTATAACATGTAAGTTGGGTTTCATATTTCCAGCGTCTACAATTCTGACACAATTTTGGTTGTACGTGTACCAATGAACGTTGTGACCTTTTATATGAAACAAAGAACTCCTCAAAGCAAATACTAGTGCGTACAGTTCCCGCCAAGTAAATCTCTCTGTCCGTTCAACCGAGTACCAATTTGTATTGCAAATCAGTTTGTTTCTCGGCTCAACGTATGTTGCGCAAGCTAATTTACTAGCGTCTGAATAAATAGTCACTGAATGTATACGTTTTGAAAACAATTGTTTGACTTTTTTCCAAAACATCAATTACTCAATGCACCCATCGAATTCAGAAACATTTAGTAAAATATCCCAGCTTTGGCCTTGACTAATAGTACGGTGCAACATGTTGTCATAAGTTTGCAAATGCTTCCTAAAACTGGCATCATGGACATGACCTTTCATGTGACCTGTGCTAATTCCCTAGGGATAAAAAACGGCAATTTCTTTGACAGATTGTCTAAAAGTACATTTACACTCACAAACCGTTTTTCCAAAATCACTAACTAACTTTCCTCCATATTTCAAACCAAACCTAGCCATTATATCAGCACATTGTTCACGAACTGAGCCTCTGTAAGAGCCAGATAATAAGATCTATTCCCCATCCGTCATCTAGAAATAAAACTAGACGTACGCCATTTTGTCCGATATATTTGACTATGTTATGTTATGTTATATTTCGGGTTTTACGCCTGCATCAGCACCATTTTGGGCTATATCGCCGGCGGGCAGTTTACCTAACAACACCTTTCCTGGGAATGCTCCAGCGATTAACCAGTACTTGGGTGTACCAACCTCCGTAAGAAACTGCCAACTTTTTCATATAAATGAGATATTTGACTATGTACCTAAAGGCACTTGGTGCAAATGTACGGGGTCGAGATCAAACCGAATGGTAAAACCGTGAACACGAAAAAGGATTGAACTCCATCAATAGGCCAAGAACACAGATTTGTGTTCATGTACAACCTTCCTCATTATGACCGTAATTAGGTTAAACATTTGTTTTGATGACAAAGCCCCTTTTATTCACATACAGGTACATTATATGCATATATATACATAAATACACGCGATCATTTACATAAAACATAATTATATGAAATGCAATAAACCGTAATCAATATTTTGTTCAATATTTATTGTTGTTCGTTTGTTGTTGCTGTTATTGTTGTTGATGCTGTTGTTGCTGTTATTGTTGTTGTTGTAATTCCCCCAACCTGTACACGTAAATACTGTTGTATTTTGTCGCAATCGAAATGTAATACATTGTATTGTGAATGATACATATTCTTAGTATCTCATACCATTTGCCTAACTTTTATCAGACAGTTCGCAGCTGAAATGAACACACAACCACATGTGCACAGGGATCGCAGGTTCGATTCCTCGTCTGACCCTAATACAATTAACAGTCTTTCAGGTGGGACTTTAAACCGAGGTATCATGTCCGTGTGTATATTATTATGAAATATAGTGCCTATTAATTAGTTTATACACATATATGTTCGCTCGATTGCGACACAAGTTCTTATAGCATTAATCGAATGGAATCCATCGGCATGATAGCAGCTATTTATTAATTCTAATGACATATACGGATGTTTTGCTTCATAATTGACTATTCGTGAAATGAATTTGTTGATATGTCAATAACTTGTTTTTGTTAACTATTTACTAAAGTTCTTCCATATATAAACTGATTCAATGCATGAAATGCATATCTATCATTTCGAGAAGGTACACGCGTGTAGCAGCCTGTATATGATTCAATATACATACATATATTTATCGTAGGTGTACAGTAATTCGGGTAATGGTGTGTAATCAAGTGTCGTGTTTATATGCACGATTATTTCGTGCATTTTCGGATAGTATAAATAGTGGAATGTAGATAGTTATCTCCATTCGAAGTCGTTTGCATTACACGATACACGTCAGTTTCTTGGATTTATGGCTTCTAACGATATTTTAGGCGACCATTTGCCACGTGGTGAATCTTTAAATTAATAAAGCAGTTCGAATTCAACTGATCAGATTATTTTTCTACATGGTATATACCTTATTTTAACGTTATGATATAACAGTATAGCATGTGAAAGTAATCAAACGAACAATAATTTAGCTTAATAAACTGAGTATAAGTATTTCTCAGGCTTAACTAGAGTCGATGCTTAAACGGCCGTGTTAAATTTACTACAATCTCGTTTCTACTAACCAACAAGTTACCGTGGGTACATTGCATCTCATATCTACAGTAAAGTTATGAACGTACAGAAAATGTACAATATGCATGCAATATTGACTTGATACATTGGAGAACATAAATAACACGTATACTCTATTACATTATTCTAACCTTAACATTTCAAGCATTTCAGCATTACATAATGTTCCATACAAAATATTTGACACTAAAGTATATGTATATTCTTTCATTCTTAACACCAATAACAGCTACTTGTACTTACCATGTTTATGAAAGACGTCTATTAAAGTACATAAATCAAGTTATATTGGTATTATATTGGACTTATCATATAACATACTATAATCTAACAACGTTATTATCTAGTATACAACTCATTTGTCCTAAGGGTAAATGATATTTCTATATATATACTTAAATATTTAATAACCTGTTTATTTTCACTATTAATTAATTTTACAAATGTATGCATATTGGGACGCCTCCAGTAATATCTCGGAATAAACAGCTTTCTCAAATCACAATACAAGTTACATTCTAATACAAAGTGAAATTCATCTTCTAGACTATTACATGAGCTACAAATCCGAAAATGTATTGCCCCAAGTTTCCGTAAATAACACAATGTCATGATTGTTAAATATATCTTTTATTTCTGGAGACTAATTTATTTGTCCGTTTTGTTGAAATACCCTCAGGCTGAATGTTCAATAATGCACAACGCAGCAATACCTTCTCATTGTTGACCTATTGTCCTAGTTGCGCACCTGTAGGGGAAACCCAATCACGTGTCAATAGCTCACGATCCGCTTGTTTGTTTTTATTCACTTGAGTACACGGTTTATTTATAGCATCAGGTAAAACCCGATCTGTCTTTCTTCGTGTTGTACTTACACTTGCTCTCCTGTACGGAATGGCGGAGTTTGAACGTTTTTCTGACCTTGATACTGCACGTGAGTTTCGTGCACGTCTCCTTGCTATGGGTAGTTTTGACGTTTCATCACAGTGTGACTCGGTTGGCTGACTCGCACTATCACTAGTGGCCACGGATTTGAGATCTGTTTCGTCAGTTTCAACAGTATTTTGTGAATGTGGAAGTGCAGCTATGACTGGGATTTCATTACTTATAAGGATATGTGATGTGGGATTTACTGACAGAGTATTTTCAGCGGGGGGAAGTGTGATTGTGGTACAGTACGGGATGTCACAAACTGGATTTACCGAAGGAATAGATCCGTTCTGACATTGTGCAGTTTGTGGGATGTCAACAGGTGTACCTGGCACGAGTGGATTGTCAACATTTCCGCAGTCTGTCTGATTACATGTGGCAGGTGTTTGAGTCTCCATTGTATATATTCGGGACGCGATATCCTGGGTAATAGGGGAGCTTAACATGCTGTGGGCTGGGACTAAATGAGTCGGTTGGAGTTGCAACTGAGGGTTCAATTGCTGGAAAAAACCCGGGACTGATAAGTGCATGTGAAAGGGATTCTTAATCTGGCCTGGATTTACGTTACTTTGAGCCACATTCGGGTGAGCAAAAGGGCTAAAGAATGGAAAAGGGGCCTGTGGGTTATTGTTTACATTCAGTGATCCATGTGCACTGACCTGTGGCACCTGTGGTAAGTTAGTTATACTGTTACTGTTACTGATTTGTTCATTTATATGTATATTGCCACTGTGTTGAGTTGAAGATCTAGTCGTATGCACTGAATCACAGTATAGTTGTCCCTCCTGTGAGATCATGCTTGGTGTTGATTGGTCGCATGTTAATTGATCAATCTGTGACAATCTGCTGATGCTTGTAAATTTATTCCAATCTGGCATTTCATCTTTTACCAATTTTCCATCTTGTAAAAGTTTGGCTGGGAACACAATCTGTATTTTTGACTGAGGCGAGTTATTTTCAACAGTTTGTACTGAGGCCAAATACGGGATCGAACCTCTTGGATTTCACGAGGCAGGTCGAAATCTACAGAAAATGGTGTTCCTTTCAACATAGTAACGCGACTCATAATTAACTCAGTTTCGCATTAGTCCCTGCAATTCACAATACTTGGCCTTCTCTGGTGTTGTTGTCTGGTATTTCGTTGACCTAATATGTGTGCACGGGCCATGTATATGTCTCTAGGGTGATATCTAGGTGATTGTCGAGAAAATCGCGTATTAGTGCAAAACAGTTCTCGCCTTTGTTCTCACTGAAACCCCTGAATATAAGATCTGGCTTCTATATCAATGGACCGACATGCCAGTAATTTCATGAAGTCAGTTTGTCTGTTAGTTGTGCTAACTACCTGCTTGATCTTTTCATTCATATCTGTTAGGGATTTTCCAGAACTGCAACTCATCTGCTCATTTCTAATGTTTCTAAGTTCAACAAACATGTGGTTCAACTTTCTGTCAATGGAACTATTCATAAAATCTTGTTTAGTTAGTTCAATGTTCGTTGAATAATTCATGGTGTTCATGGTGCTGTTTTCCCGCTCTTGCAAAAGTTCAAAACGATTCTGTATTGGAACAGCAAAATCCATATTTAAATCATCAATTTCCACTAAAGCACATCTAGACACTATAGATCACCAATAGTATACTTTTATTCAAAAGTGTATCCACAAAAATTATAGGAAACTGTCATTTTATCACTTTTTTCGTCAGTAAACATAGAACGCGACTAAGCTATCCGCCATATTTAATTGGAACATCATATAATATGTCTGTCTAGTATGTACTCAAGTGTACTAGTAATTGATATATGACAAGTGGAACGATAGTCATGCATCCTTCAATCGTTGATATGTTATCGTTGTTGTCTCTGTTATCACATATTGGCGTATATTGAATTGCTCTCCGCATATGCGAGGAACACGTCATGGCAGAATTGGAACTGTTCCTGCAAAACAAGAGATCATCGAATAAACACAATAGTTTAAAAGTGGCTAATGACCTATACATGCTCGTGTACCTAACTAACTATTTTACATGTACATAATAGAATTAATATTTTACATATACATTAACAGCAATATATTGAAAGGGATTAGAACGAAAGAAAAATTATATAGTTCTTCACTTTATCAATTGGTTGTTATATAATAGGCCGCAGCATAATATAGTTAACACTGAAAATACGTGAATCCTAATCACGATATATGCTAGTTCTAAACAATGTCTAATGTTTACGTTAAACTATTGATACTATTAGTGTGTAAATATTTGAAGACGCAAAACAGTAAATGGTTAACAATTAAATGAATATTTGAAGTAAGTCCAAGAACAAAACATATCAAATCTGAGCAGGAAAAGAAGAAGAGATTAATATAAAGAGAAGTGAGTTGAAGAAATAATCCGGTTGATCTGACAATGACGACAGTATGGAGATAATCTCAATAAACTTTATGCTTTCGATTAAATCCATTTTCATTCTGTATATAACAGATATGTACTGTACATTATGAATACATATGTTTTGAACCAATGACGAGAGTATCTGAATTGGAATCCGCCATATAAATTTTTTTAGAAAGCATCCATCTGCTCAGAACCTTCCCTGCCAGTAATGTATTCGTGTACAGCTAAGAAAATTGCGGTGCTGATTGCTAGGTCCTTAGAAATGTCACCGGTAAGATGAGTGACACCCATGAGATACTGTAATACAGAACACAGTTATATGCAAGAGGGAGACAAGTATGTAATATTAAATGCAATCTGCAGTATTGCTAATATATCTCAACACAGCTTCTAAGATATCCGTATCCGGATAAATATACACAATACCAATGAAACCATTTGTACATTTGTTTTTTGACAATCAGAATAAAGCCGACAGGCACTGATCGAATGTGTGACATTGACCTTGAAGCGCCATGGTTGAAACATGCGCATTGGACATGCGTTTGTTACTGTTAACAGTTGTGCAAAGTTATTTTAAAGTTCCTCCTGTGGTAAGGTAAAATGTTTGCAAATAATATTAAAATTCCTCCGAGGGTGCATGAGTTAGGGAGTGGACACGAATACTTGTCATTTAAGCACTAAGGGAAATCTTGACCATGAACCAACATGGTCGAACCATGCGGTCTATCACATATGGGTAACATTAATTCCAGGAAATTATGAAATTCCTCAATCGGCTGAAGAAATATGGAGCTTACACATATGTGTGTTGGACGGATGGACGTACCAAGAAGGGTATACTTAAGTTGCTATTTCTTCTATATAGCCACACAAACGGAATTCATAGCCACATACAAATGATCATAGCCACATAACCCTATACCACTAAACAGGAAACATATTGTTCTACTAGCCACGTAACTACTATTTGATTGGTGCGGACATACTGGACGGACGGAATGAGACCGTTCCAGTAACACTATGTGGCGGAAGATAATAATATACAGTAGTAAAACAAATTATTTTGAAACATACGAAATTTGGAATGATCTGCTGGCGAGTTGTTCTCAATTGTCGTATCACCTGTGTAATGGAGACTTCGTTCTCAAACCTCGCATGCTCCAGTATATTCATCAGTACAGCGATCAGTCCGCTACGTTCAGCCCCATTCCTTCAGTTTCAAATATATAATATAAAAGGTTGTGTTCCGAAATCGACAAACGTTTCAATAGAACAGCTACTTTTGAATGAAATGTACATGTAAGATATTGATTATACCACCTTATGTGGTCCCCTATGGATATTTATACAAGCAGCTAAAGACATATTCCTCAGTGTGCAAAATGACCGTGACAATTTCTAAGAAAAAAGTTTGCAACCATAACAGTATTACCCAGGTGTTGCAGTTAAGAAATTAATATTGTGTATGTTTTATTATCCTTGATATTGTTTAGTTACTACTATATAGATTGAATATAGATCGACTCGGTCAAGATAGGATGATTTGGTGTGTGTTTTCCTCTAATATTACAATGTATATATCATTTTTGTGTCGGCCCCATAGCATTCATCATGGTAGTATATACTGTTTTCTGTGTTTTCCTATAAAATTACAAATGTCTATTTTTTGTAAAAAAACTATGTTTTCTTCTAAGAATACAATGAGTTTTGTGCATTGCAATTTATGAGGGGTAAACAAACACAAACGCCTTGCATCCCGGTGAAGGTCATGGGGCCGTACAAAGTACTCATACAATCGGTAGATACTATAATATAGATACGCTTAAAGTCGCCACCGCATACATGCCTTTGAGGAACTAAAATTGTTGAAACATATAATTATAATCTTATTTTTACGAGGATTGTCTTTTCGTTCGTTGAGTTCAGAAAATACAGTAATATGCGTATGTCACGTTTAGCATGCATTGCTAAAATTACTGCCATAGAAATAGGGAAACCTCACATACAGAGTAATAAAAATTAGAGTGTTCATGAAGATGATTGCTTTAAACAGTGTTTGGTACCACAGTTCCATTTGTTATTAGAATATACACATAGTATTGGTGAAACACGAACATATATACAACTTACAAACATTGGACTATGATTGGCTTGTTTCCGGTCTGCCTGTGAATGGTGTCCAGTTCCTGTAGAAACACTAGCATGTGTTTGGGATCCTTCGGTGTTACCATCGTTGGAGGCCAATGTTTGTAGATCAGTTGTGTGATTCTTCGTTCCTGAAATATCGGAATGTGTGTCAACAAGGAATGAAAGTAAGTGGGTGGTTCCCCGAGATAACCACAAAACAAAGCGGATATTAGTACTTCAAAATGTAACGGCGATGGTTCCCCTATACCATCATAACATGACAGATTCTCAAAAGCAGGCGTATGTCGTACACAGCCATTGTGTATATGTTTCTCAGTTTATCGTAGACAGTATGAATAGACTGATATTTTGTCTGTACAAAATTGAATTAAGTTCAAAGATGTTTATCGTTATCATGTTTAACGTATGCAAGTTCCACTTGGTGTGTCAAGCTATGTACTCGTACTTCTACCCAAATAATGTTCTAAATTGAATGTAATTATATTATATGAATTGAATATTCGCCACAATAGTGCTTTTCATGTGGCTTACTAAAATTATGAATATTGGGGATAGGGGCAGGAGTGTATTCATAGTTTCATTCGCACGTACTATATATATATGGATATTTCAATGTTTTGTATTATAAATATGTATGTATGTATTACATTATTTACGCATGTATAATACATATTCGTTTATATATATTCGATATTCAAATCTGTTTAAATAGTTTAAAGTGACGTATAGCCCGGTGCGGCCGGGTGTTGTTATAACTATGAAATAATGCTTGTAAATGTACAAAACACAATATCACTATAATAAAATTTAATTACTTACTTACTTTCATAGCTTTGTACATCGAATGTCGAGACATACACATGTATTCGAATGTTCGTCAACAATAACGCGTATATGTGTAGCATGTCTGGACATGCAAACATGTACGTCATATATCACATGCTCTTCCTCAAAATAGTGTGCTAAGATCTTGCGAATGCCGCACATACTAAGTAATACTATGACATTACGAAACGACACAATAACTAAGAAAACGAGTGAGTATGTTTAAACATTATTAATTTTAAAACGATTAAGAAACAAGCTTAACAACTTAAATTAATCACTCTTCTTGACGTGGATGGAAGCGTATATGTGGTCATTGGTGTGAGAGGAAACCGGTGTTCCCGGAGAGAACACACCTGTCCGATCTGGCGACAACCGTACTATCTCACATTCTTCCCGGTCAGAGGATCGAACACGGTTTGCAATGGTAATAGGCGAGCACGGTAGCACGCTAATCGAACCGCATAGTGAGTAATCTAGGACAACCTAGACACAATAACTACGAAATATCATAACTGTATATACATATGGCGTTTGTAAAGCCGACAGTACATCGGTGCGGTTAAGTTGAAAACCATAACTGCCACATACGTGTATCAAAACTGTTTGCATACCTCTGAATGATAACACAGTTGGTGTGTTCTTATTGTATAGTGTTGTTTGTCCTCTTGTGTTGTTTTGGTAGTGGTGAATGGTGCCAGGTTCAAGGATCCCATTTCCGGCAAATATGTTCCGATCTATAACAAAATCGTCATCAAACATATTATCTAAATTATATACTAGAGGACATAGAAAACGCACAGTTCGGATAAGTGTGTTTTTACATGAAAAACAATAACTATATAAATACATAGTTTTAAACATTTTGAAATAGTTTTAGTTAATGGAATCCTTTGTATTTCGTGTTCAAATAATAATAATCATATAATGTAGCTGTGCGTTTTCAATGTCCTCAAATATACGTTATACTATGTGTGTTGAAGAGTATTATGTCTAAAATGACTTACACACATTATTTCAGCACGTCCAGTCGACATACGTATTTGTTTTTATCCCCTGCTTCTAATGCAAAATGCAGTGTTTGAAAAGACCAGCTTGAAGACTATTTGTGCAAATAGATGCATTTTGTTCGCAATTTATCTCAATTATCAGAACCTGGAAACATGTCAAGCTTAATTGACCCAACAACCAAACATCTATGATTGAACAGTTGGACACATGATATATGTTAATTAAATGTATGGCAACCAATCATTACCGAAACATGTTTATATACTTAATTATGACATATTTTACAACTAGAAGTGGCCATCTTGGTTGTCTGATGTTTTCAATTAGTGGGCTCGTTTCTGCAACTGAAGGACAAACACCAAACAGTCGACTGTGAGTATTTCTCTAAACATACGTACCTCTTCGTTAATTGCCTCACCAAAGGTAACAATGACATTATCTTCTTGCTCAAAAATCAGCCGGCAACAATCTATAACTGTGTTCTTCAATGGGAGTTGTGTAAGAATGTAGCTGTGTGTATTGCGATAGCTCTGTAATTAATTCATATACATAAGTACAGGCAACACATTTATGTTAATGCTTTCAATGAATGATAGGCTTTTCTCAGTGAAAGAAAACTCCATCTGACACAGATTTGACACGGTGAAATATGGTATTTCCTATGCCACCGTTTGCATTTCGTATTCCTGCGCCGTTAGGTTAGATGAAACATAGACATTCAGAAGGCATTCACTTATAATTCCTAAGGAACATAACTAAAGTTAAAAACATTACACATATTGACATGCACATGGAAGAACTAGGAAGATTACCATTAAACATAACAATTAAATGCAAAATGATAATCTACTGGCACAGACTTGGCACAGATTGGCAACAGGTGACCAAAACAAACTATCATACAAAGTATACACATTAGTATACAAATATAAGTGCTAAATACGTATTGCTACTATTTTAATGATAGTGTATTAATCCGGAATCAAAACAACTACAATGTATTACTGTACCGAATATGAAATATATAATTAAAATAATATACCTGAAACGATGATGTTAAAGAACTAGTTTCTATTAAATTAATTAAATCAAACCAAATAAAATAAACATCCATTGTTTTCCCACCTATATATCACATATTGTACAATAAAATACTTATCGAGAGAGGCTCATGTACATAATTATCTTGGGTGGCATGGGGTAGCAGCGGGTGGCATGGGGTAGCAGCGGGTGGCATGGGGTAGCAGCGGGTGGCATGGGGTAGCAGCGGATGGCATGGGGTAGCAGCGGGTGGCATGGGGTAGCAGCGGGTGGCATGGGGTAGCAGCGGGTGGCATGGGGTAGCAGCGGGTGGGTTTGGGGGATGATTTCTGATGTTATTTTTTTTTTGGTTTAAATTTGTTTTTCATACCAGAATTTTTTTTAAACCATTATCTTGTAATTATTTTCCCAAAAAAACACCGTCATTTAGCTTAATCAAACATTATTCTGACGTTAGGGACGGGCCGTTTAACTAATGTTGGAAAAACGTGTGGTCCAACCCTTTTGTTTTATCATGCTTTGTACTTGTTATTACGTAATGTTGTATTATGTATTGCTGCTACTGTACATGTATGATAAATTCAATAAAATATGATTAAACTAAAAAAAATTATTTGTGGAAACTTACCGGCTGAGTAAATTAAACGGCTTTGCATGCGACACGGTGCCAGATCAACAGCAGCATTGCACTACATATCAATCTGGATATATGCTGTATAATAGTATGCTGTCTGCTAGTCAACCAAGTAGTTTGTATAGCCATACTATTCAAATAACAGGCAGCATGGGATATGGCGAAATGGCATACTATTATGTAGCATCTGATCTGATACTATTTTACATGCAAAGTTAATAATGTCATCATCTATTCTCAAGTTAAATACAAACACAAAAAACAAAATCACAAAAACAAACTAAATTAAAAAACAACAATGTTAAATAATCACCCATGAACACAGGTTATAGAAAACGATTATGACACGTGTAATAAAGTAGCGTCAACAACCAATTGTCACATTCAACATCGTAACTATTAATTAATAAATACATTACCAATTACATATTATAATCCTCAAATCATTTACTTCTGGTAGATAAAACTCACGGTTAACTCAAGAATATACATCCAGTCAACGGTATTTATAAACTAACACACGTGACCAAAACAACAATCGTAAACGAAATAATTTCCCAGACCTATAGTCTGTTTCCATTCCATCATAATGCATTCAAACCAACAAGTAAACGCAACAAAATAATAGAATGTCCCGCTCTTTTCCCTTCTCCAAGCTTGACTCTATTCTATACTGTACCCTTTATTATTATGTCATGTAAATGATCTGAGTTAATAAAGAATAATTTGTATTTATTATGTATGTGTTGTGCATCATTGCGGTATATATTATGTACATATAAACATATGTGAATATAAGAAGCACTGCTTAACCAATTTTTTTTTAAATGCCTATGCTTCTTCTTGTGTGTGTGTGTTTTACGTTTATTTATCGTCGCTACCGGTTGCCCATATGAGCGACGCCTCCTGAAGAAATTAGTCATTTTAGATTTTTGGAAATAGTGCAATAATACAGACATAGCCCATTCCACAGTCTACTCTGGTTCATGTACGTGTACGGTGTACAGCACCGACACGATACCTCAGTTTAAAGTCCCATCTGTTAATTGCTATAGTGTCAGATGGGGGTATCGAACCTGCGATCCCTGGATTACCAGTCAAACGTGTTAACCACTGGAATACAGAACCGTCTGTTATGAACATATAGGTACCTACATGATTTTAGATTGCTTTATAACCAGGTCGGATAATAGCATGCATGTTGATTAATATATGGCTGCTTTCTTCGACACACATTGGTAGTTTTAGAAACAACTTATCACAAGTTTAGAACTTATACCCGGGGATATATATTGCATATCAATGAAGCAACCGCAAATGTATCGACTGATTATTAGGAGATAAAATAATTAACAACAATTGTATTACATACCGGTAAATACACCGTTGATATACTTTGTACATCAAGTCACATAGGTTGAAAGAAACGGACGACATTCATTTGCTGTAAATAATTTAAATACACATATACCAACATATCAATAAAACACAGTCATTTACTTGTAACGTTTTGTTTGCTTCTACATACACGTTATCTATGTTCATGTCCACCCATGTCAATGAGCTATGTAATCTATACTATATATATTCATAGTGGCGTAGAAGACCTTTTTTTAATTTGAAGGCTCGACTAATAAATTGGTTGCCGATGGTACGGTTATGCTGGACGGATCTATGGGCATGGTCCACCTGGAACATTTTGACTCTTAGAATGTCGACGGTGCACTCTGGCGCAGTTTAATATACGATTTAAAACGTTCAAATGTCGATGTACGAATGATATCAAATTGAGTCTAAAATTGTTATACATAGAGATGAAATGTCACAGTGACTACATACGTATATGATGGCGTCGTGAGATGATATGGCCGCTGGATTAGATTCTATACCGTAAAGGCACGCCAATACCTACTCAACGTTTTATTGCATTTTTGGACTACATTGTATTTCATTTTTCACTTTCTGTGACATCAGCAGGCCCGGGCATTCAGCGCCGTATATATGATACGCCCCTGATTTATTGACCACGAGGAGTTGGTCAAACTATTGAAATTACAAATCGTTTCCTCACGATCATGACGCCGCTTACAACTATTAATTTAAAATATAAATAATGTAATATTGCTAACAACCTGAATTAGTTGTGATGCCAACATTGAATCGAATGTTGTTTATAACCGTTATTACTCTATTTTAGAAGTGTCAGAGTAAGTTGTCTGCAATCCATCAAAGTGATGGTAATAATTACGATCGTACTAATGAGCGCGTATTTTAGGGGGCATCTCAAATTATTTAATTAAGGCCAAGCAAGAAACATGAAATACATTTGTTTCATGTCCCCAAATGTAGGGAATATAGTAATAACACCATCTGTGTCTCCATTAATATGTGCGCGCATGCGCCCGCCCGGACACATGTTCGCTCGACATATCGTAAACAGCTCGAACGGTTTTGAAACAACCGCCATGATGACGTGTGACACACAAATGCCAGGTCCACAAACTCAAAGGTCAATGTAGTTGGCGGTTAAATGTAAAGCGGTTAAATGTAAATAACATAGTACTCTGCTGGACATATCGTCTCAATATTATTATTTGGCTAGTTATGAAATATAGATCAGATGTAAGAGCGAACCGTGAATATATGACTGGAAACATTCCGAGGATTACAATAATGTTAATTACTGTATATGGTCGCCAGATCAGACAGATGGGTTTTCTCCGGATATTCCGATTTCCTCCTACACGAATGACCACACAAGTATTCGCTTTCATCTGCGCCAACGAGAGTGATTAATATAAGTTGTTAGAACTTGCTTTGCAATCGTTGTAAAATAAATTAGGTTTAAACTGCATATTTACATGCGAGAATGTTGTCGTATCTGTTTTTGTTTCTATTATCTGTATGCTTGGCATCGGTGTATCTATCGTCAGCGGGATCGCTTCTGTTGTCTGTGGCGTCTCCCAATGTCTATTACAAAGTACATGCAATTATATATATTTAATTCTATAACCGTCTCCGTGGCCTAGTGGTTAAGGAGTCCGCCTACGGAGCGGATGTCGTAGTAACGAATCTTGTCATGGGTTTGTTCTGATATGGCCGGTTGGTGACCGCCAGCTAGCTAAATAATGGCTGCCGATTGCCTACCAGCCTGGCGTCTGATATACAAGCATAGGATTCGGGAAGTACTGATGTTCATAAAAAGGTGTCTCATAAGTCAGACATGGCTGGCACTTTAAATAATAAACAACCACTATAATAAACAACCACTATAATAAACAACAACTTTACTTATATGCATCATAATAACGTATAACGCATGCGCATACATATATTTGTCGAGGAAGTACGTATGTTCTGGTTTAAAGAAGATCAATACTTAAATTTGTTGTTCATATTGAACACTATTCGCAAAGAGATATGAATTTGAGCGAACCGCAAACAATGTTCACCAAATGACAACAATTGCGGCGACATTCCACTATGTATATACCGATCACAGAGTATGTTCTAATGTCTTGGATATAACTTGTCTACTTCATACCTGGTACTGTGACATTAGTTTCGTTGTCCCTGACTTTCTGTCAATGTGCTTTAGATCACTATATTTCTGCAGGAATTCGTCCGTGTGTACGGGTTGAGACTGTAGAACAAGCGCTTCGACGACGATGTTGTGTAAATACTGGTATTGCTCCTGTGTCAGGGTATAATATGAATATTATTACAATATTATGTATAATATATCGGTTCTATGGTTTTGGAATGATTGTCAACGAATAATGATAATAAGTACATTCTACATCCGCTATGTCAAAGTCGGTTATGTCGAATTATCCAGTTATCTCGAAGTCGGATCAAAGTCACGTTTCAGATACTATCATTTTACATATAACTAGCTCTGCTTATATCGAATTTCGTTAAGTCAATATTCGGTTATGTCGAAGTATTTTGTTCGGTCCGACGGAATTCGACATAACGGATGTAGACTGTGTATATGTATACATAATTAGTAATTATAAAACCTATTTCTGGTGATATAAGACATGCATGCGGCGAGCATTTGAAAAGTTATAATACAAACAAGTAAATTGAATTGTTATACCTCTCATGCAAAATGTGCCATACCCGAGCAGCGACATGTGCAATGTCTCACGGCAATGTATCACCTCTGAATAGCCTCATTCGGAAAAATCAGGCTACTCGAACGTTACCATTTAATTGGAAATGTGAGTTTACTTGGTATGTCACCATGTAGTCTCGAAGCATGATTTGTTGAAAAATTGTAAAATAGAAAAATGCAAATAGACTATCGGTACTTAGTTTATCGGTAAAACAAAATACATACATTTCATCTTGGTGAGTGTGACAGTGGATATTGTAAACCCTAGGAAAAGAATGTTGACCGAGGTGAAGCCGAGTCACCAATGTAAATCAGTGAGACACACTTGTTCCACTACAAATTTGAACCAGTGGATTATCTCAATTGTTTTAATTTATAAATTTCTATATGTGATTATATTGATTGAAAGCAACGGAACAACACTCATTATTCACACAGCATTGATGTATAGTTTATTGTCGTACACTTGTATTAGTTACATGCTAACACCGCGCGTGGATTTATCGTCGCTAACGGTTGTCCATATGAGCGGTGCCTCCTGAGGAGATTAGTCATTTTAGATATTGGAGGATAGTGCAATGATACATACAAATACCCATTACAGCGTTTCGTCTGGTTCTTTTACGTGCACAGTGTAAAGTACCGACACGAGACCTCGGTTTAACGTCCCATCTGAAATACTGTTAGTTTTATATGGGTCAGACGGGGGATCGAATCTGCGATCCTGGATTACCAGTCCAACGTGTTAACCACTGGACAACAGATCCGTATGTGCCCGGATTAAGCTATTCTAGTGTAAGTGTGATATATCCTTTTGAATCTCACCTTCACATAACATCCAGATATACATTGTTGAATATAGAATGGAGAGCTAATAACTCAGGAGTCACTCATGTCGTGTGTGATGATTAAGTAATTCTTTAATTAATTAGAATAATATTTATCCGCTAAACACGCTTACCGGCATCTGCACCATGTTCACCCTCTGGTCTCTTATATCTTTAACACACTGGTAAACATTCACGAAGCCACCGTCTTTGCCTTGGTCGAACAGAATGTCTAAAGCTGTGAATGTACCAGTACGTCCTACACCAGCACTGTAGTAATAGTAACAAATAATCGACAGTGTATAGGGAATCATTAGTCAGTTACTGCCCCTGAATACTCATAAAAGAAGATTGGTTATCTTAATTGGTTTCCTCTGTTGTTATCGTTGTTTCCTTTGCACCACATGCTATCAAGTTTCACCCGTTTTCACATATTATAGTTATTAATTTTCACATTGGTTATTAAATAATTAAATCTCGACATTTAGTCTACAGCATAGCCAATGGATAATGTTCTGTACACAGAGTTTGTCAATTACTTACTATCAGGATTTCGATAAAATTACATTTATCCTACTGCAACATCTTGTTAGAAAACAACAGCAAAACCAAAGATTTCAACTAAAAGAACCTAAATATAGAGGAATATATCGAACAGTATCTGTAAAGGGAGGCAATTAGTTTAAAGGTCATATATCCACACAGGTTTAACAAACAGGTCAGGCCATACCATCTGCCAACGATAACAATTGGTATATTCAAAGGTATAGGGTTAGGTTTGGACCAACTACCATATGGTCATCTATACATTACATCATTCAATTGATTCGTGGACTTCATTGGTGTTGAAATTAGTTTCCGTTTCGAGTAGTCGTGAATATTAATTTTGGAATTCCAATACCAATACAAATCAATACTATTAGACCCCGTTACGTGTGCACTATAGTATTATGTATACTGATGATGTCACGCATGTAGTATTAAAAGTGCAATCACTTTATTTACCTGGTGTACATATACTATTTATATAATACCGTCCCCTCGACCTAGTGGTAAAGGCGTCCCCCTACGGAGCGCGAGGTCGAATCTCGTCAGGGGTTCGTACTGATATGGCCGGTTGTTGAGCCGCCAGCTAGTTAAATAATGGTTACCGATAGCATGGTGCCTGGCATACTAGCATAGGATTCGGGAAGTACTGATGTTCATAAAAAGGTGTTTCATAAGTCAGTAATGGCTGGCCATTTAAATAGGGGTGACACTATAATAAAACAAGACTTCATATAAAGTGACAGATTGATATAATGCATCGAATAGGTTCAGAAGGAGATTGTTAGTTTTACATTAAATTGACCTCGTTTCTTCATGTCATGACAGATTGACCTACTTTGAACACAAGCCTCAAATAAAGTTGGTTAGAGGTCAGTTACAGGATGTTTTAGCCTACAAAGTTTGCCTACTGAAGAAAGATCGTGGAGAATGTTGGTTCTACATTAATTTGAAATATATAATACCGTCTCATATTGAGTAAATTATTACAATGTGTGAAGGATTATTTTACTAAAATCCATAACACTAAAATTTGTAAAGAAAGAGTAATGCTCAAATATAAAAGTGTATAGTTATTGTTATGGTGTCAGGGTCGATCCCCCGTCTGACCCTAATAAAATTAACAGTCTTTCAGATGGAACGTTAATCCGAGGTCTCGTGTCGGTGCTTTACACATTAAAGGTGCATACATAAATACTTGACCGTGTTTTTACGTTTGCTTATTATTGGAATCTATAATAAACGTGTGCTACTGTCGTTTAGGGATAATTTAATCAGATTAATCGAAAAATAATTATACTTAAATGTGAGATATAGTGGTACATCTGTACCATAAATAGTGTTATCCGGGATACACGCGTTGTACAATTCCATTAATCAGGTCAGTCACTTGTATACAAACGTGCTGATATATATAAACGTCGGCGAGTTAAAACACTGATTGAATAATATAAAATATATATAGTATCACACATGGCAGGATGGCCGAGTTGTCAAAGCTGTAGGCTTACAGAAAACTATTTTTAGGTTTGATGGTTCAAATCCCCATGTTTTGGTTTTCGAATGTTATGTGTACAAGTGACTGCCCTAAATAATCAGACTGTACGCATGAATGTTGAGCTTATTTACATTATATTACTATGTCAACAAACGTATACGATGCTTGTGTATTAATTGCAATAATCAGATTATGCGGCAAATATTTGGAAGGTAGCCATATAAGCAAGTTGCTTTCTCCTCAATCCTACATGTATTTTCTTATTGTGATCATTATACTATGTATATTCATTGAAATAAAATATTGTTTAAACTAAATATTTGGAACTAAATTATACCATATGATAGGAAATTACTTTATGTGGAATTTTGAATTTTCACCGATGTAATGTCGCTTTAATGTACAGTAAAACGTGTGTAAGTCGTGATTATGCAGTGGCAGAGCGTTCGCATCAGGTGCGAGTTCACACACATACAGAGCTGTTACGATTGTACCCTTTAAATTCCACATATCCTCCTCTCCCTAATGGCGATGGATTCAATCAGGAATGAGGTATCGAGAGTGATTAATACCAGTTGCAATAATTTGTTTCGCAATCGAGCTAAAATAAATGTGTATAAACTATGTCCTCCAGTATATAAACTATAAATGTTCGAACGTCCGTATTTCCGTGATACTTATATTTATTCAGTTAATATCAATTGATTCGTGTATACCTCATGGTGAACTTTAAGATGCCTTATTGTAAACTCAGCATATACGTCCTCCGACTCCGTGTGCACATTGAGTCGTCCATACTGTTTGGTTGATTCAGCATCGGGCCAGTATTGCACACACTTCATCTGTAACGATGGGAAAAAGATTAAATAAAGATACTGAGCATACACACCCATTACACGGAGCACGTATCATTCGTATGCACACCACACGCACACACACCACACGCTGTGTGTTTTACGTTTATTTATCGTCGCTACCGGTTACCCACATGAGCGACGCCTCCTGAAGAGATTAGTCATTTTAGATTTTTGGAGAATAGAGCAATGGTACAGAAAGAGACCCATTACAGAGTCTCATCTGGCTCTTTTACGTGCACGGTGTAAAGGACCGACACGAGACCTCGATTTATCGTCCCATATGAAAGACTGTTAATTTAAATTAGGGTCAGACGGGTGATCGAACCTGCGATCCTTGGATTACCAGTCCAGCGTGTTAACCACTGGACTACAGATCCCTCTGTAACACCCGCTTGCGAAATTTGAAACTATATCACAGAACACATGATGAACACGTTAGATTTGAGTATGAATAACACAAACAGTAATAATACATCTCGCCCAGACGGATATGTAGTCCAGTGGTAACACACTGGAGTGGTATTCCATGGATCGCAGCTTCGATCCCCTGTCTGAACCTAATAACATTAACAATCTTTCAAGTGGGACTTTAAACCGAGGTCTCGTGTCGGTGCTTTACAAAGTGCACGTAAACGAACCAGTGGAGACTCTGGACTCTGTAACAAAATTACTAATCTCTTCAGGAGGTGTCGCTCATATGGGCAACCGGTAGCGACGATAAATAAACGTAAATAACACACAGCCAATCTCATTTGCAAATATTATCTATCATCATTTGAACAAAACAGTAACTAGCTTTTGTATTTTCCACTAGATTTGTGGTCATTGCAATGGTGTGGACATCCTTCTCCCAAATCATTCTCCAGAAATCGTTCATGATAAAATCAGCGGGACCTAAAATGTTTAATATAGATATATACATTATTTCATAATTCAGTAAACCATAGGCCCATGTAAAAATACAATAAATAATTATAAACAGTGTTATAATACAATAATGCCATTATCATTTACACCCTACACACCATCATCAATTCCAACCAACACGCCATTATCAATTCCAACCTACACGCCATTATCAATTCCAACCTACACGACATCATCAATTCCAACCTACACGACATCATCAATTCCAACCTACACGACATCATCAATTCCAACATACACACCATCATCAATTCCAACCTACACGCCATCATCAAGTCCAACCTATACACCATCATCGATTCCAACCTACACGACATCATCAATTCCAACATACACACCATCATCAATTCCAACCTACACGCCATCATCGATTCCAACCTACACGCCATTATCAATTCCAACCAACACGCCATCGTCAATTGTAACATACACGCATTAACACTTCCAACCTACACGCCATCATCAAATCCAACCTACACGACATCATCAATTCCAACCTACACACCATCATCAATTCCAACCTACGCGCCATTATCAATTCCAATATACACGCCATTATCAATTCCAACCTACACGCCATCATCAATTCCAACCTACACGCCATCATCAATCCCAACCTACACGCATTATCAATTCCAACCAACACGCATCATCAATTCCAACATACATACCATCATCAATCCCAATCTACACGCATTATCAATTCCAACCAACACGTATCATCAATTCCTACCTACACACCATCATCACTTCCAACCTACATACCATCATCAATTCCAACCTACACACCATTATCATTTCCAACCTACATACCATCAACAATTCCAACCTACACACCATCATCAATTCCAACCTACATACCATCATCAATGCAAACCTACATGCCATCATCAATTCCACCCTACGCACCATCACCAATTCAAACCTACACACCATCATCAATTCCAACCTACACGTCATCAACAATTCCAACCTACACACCATCATCAATTCCAACCTCCAACCTACACACCATCATCAATTCCAACCTACATACTATCATCAATCCCAACCTACATGCCATCATCAATTCCACCCTACACACCATCATCAATTCCAACCTACACACCATCATCAATCCCAACCTACACGCATTATCAATTCCAATCTACACACCATCATCAATTCAAACCTACACACCATCATCAATTCCAACATACACACCATCATCAATTCCAACCTACACACCATCATCAATTCCAACCTACACACCATTATTCATTCCAACATACACACCATCATCCATTCCACCCTATACACCATCATCAATTCCAACCTACACACCATCATCAATTCAAACCTACACGCCATCATCAATTCAAACCCTATACACCACCATCAATTCCAACCTACACACCATCATCAATTCCAACCTACACACCATCATCAATTCCACCCTATACACCATCATCAATTCCAACCTACACACCATCATCAATTCAAACCTACACATCATCATCAATTCCAACCTACACACCATAATCAATTCCACCCTATACACCATCATCAATTCCAACATACGCGCCGACCATCATCAATTCAAACATACACACCATCATCAATTCCACCATATACATCATCATCAATTCCAACATACACACCGACCATCATCAATTCAAACCTACACACCATCATCAATTCCAACCTACACACCATCATCAATTCCATCCTACACACCAACATCAATTCCAACCAACACACCATCATCAATTCCAACCTACACACCATCATCAATTCCAACCTACACACCATCATCAATTCCAACCTACACGCCATCATAACTTCCAACCTACACATTATCATCAATTCCAACCTACACACCATCATCAATTCCAACCTACACACCATCATCAATTCCAACCTACACACCATCATCAAGTCCAACTTACACACCATCATCAATTCCAACCTACACACCATCATCAATTCAAACCTACACACCATCATCAATTAAAACATACACGCCGACCATCATCAATTCAAACCTACACACCATCATCAATTCCAACCTACACACCATCATAAATTCATACCTACACACCATCATCAATTCCAACCTACACACCATCATCAATTCCAACCTACACACCATCATCAATTCCAACCTACACACCATCATCAATTCCACCATATACATCATCATCAATTCCAACATACACGCCGACCATCATCAATTCAAACCTACACACCATCATCAATTCCAACCTACACATCATCATCAATTCCAACCTACACACCATCATCAATTCCAACCTACACACCATCATCAATTCCATCCTACACACCAACATCAATTCCAACCTACACACCATCATCAATTCCAACCTACACACCATCATCAATTCCAACCTACACACCATCATCAATTCCAACCTACACGCCATCATCAATTCCAACCTACACACCATCATCAATTCCAACCTACACACCATCATCAATTCCAACCTACACACCATCATCAATTCCAACCTACACACCATCATCAATTCCAACCTACACACCATCATCAATTCCAACCTACACACCATCATCAATTCAAACCTACACACCATCATCAATTCAAACATACACGCCGACCATCATCAATTCAAATCTACACAACATCATCAATTCCAACCTACACACCATCATAAATTCATACCTACACACCATCATCAATTCCAACCTACACACCATCATCAATTCCAACCTACACACCATCATCAATTCCAACCTACACACCATCATCAATTCCAACCTACACATCATCATCAATTCCAACCTACACACCATAATAAATTCCAACCTACACACCATCATCAATTCCATCCTACACGCCATCATCAAATCCAACCTACAGGACATCATCAATTCCAACCTACACGCCATCATCAAGTCCAGCCTACACGCATTATCACTTCCAACCTACACGCATTATCAATTCCAACTTACACGACATCATCAATTCCAACCTACACACCATCATCAATTCCAACCTACGCGCCATTATCAATTCCAATATACACGCCATTATCAATTCCAACCTACACGCCATTATCAATTCCAACCTACACGCCATCATCAATCCCAACCTACACGCATTATCAATTCCAACCAACACGCATCATCAATTCCAACATACATACCATCATCAATCCCAATCTACACGCATTATCAATACCAACCAACACATATCATCAATTCCGACCTACACACCATCATCAATTCCAACCTACACACCATCATCAATTCCACCCTATACACCATCATCAATTCCAACCTACACACCATCATCAATTCAAACCTACACATCATCATCAATTCCAACCTACACACCATAATCAATTCCACCCTATACACCATCATCAATTCCAACATACACGCCGACCATCATCAATTCAAACATACACACCATCATCAATTCCAACCTACACATCATCATCAATTCCAACCTACACACCATCATCAATTCCAACCTACACACCATCATCAATTCCAACCTACACACCATCATCAATTCCAACCTACACACCATCATCAATTCCAACCTACACACCATCATCAATTCCAACCTACACACCATCATCAATTCCAACCTACACACCATCATCAATTCCAACCTACACACCATCATCAATTCCAACCTACACACCATCATCAATTCCAACCTACACACCATCATCAATTCCAACCTACACACCATCATCAATTCCAACCTACACACCATCATCAATTCCAACCTACACACCATCATCAATTCCAACCTACACACCATCATCAATTCCAACCTACACACCATCATCAATTCCAACCTACACACCATCATCAATTCCAACCTACACACCATCATCAATTCCAACCTACACACCATCATCAATTCCAACCTACACACCATCATCAATTCCAACCTACACACCATCATCAATTCCAACCTACACACCATCATCAATTCCAACCTACACACCATCATCAATTCAAACCTACACACCATCATCAATTCAAACATACACGCCGACCATCATCAATTCAAACCTACACACCATCATCAATTCCAACCTACACACCATCATCAATTCAAACCTACACACCATCATCAATTCCAACCTACACACCATCATCAATTCCAACCTACACACCATCATCAATTCCAACCTACACACCATCATCAATTCCAACCTACACATCATCATCAATTCCAACCTACACACCATAATACATTCCAACCTACACACCATCATCAATTCCATCCTACACGCCATCATCAAATCCAACCTACAGGACATCATCAATTCCAACCTACACGCCATCATCAAGTCCAGCCTACACGCATTATCACTTCCAACCTACACGCATTATCAATTCCAACTTACACGACATCATCAATTCCAACCTACACACCATCATCAATTCCAACCTACGCGCCATTATCAATTCCAATATACACGCCATTATCAATTCCAACCTACACGCCATTATCAATTCCAACCTACACGCCATCATCAATCCCAACCTACACGCATTATCAATTCCAACCAACACGCATCATCAATTCCAACATACACATCATCAATCCTACACCATATCAATCCACCTACACGCATCATCAATTCCAACCTACACGCCATCATCAATTCCAACCTACACACCATCATCAATTCCAACCTACACCCATCATCAATTCCAACCTACACCATATCAAACACCATCATCAATCCCAATTACACCATTATCAATTCCAACCAACACACATCATCAATTCCAACCTACACACCATCATCAATTCCAACCTACACACCATCATCAATTCCAACCTACACACCATCATCAATTCCAACCTACACACCATCATCAATTCCAACCTACACACCATCATCAATTCCAACCTACACACCATAATCAATTCCAACCTACACACCATCATCAATTCCAACCTACACACCATCATCAATTCAAACATACACACCATCATCAATTCCAACCTACACACATCATCAATTCCAACCTACACACCATCATCAATTCCAACCTACACACCATCATCAATTCCAACCTACACACCATCATCAATTCCAACCTACACACATCATCAATTCCAACCTACACACCATCATCAATTCCAACCTACAACCATCATCAATTCCAACCTACACACCATCATCAATTCCAACCTACACACCATCATCAATTCCAACCTACACACCATCATCAATTCCAACCTACACACCATCATCAATTCCAACCTACACGCCATCATCAATTCCAACCTACACACCATCATCAATTCCAACCTACACACCATCATCAATTCCAACCTACACACCATCATCAATTCCAACCTACACACCATCATCAATTCCAACCTACACACCATCATCAATTCCAACCTACACACCATCATCAATTCCAACCTACACACCATCATCAATTCCAACCTACACACCATCATCAATTCCACCTAACACCATCATCAATTCCAACCTACACACCATCATCAATTCCAACCTACACACCATCATCAATTCCAACCAACACCATCATCAATTCCAACCTACACACCATCATCAATTCCAACCTACACACCATCATCAATTCCAACCTACACGACCATCATCAATTCAAACCTACACACCATCATCAATTCCAACCTACACACCATCATCAATACCTACACACCATCATCAATTCCAACCTACACACCATCATCAATTCCAACCTACACACCATCATCAATTCCAACCTACACACCATCATCAATTCCAACCTACACACCATCATCAATTCAAACCTACACACCATCATCAATTCCAACCTACACACCATCATCAATTCAACCTACACACCATCATCAATTCAACCTACCCACATCATCAATTCCAACCTACACACCATCATCAATTCCACCTACACCCATCATCAATTCCAACATACACGACCATCATCAATTCACCTACACACCATCATCAATTCCAACCTACACACCATCATCAATTCCAACCTACACACCATCATCAATTCCAACCTACACACCATCATCAATTCCAACCTACACACCATCATCAATTCCAACCTACACACCATCATCAATTCCAACCTACACACCATCATCAATTCCAACCTACACACCATCATCAATTCCAACCTACACACCATCATCAATTCCAACCTACACACCATCATCAATTCCAACCTACACACCATCATCAATTCCAACCTACACGCCATCATCAATTCAAACCAACACCACATCAATTCCAACCTACACACCATCATCAATTCCAACCTACACACCATCATCAATTCCAACCTACACACCATCATCAATTCCACCTACACACCATCATCAATTCCAACCTACACACCATCATCAATTCCAACCTACACACCATCATCAATTCCAAAACAAACAACACACACCATCACCAATTCCAACCTACACACCATCATCAATTCCAACCTACACACCATCATCAATTCCAACCTACACACCATCATCAATTCCAACCTACACACCATCATCAATTCCAACCTACACACCATCATCAATTCCAACCTACACACCATCATCAATTCCAACCTACACATCATCAACAATTCCAACCTACACACCATCATCAATTCCAACCTACACACCATCATCAATCCCAACCTACATGCCATCATCAATTCCACCCTACACACCATCATCAATTCAAACCTACACACCATCATCAATCCAAACCTACATGCCATCATCAATCCACCCTACACACAATCATCAATTCCAACCTACACACCATCATCAATTCCAACCTACACATCATCAACAATTCCAACCTACACACCATCATCAATTCCAACCTACACACCATCATCAATTCCAACCTACACACCATCATCAATTCCAACCTACACACCATCATCATTTCCAACCTACACATCATCAACAATTCCAACCTACACACCATCATCAATTCCAACCTACACACCATCATCAATTCCAACCTACACACCATCATCAATTCCAACCTACACACCATCATCAATTCCAACCTACACACCATCATCAATTCCAACCTACACGCATTATCAATTCCAACCTACAAGCATCATCAATTCCAACCTACACGCCATCATCAATTCCAACCTACACGCATTATCAATTCCAACCTACACGCATCATCAATTCCAACCTACACACCATCATCAATTCCAACCTACACACCATTATCAATTCCAACCTACACACCATCATCAATTCCAACCTACACACCATCATCAATTCCAACCTACACACCATCATCAATTCCAACCTACACACCATCATCAATTCCAACCAACACAACATCATCAATTCAAACCTACACACCATCATCAATTCCACCTACAAACCATCATCAATTCCAACCTACA
>CM026391.1:56895294-56978069 GCA_014843695.1 Archivesica marissinica | reverse complement strand
TCAATCCCAATCTACACGCATTATCAATACCAACCAACACGTATCATCAATTCCGACCTACACACCATCATCAATTCCAACCTACACACCATCATCAATTCCACCCTATACACCATCATCAATTCCAACCTACACACCATCATCAATTCAAACCTACACATCATCATCAATTCCAACCTACACACCATAATCAATTCCACCCTATACACCATCATCAATTCCAACATACACGCCGACCATCATCAATTCAAACCTACACACCATCATCAATTCCAACCTACACATCATCATCAATTCCAACCTACACACCATCATCAATTCCAACCTACACACCATCATCAATTCCAACCTACACACCATCATCAATTCCAACCTACACACCATCATCAATTCCAACCTACACACCATCATCAATTCCAACCTACACACCATCATCAATTCCAACCTACACACCATCATCAATTCCAACCTACACACCATCATCAATTCCAACCTACACACATCATCAATTCCAACCTACACACCATCATCAATTCCAACCTACACACCATCATCAATTCCAACCTACACACCATCATCAATTCCAACCTACACACCATCATCAATTCCAACCTACACACCATCATCAATTCCAACCTACACACCATCATCAATTCCAACCTACACACCATCATCAATTCAAACATACACACCATCATCAATTCAAACCTACACACCATCATCAATTCCAACCTACACACCATCATCAATTCCAACCTACACACCATCATCAATTCCAACCTACACACCATCATCAATTCCAACCTACACACCATCATCAATTCCAACCTACACACCATCATCAATTCCAACCTACACACCATCATCAATTCCAACCTACACACCATCATCAATTCCAACCTACACACCATCATCAATTCCAACCTACACACCATCATCAATTCCAACCTACACACCATCATCAATTCCAACCTACACACCATCATCAATTCAAACCTACACACCATCATCAATTCCAACCTACACACCATCATCAATTCCAACCTACACACCATCATCAATTCAAACCTACACACCATCATCAATTCAAACATACACGCCACCATCATCATTCAACCTACACACCATCATCAATTCCAACCTACACACCATCATCAATTCAAACCTACACACCATCATCAATTCCAACCTACACACCATCATCAATTCCAACATACACACCATCATCAATTCCAACCTACACACCATCATCAATTCCAACCTACACACCATCATCAATTCCAACCTACACACCATCATCAATTCCAACCTACACACCATCATCAATTCCAACCTACACACCATCATCAATTCCAACCTACACACCATCATCAATTCCAACCTACACGCCATCATCAATTCCAACCTACACACCATCATCAATTCCAACCTACACACCATCATCAATTCCAACATACACACCATCATCAATTCCAACCTACACACCATTATCAATTCCAACCTACATACCATCAACAATTCCAACCTACACACCATCATCAATTCCAACCTACATACCATCATCAATTCCACCCTACGCACCATCACCAATTCAAACCTACACACCATCATCAATTCCAACCTACATGTCATCAACAATTCCAACCTACACAACATCATCAATTCCAACCTCCAACCTACACACCATCATCAATTCCAACCTACATACTATCATCAATCCCAACCTACATGCCATCATCAATTCCACCCTACACACCATCATCAATTCCAACCTACACACCATCATCAATCCCAACCTACACGCATTATCAATTCCAATATACACACCATCATCAATTCCAACCTACACACCATCATCAATTCCAACATACACACCATCATCAATTCCAACCTACACACCATCATCAATTCCAACCTACACACCATCATTCATTCCAACATACACACCATCATCCATTCCAACCTACACACCATTATCAATTCAAACCTACACGCCATCATCAATTCAAACCCTATACACCACCATCAATTCCAACCTACACACCATCATCAATTCCAACCTACACACCATCATCAATTCCACCCTATACACCATCATCAATTCCAACCTACACACCATCATCAATTCAAACCTACACATCATCATCAATTCCAACCTACACACCATAATCAATTCCACCCTATACACCATCATCAATTCCAACATACACGCCGACCATCATCAATTCAAACATACACACCATCATCAATTCCACCTTATACATCATCATCAATTAAAACATACACGCCGACCATCATCAATTCAAACCTACACACCATCATCAATTCCAACCTACACATCAACATCAATTCCAACCTACACACCATCATCAATTCCAACCTACACACCATCATCAATTCCAACCTACACACCATCATCAATTCAAACCTACACACCATCATCAATTCAAACATACACGCCGACCATCATCAATTCAAACCTACACACCATCATCAATTCCAACCTACACACCATCATCAATTCCAACCTACACACCATCATCAATTCCAACCTACACACCATCATCAATTCCAACCTACACACCATCATCAATTCCAACCTACACACCATCATCAATTCCAACCTACACACCATCATCAATTCCAACCTACACACCATCATCAATTCCAACCTACACACCATCATCAATTCCAACCTACACACCATCATCAATTCCAACCTACACACCATCATCAATTCCAACCTACACACCATCATCAATTCAAACCTACACACCATCATCAATTCCAACCTACACACCATCATCAATTCAAACCTACACACCATCATCAATTCCAACCTACACACCATCATCAATTCCAACCTACACACCATCATCAATTCCAACCTACACACCATCATCAATTCCAACCTACACATCATCATCAATTCCAACCTACACACCATCATCAATTCCAACCTACACACCATCATCAATTCAAACCTACACACCATCATCAATTCCAACCTACACACCATCATCAATTCCAACCTACACACCATCATCAATTCCAACCTACACACCATCATCAATTCCAACCTACACACCATCATCAATTCCAACCTACACGCCATCATCAATTCCAACCTACACACCATCATCAATTCCAACCTACACACCATCATTCATTCCAACATACACACCATCATCCATTCCAACCTACACACCATCATTCATTCCAACATACACACCATCATCCATTACAACCTACACACCATCATCAATTCAAACCTACACGCCATCATCAATTCAAACCCTATACACCACCATCAATTCCAACCTACACACCATCATCAATTCCAACCTACACACCATCATCAATTCCACCCTATACACCATCATCAATTCCAACCTACACACCATCATCAATTCAAACCTACACATCATCATCAATTCCAACCTACACACCATAATCAATTCCACCCTATGCACCATCAACAATTCCAACATACACCCCGACCATCATCAATTCAAACCTACACACCATCATCAATTCCAACCTACACATCATCATCAATTCCAACCTACACACCATCATCAATTCCAACCTACACACCATCATCAATTCCAACCTACACACCATCATCAATTCCAACCTACACACCATCATCAATTCAAACCTACACACCATCATCAATTCAAACATACACGCCGACCATCATCAATTCAAACCTACACACCATCATCAATTCCAACCTACACACCATCATCAATTCCATCCTACACACCATCATCAATTCCAACCTACACACCATCATCAATTCCAACCTACACACCATCATCAATTCCAACCTACACGCCATCATCAATTCCAACCTACACACCATCATCAATTCCAACCTACACACCATCATCAATTCCAACCTACACACCATCATCAATTCCAACCTACACATCATCATCAATTCCAACCTACACACCATCATCAATTCCATCCTACACACCATCATCAATTCAAACCTACACACCATCATCAATTCAAACCTACACACCATCATCAATTCCAACCTACACACCATCATCAATTCAAACCTACACACCATCATCAATTCAAACATACACGCCGACCATCATCAATTCCAACCTACACACCATCATCAATTCCAACCTACACACCATCATAAATTCATACCTACACACCATCATCAATTCCAACCTACACACCATCATCAATTCCAACATACACATCTTCATCAATTCCAACCTACACACCATAATCAATTCCAACCTACACACCATCATCAATTCCATCCTACACACCATCATCAATTCCAACATACACACCATCATCAATTCCACCCTATGCACCATCAACAATTCCAACATACACGCCGACCATCATCAATTCAAACCTACACACCATCATCAATTCCAACCTACACATCATCATCAATTCCAACCTACACACCATCATCAATTCCAACCTACACACCATCATCAATTCCAACCTACACACCATCATCAATTCAAACCTACACACCATCATCAATTCAAACATACACGCCGACCATCATCAATTCAAACCTACACACCATCATCAATTCCAACCTACACACCATCATCAATTCCATCCTACACACCATCATCAATTCCAACCTACACACCATCATCAATTCCAACCTACACACAATCATCAATTCCAACCTACACGCCATCATCAATTCCAACCTACACACCATCATCAATTCCAACCTACACACCATCATCAATTCCAACCTACACACCATCATCAATTCCAACCTACACATCATCATCAATTCCAACCTACACACCATCATCAATTCCATCCTACACACCATCATCAATTCAAACCTACACACCATCATCAATTCAAACCTACACACCATCATCAATTCCAACCTACACACCATCATCAATTCAAACCTACACACCATCATCAATTCAAACATACACGCCGACCATCATCAATTCCAACCTACACACCATCATCAATTCCAACCTACACACCATCATAAATTCATACCTACACACCATCATCAATTCCAACCTACACACCATCATCAATTCCAACATACACACCATCATCAATTCCAACCTACACACCATCATCAATTCCAACCTACACACCATCATCAATTCCAACCTACACACCATCATCAATTCCAACATACACACCATCATCAATTCAAACCTACACACCATCATCAATTCCAACCTACACACCATCATCAATTCCAACCTACACACCATCATCAATTCCAACCTACACACCATCATCAATTCCAACTACACACCATCATCAATTCCAACTACACACCATCATCAATTCCAACCTACACACCATCATCAATTCCAACCTACACACCATCATCAATTCCAACCTACACACCATCTCAATTCCACACCATCATCAATTCCAACCTACACACTATCATCAATGCCAACCTACACATCATCATCAATTCCAACCTACACACAATCATCAATTCCATCATACACATCATCATCAATTCAAACCTACACACCATCATCAATTCAAACCTACACACCATCATCAATTCAAACATACACGCCGACCATCATCAATTCAAACCTACACACCATCATCAATTCCAACCTACACACCATCATCAATTCCAACCTACACACCATCATCAATTCCAACCTACACACCATCATCAATTCCAACATACACGCCGACCATCATCAATTCAAACCTACACACCATCATCAATTCCAACCTACACACCATCATCAATTCCAACATGCACACCATCATCAATTCCAACATACACACCATTATCAATTCCAACATACACGCCGACCATCATCAATTCAAACCTACACACCATCATCAATTCCAACCTACACACCATCATCAATTCCAACCTACACACCATCATCAATTCCAACATACACGCCGACCATCATCAATTCAAACCTACACACCATCATCAATTCCAACCTACACACCATCATAAATTCCAACATGCACACCATCATCAATTCCAACATAAACACCATTATCAATTCCAACATACACGCCGACCATCATCAATTCAAACCTACACACCATCATCAATTCCAACCTACACACCATCATCAATTCCAATATGCACACCATCATCAATTGCAACCTACACACCATCATCAATTCAAACCTACACACCATCATCAATTCCAACATACACGCCGACCATCATCAATTCAAACCTACACACCATCATCAATTCCAACCTACACACCATCATCAATTCCACCCTACACACCATCATCAATTCCACCCTACACACCATCATCAATTCCAACCTACACACCGACCATTTAACCATCATCGAGCTATAAACACTATAAATCCTGCAAACTTGCTAAACGTTGTGCAAATGTGTATGTTGTAGTGAAGTCATAAGCGCGCGTGCTTCATTCATACAATTGACATAATAATATGCATTTGTTTAATCATATTTTATTTGCTATTTTACATAATATTATATAATACATATAGACTTAACATTCATTATATATGATAACATGCAACATTGTTCTAGCAACATTAGTAAACTGCCCTCCCCAAAGAACTGCCCTCCCCAAAGAACTGCCCTCCCCAAAGAACTGCCCTCCCCAAATAACTGGGATTTCTCCGTGTACTCCGGTTTCCTCCCGCATGAATGACCAAATATACGCTTTCATACGCGCCAACGAGAGTGAGTAATATAAGTTGTTAAAACTTGCTTCGCAATCATTGAAAAATAAATAAAGTTTAAACTAAAGGCCAGAGTCTCGTTGTTATCATTTTTAGAAATAAAATTAATTCAATAATAAATTACCACTACTTCAATATCCTATATTAGCACTAGATTTATAACTGCTCTAAAATCTATGTATTTATGTGGGCTTATCAGTTAAAATATAGTATCGATACATGCGGACTGTCCTATTTGTGGCAAAACCAGTCAAGAATACTTATTAGTTACAATACTATAAAATCACGCCTATTAGACATATATTATCAACGCTGGTATACTGCTATCAATAACTATGCACGTCTAGAGACATACTGTTTGTTTAAAAATGAATTTATCTTTGAAACTTACCTTGATTTTATTAAAGAAAACAAATACAGAATTGCTCTTACACGATTTAAAACAACATCGCATGATTTAGCTATTGAGCCTGGTCGTTACCTACACCTGCCACGAAACGAAAGATTATGTGTTTATTGTAATTCGAGAATTTTGGAAAATGAATATCATTTCATACTAATCTGCCCACATTATGCAACTTTAAGATCGAAATGTATTAAAAGATATTACCATACCTGGCCGACTATACAGACATTTATTAATCTCTTGTCATGCAAATCCCAAAAAATCACTATCGATCTTTCCAAATTTATATATTTTGGAAATAAACAACGAACCTAACACCTTTTTATATCATATACATGTATTTGAATACTAATAACCTATAATTATGCTCTTTTGTAAAATTCCATGTTACTGCCTGTTTCTACTGTTTAATTGCTATAAACATGTGTCTGTTTTATGCAATAAACTTATTGTATTGTATTGTATATACGAGTATATGCATGCATATTGATCATTGGAGCATATATGAATGCATATTGACTATTGGAGCATATATGCATGCATATTGACTATTGGAGCATATATGCATGCATATTGACTATTAGAGCATATATGCATGCACATTGACTATTGGAGCATATATGCATGCATATTGACTACTGGATCATATATGCATGCATATTGACTATTGGAGCATATATGCATGCATATTGACTATTAGAGCATATATGCATGCCTATTGACTATTAGAGCATATATGTAAACATATTGACTATTGGAGCATATATGCATGCATATTGACTATTAGAGCATATATGCATGCATATTGACTATTAGAGCATATATGCATGCATATTGACTATTGGAGCATATATGCATGTACATTGACTATTGGAGCATATATGCATGCATATTGACTATTAGAGCATATATGTGTGCATGTGGATGTACCTTCTGCGGCGATGTATGCATGTTCTTTTATATGACCCTGAAAATTAGAGTACATTTATCATATTGACTGTCAACCACTAACACACATATCTACAGCAATTAATTGAGTTGTCCTATTAGCGCAGGGGTTAGCGCCCTCGCTTTTCACCAATGCAACTCGAGTTCAATCCTCGGACGGGAAGGTATGTGAGATGGTACCATGGTGGCCAGATCGGACATGTGGATTTTCTCCGTGTACTACTGTTTCCTCCCACACGAATAAGTTGTTAGAAATTGCTTCACAATCGTTGTAAAATAAAATAAAGCTTAAACTACAGTAATTAAACAAATTAGTAGAGCAGTAGATCTATTTTATATAAGCATTATTAACGTTTATTTCAAAATAACATAAATAACATAAAGTTTATTTGCATAAAACATTTACATGTTTATAACCTTAAACATCAATCAATATGGTGAAGCATAATATAAACAACGCAAAATAAGCAACGTGAATACCACATGTTACAATCTGCTAGCCGTCGGTGTGCATTTTATTTTCTATGTTCGTTATTGTGTCGTTAATTAATATAAATATTGCTATAAAGCGTGGAAGTGGTAAGAATAATGATTACGTAACATATTGCACGAGAGAGTAACTACATTACGATATGTGGATGAACGATACCAATATCAAACTTGCATTGATGTAATTAGAGTGTGGTTTATCCGGTAACAGTTCCAGAACAACACGTGCATGGTCATCTACAAGAATATATACTTGTCTATGAAATTGGAATTCAATATAGTTCACAAATTTTCAGTTGGTCTTTGATCATAAAATTGATTAAGCTTAGTTTAGTAATAGATTACTACACTGACACCATAACAAAACTGTGTACTTTTATATTGAGCGGTACGTAATTTTAAAATTATAAATTTTACTATCATGAGTGAAGAAAATAATCCTTCACACATTGCACTAATTTACCCAATATTTAAGCAAGTAGACGTCCAAATGTGCCTATAGTTTTTTTCTAAAAGATATAAATTTTACCTCTAAGGCGTCGATATATTTTGCCTGGTCAGTCAAATAAATAGATTTTAACACCGATACTATTAATTGGGCCGTATTGAGTTTCTGATCATATGTCATTTTGCCAGAAGTTAAAAAGTGAAAAATCGACAGACTGGCACCCAGGATACTGGATACTAGGTGCACAATTTCTGTGTGTTTGCGTTTATTCATCGTCGTTACCGGTTGCCCATATGAGCGACACCTCCTGAAGAGATTAGTTATTTAGATTTTGGAGGATAGTGCATGATACAGACAGAGACCAATTCCAGAATCTCCTCTGCACGGTGTAAAGCACCGAAACGAGACCTCGGTTTAACATCCCATCTGAAAGACTGTTAATTTTATTAGGGTCAGACCGGGGATCGAACCTGCGATCCCTGGATGACCAGTCCAACGTGTTACCACTGGACTACATATCCGTCTGCACAATTTATCGTTGGTGTTATGTTATGTGTAAATTAAATTCATTGGCTAATAATTTCCATCAACTTGGTTTTATTTTAATTTTCTCATACAACCGTTTCTCAAATTTCTTCATATCTGCAGATTGTATTTGGTTTAAACATATTTTTTCTATCATGTGCATGGTTATTTACAACAATTGAAATAAGGAATTGGGTAGAAAGCTATACAGCTTATGGTTGTTCTCTCCTCTCAGATTGTGTTTGTGAGTTAATGGGGAACCAATATATTATGTTATAAGGCGACTCTCCAGCTCTATATCATCGGTGGAGGAAGAACACAGGATATAACCATTGACCTTCTGCATGTCAGCTGGATGGCTTCCTTACTTGAAAGAGATTGACACCCTTAGGTTGATTCGAACCTACAGCGGTGAGGCGCAAGTGATTCGAAAGCATCGTCTTTACCTCCCTGCCACGGAGGCACACTACAGATATTTCGTAAACTATTGAATTGCATATTGGTTTCAGTGACCACTACTCACATGCATACATGCTCTTGTATCTGTTCTTGCCATTATTCCCTGTCCGGTTTGCGACGGAGGTAGGATGTTGTAGTCCATATGGATTGTTCTACAATTATAATCCAAGAAAAACCTAAGAAAAGCATAGCACATTGGTAGCACGTTTGCTTAAGGTACGATCTTCCTGGAGTTCTCGGCAAGTTGTAGCCGTTACGAGTGTGTTATTGAGCAAGGCGCTTTAATTCCAATGTTTGCAGTCATGGTTGTACTTGATGCCGTATGTTCCCCCACTTCAAGCTGTGAATTAATATGTGCAGCATATCATATTGTTTTAGCAATGTACATGACAGGTCTACGCGTTTTTTTAAATAACATAATAATGATTATCATTGGGATTAAGATGATCTTGGTCTTTGCCTGTGATGTGACTAAGTTGTCTACAACATGATTTACATACACTAATGAATTTCCCAAATTGGACTCCGTTCACAATGAAACTGTAATACGGTCATCGATTTGTTGAATATGTGTAGCGGTAGCGAGTTCGCATCAGGTGTGAAAGGTCCGGAGTTAGAACCCGCTGGAGACGTTCCGAGTGCGTCGTTAGGCAATGTACTTAAATAGCACATTGCCTCTTTCTTCTCCGTCATGGCGATGCATTCCATCAGGAATGAGGTCATGAGAGCAATTAATCTAACGTTGTAGAACTTTGTTTCGTAATCGAGATACATTGGTATAAACTAAAGCATACGCACCAGACTAATCTACTATTGGTCAATGCTCTGTACTACAACATAAACAGGCTTCTATCATGTTCCAGATGTATTTGATTTATTTGTGGATTCAGAAGCTATTACACAATGGGGCAGTAGAACAGTCAGCAAGAAAAGCAATTGGTATAAGTGCCACTGGTGCATATAGTCATAAGTTGTGGTATGAGTGCCACTGGTGCATATAGTCATAAGTTGTGGTATGAGTGCCACTGGTGCATATAGTCATAAGAGTTGTGAATTGTGTTGAAACAGCACACATACAACAATTAGGTAGAGAATGTAAATACGTGTAAGTCACACTTCGTCGTAGTTTCCTATTCTAACAGTTAAACTGTTAACAATGGAAGTGATACAATATACATATTTCTTAACACTACCAGTTGTGTATCCCTTATACGAGTGTTGTTTTGACGTAGATTATGTCATATATTAAATACATATCAACTAAAGACTTTCGTGAAACCATTACAACCACTGTAGTTCCGTTTAATCGATGTCGTATTTTATGTCAGGTTCCTACTGTATCTTTATATGTACCTGGAATTCTTTATTGAATTTGTCTTTTGTTGCTAATCTTTTCGTTACATACGCCTCCAGTTCTGAGATGGGAATATCGTGTTCTGATTTCCTTTGGCGAGCAATGGGCTTGGTATTGTAATAAACTTCAGCTGCGTCTGTACCATTATCCGATTGTTTCGATTTATCTGCAATTTATTTGTTGATTTCAATACGCTTACATCTGAAATAAGCGTTATAAATGTTAGTTAATATGTTGCAATGCAAGCATTAGAGTGATGCATAACTGGTATATTCTACTAGATGTATTTCAAATACTTGTGTCTGTATTTCAAATACTTGTGTCTGTATTCAAATTAGGACATATAGTATATTCGCCGATTCACAATGGCAAATATTTCCATTCTAACATGACCCAATATAATGCTATAAACGATTATATTTCAAATATTATCTGCATATTTTCTACACAAAGCTGCCTTGCATTTCTGCTTGTCTGCTGCGGCTATCACCTGATCACGTGGTATACGCAGCCGAGCTGTCTGTGCACACAGGGGCTTGCACGGCAAGTACCTTGCACAGGGGTTTGTCAGCTTAGAAGTTAGATTGTCTGCAAGATTCAGCCCAAACTAGCCCATCTACGATAAGCCATAGTTTGTGTTTTGTTTTGTTACCTTGTATGTTATGTGGCTGGTGGCTTAAAACAATACCTCCCTGTAAAATACTTTCTATATTCTAGTGGCACTAACATCTATCAACATGATATGCCCTGTATAGCTGATTATAAACACTACACACCATACATTATATTCTATTCAATTCCAATGTAAAGTTGATAACAGTTGTGCATATATACGTCCATAAATAATTTGTTTTATAGGGGGAGCAAAATTGAACAGCCGTAGACGTGGTTTATTGCAGGATTTGGTCTTTGTTTATGGGAACAAAATATCAATGTCTTACTAGAATAGTATAGTATTACTTCGATTTATTTGTATTGTCGCTAGTATCAACCATTGTAAACCGTAAACGGTCACTTTTGTCAAGTATTATATAACTACAATCTGTTCGAACTATCAACGAACCAGATATGGAGTAATGCACGTTTCAAATTCTTTAAATTGTAATGAGAAAATATTTCAAAATGTTGTACAAGCATATGCAAATACCTTTGAAATCATGTAAATTGAAATAAATTTCAAAAATAAATATAGTTCAGATAATAATTAGACGGATCTGTAGTTCAGTGGTAACACTCTGGACTGGTACTCGAGGATTCGCAGGTTCTATTCCCCGTTTGACCCTAATAAAATTAACAGTCTTTCGGGTGGGACGTTAGACCGATGTCTCGTTTCGGTGCTGTACACCGTGCACGTAAAAGAACCAGATGAGACTCTGGAATGCATCTATATCTGTATCATTACACTACCCTCCAGAAATCTAAAATGACGAAGCTCTTCAGGAGGCGTCGCTCATATGGGCAACCGGTAGCGACGATAAATAAAGGTAAAACATACACAAGATAATACTTCTAAATATAATTTTTCTTTCAAAAGTGCCATGTCATTATTTGAACCGCCTCCTTGGTCGGATGGTTAAAGTCGCTGACTTGTATACCACTGTAACATATAAGCACTGATGGTCCCGCTCAGACCGTGTATCTTTGTATGAAAACGTTGGCAGTTTATTACGGAGGTTGGTGCACCAAGTGCTGGGGCCTGCTCAGGAAAGGTTGTGTTAGGTATTCAGCCCATCGCTCAAATGGGCAACACGTAGTGATGTTACGTATACCTAAATAACTTGGCATTACATTAAACTGGTGTAGTCTATAATTCCTAAGCGTTCAAGTTCATATAAGTTAAGTTCAACTATGTCTGTATATTACAATGCTTTCCTCCAATATTGTCACGAGTATATATACACTTACACATATTGTGCATATTCAGTTTAAATGATATGGTCAATAAGAAAAAAAGCAAGATACCATACCATATCAGACCATTTGTAAACTAACATATATCCATTACTTATATTGTGATTACTGACTATCCAATCAGTATTGTATGTATATGATATAAAATGGATAAAATATAATAAACAAGTGTGTCTAGTACCTAACCAATATTCGAGCCCCACTGGAGCCGTAACGAGTATGCCCTTAGGCAAGGCAGTTAATGTCCACGTTGCCTCTTCTCTCTCCTTCGTGGCGATGGATTCCATAAGGAATGATTAATATTAAGTTTTAAGAACTTGATTCGCAATCGAGCTAAAATAAATGTGTATAAACTAACCAATTACTGCTATATAATAATATACTGCTACCGACACACATGCGCATTGCTTATTGTGCATATTATACCTTTCGGATCTCTGATATCTTCGTTTAGTGCTTTGCTATTGACGAACACATTGTCGTTTCTAGTTAGTTCTTCTTGCATGTTGTCCGGCCTAACAATATCGGCAGTATCTACATGTTCTATATCCGCATGTTTCAATGATTCTGTTTTTCCGCATCTGATGATTCGAGATTAACAAAATACTGTATTGATTTTACTATAATATATGTGTCCGTGAAATCAGTTGTTTCATTGGCTGAATTTAAATTTATTGTTTTTAACTTTTACAATTTAACATAACGCCAGTGTGAATCAATGCCGATCTCAACCCGTTAGTGATGTCATTTACAGCATCATTTAAATATGAACTTAATTCTATCTTCTAAGTGAAATGATCAACAGTTACTTTTAATCCACTAATTATATATTGATAAATTATAAAATTGATTAAGATTAGTTTAGTAATAGATTGCTATTCTGACACCATAGCAAAACTGTGCACATTTATATTGAGCGTTACGTTTTCGTTACAATTTTTAGAATTATAGATTTTACTTATTATGAGTGAAGAAAATAATCCTTCACACATTGCCAAAATTTACCCAATATTTCGATTTCGAACATTTTGATACCAAATTTATCTATAGTTCTGAAAGGATGTAAACTTTACCTCCACGACAAGTGCACAGTTTCTTTTTGGTATCAGTATGCAGTCTACATCAGTTATGTCAAAGTCGGTTATGTTGAATTATCCGCTTATCTCGAAGTCGGATCAAAATCCCGTTTCAGAAACTATACGTTTACATATAACTGGCTCTGTTTATATCGAATTTCGTTAAGTCAAACTTCTGTTATGTCGAAGTATTGTGTTCGCTCCGACGGAATTCGACATAACGGATGTAGACTGTATATTGAAAACTAACATTATAACTTGTAGCTAGAACAACTTGTGATTGGGATTGTATTGCTTTCAATTTTCATTCGGTGAAATATAATTGCTGGTACACTGCAGCAAGCAGACAGTCTCAATAATAGTGCAATGGAGCATTCCAGCTGGCTCAGTCTCCGTGGCCCAGTGGTTAAGGCGTCCGCCTACGGAGCGGAAGGTGGATGGTTCGAATCTGATATGGCCGGTTGGTGAGCCGACAGCTAGTTAAATAATGGTTACCGATTGCCTACCAGCCTGGTGTCTGGCATACATAGGCATATATAGGATTCGGGAAGTACTGATGTTCATAAAAAGAGGTGTCTCATTAGTCAGAAATAGCTGGCCCTTTAAATACGGATGACACTATAATAAACAAACACTTTACTTTACTTTATTGTATGAGATTTAATTATATTTATTTGGTACACGTATGTTTGAGGAGAACGCAATCTGTTTCTATGGTTACCTCCTTCCTATGACCATCGACATCGCATATAGTGTTAGAAAGATAATTACAGATAATGTGAAATGCAAAATGTACGGATATATCCATTGATTAATGATTACAACACTGGTTAATGAATCACAAACTTGAAATGACATATATAGTTATGTATTATAATTTTAAAATCCGTATTGATCAATTGTAACCGTAATACGAGGCATTTCATATAATGACTGTTGAATATAAAAATGAGAATACAGTCAAACCTGTTTTAGTGGTCACCTCCAATAAGCAACCAACATGTATTAATCAGCCAATTTCAAGATTCCAAATATTTGGTTTTACTATACATTTCACCTCTATTAAGCAGCCACATGTGCAAAGCAGCCACGTTCTCTGACTACCTTGGCTGGCTGCTTAAGACAGGTTTGACTGTATATGTATTACAATATGATTCATTGGAACATACGGTAGTTTCTGGTTCTGCCTGAGAAATAGCAGTACAACTACAACAGCAATACTGATAACCAGAACTGCTGATAATCCACCCACCACGCCACCAACCGGATCTGGTGTCGGTGTCTGTTCCAGTGCTGACAAATACAATTATCATATTGGTTATTAGCTATATTCAAATGTCTCTTAAAACAGACTATTGCATAAGCATTGAACCGTAATCGAATGTACATTACGTAAAATTCAATGCACCACTATTCTGAATGGGAATTCCTTTTCTATATACCAATGGACTGTACAGCAATATGTTCAATGTGAATTCATTGTCTACTATACAATGTACATTGACAGCCATGTTGTGAATGCTAATTTATATTGTAGATGCCAATGAACAGTTGCAACAATATTATGAATGAAAATACATTGTCTATTTATCAATGTACATACATTTTACACTAATACATTGAATTAGATGTCATTACCTAGACGCCAATGTGCATTTACACTAATACATTGAATTAGATGTCATTGCCTAGACGCCAATGTGCATTTACACTAATACATTGAATTAGATGTCATTACCTAGACGACAATGTACATTTACACTAATGCATTGAATTAGATGTCATTACCTAGACGCCAATGTACATTTACACTAATACATTGAATTAGATGTCATTACCTAGACGCTAATGTACATTTACACTAATACATTGAATAATATGTCATTGCCTAGACGGCAATGTACATTTACACTAATAAATTGAATAAGATGTCATTGCCTAGACAGCAATGTGCATTTACACCCATTTGGTGATTGTATTTGTTTGGTATATGTCGGTACACATGTACATACATGTGTGCAATTTCATACTAACTGACATATAATCCAATCAGGACATACATGTGATATAATGTGCTTGATTGTGAGGCTGAAATTACATTTATATTAAACATACAATTTACCTAGCACACATGTGTCTCCTATAAAACCTTCCGAACAACCTCCATCGGGACAGGCACCAGTGGCTTTGTCACAAACATTTCCCGAGTTACAGTTGCCACATGTTGTCGATCAATTAATACCATGTGTACAATGTTCACACTCTAGTTGGTATAATATATATAAAGGATATTTGTGTTGAGTAGTGTAAGATAGGATTTTAACTAGCCTTTTGGGAGCCCCATTGCACTACGTGACACAACCGTACAACCACTTCTGTTAGTGTGAACGTTCGTAATAAGAAATAGTTCATGAATAATTTTAAAGTTAGTTTCTGTTTGCTGTCAACATTAAAAATTACAGACAAAACAAATTCATTAGAATATATTACTTAATAATTAACTGTTATAACTATTATAACACGATAGTCAGAAAATAGCTAAACACAAACGTACATCTATTCGCGCAGGACTACGAAATGCAACCGGTGACAGAGCAAATGCCATATTTCACTGTTTCAAAGCGGTGTATGATGGAGTTTATCTTTCACTGAGAACACTCTAGCATTCATTGGAAAGCATAATAGAAAATCCTATGTATGACTATGATTATTACGTGTTGGGTTGAAGCGACATTACATCGCAAAAAAGCAAATACAATGCATTTTGTTCACTAATAAATGCATTTCTACTACAAATTTCTTCTGAATAAATCGAACACTAACATTACATCAATACACAGTGTGTTTGTGGTATACAAACTTTCAAACGTGAAAGAAGGATTTCATATAACGGTTATCCAGGCTCCTGAATTGACATTTGTTGTCACTAAAGTCAATACTAAACACGGGATACTTTCGGTTAGAGATAATTCAATTAAGATTAGTCTACAAATAAATATGCATAGGCACACATGTGATATATTACGGTAAATATGTAGCATAGCTCGTGTTATTCAGGATAAAAAATTTGTATCGTATTAATATCGACTCTATTTACATTATTTTGTTATGTCAACAAACCGCGTATACGATTTTTGTTTATTTGTTGACATACGCAATACTCAGTATTTGAGGCAAATACTTTGGGGGAAATTATATCATATAATAGCAAATTACAACTTGCAGACACTATGCGTTTTCACAGATGTAGTGTTGCTTTAAAGATAAATATAACGATTACGTTGAAATGTTCCGGAACGAAAAGGAACAGCTTTTCTGCATATTGAGTAGCCATTTATTTTGTTGATACATAAAAAGCTTCTCTATTTTTATAAATACAATGTATTTTTAAATTCGAATAACCTCAAATACGTTGCAGGGAGAGTATACATGTACATTGTATAGCTTAATTAACAAGCTACATAGAACTGCAAACAAAATGGGTCACCATGCCAACAACGTTTGTTGAGCTCATGAAACATGCCATGTGAATATCAACATATTGGGGAATAACACATAGCTAGAACAGTAATGCTACACTATTACATTGATACCAAGCGCAATAGATCATCCATTGAATGACATTGCTGGTGTTTATATTCCCTCCCTATGACGATAAAGTCTAATGTATCCCGAAATTGGTCATTTTAGTTGGACTCCTTTGATTTTACTGTTGTAATGTTTAAGGTTGATAAATGTGATTTAATATAAAGCATTGCATTGATATCAAAGTGTTACTGTGAAGTATCCATTGATATCAAAGTGTTACTGTGAAGCATCCATTGATATCAAAGTGTTACTGTGAAGTATCCATTGATATCAAAATGTTACTGTGAAGTATATATTGATATCAACATGTTACTGTGAAGCATCCATTGATATCAAAGTGTTACTGTGAAGTATCCATTGATATCAACATGTTACTGTGAAGTATATATTGATATCAACATGTTACTGTGAATTATCCATTGATATCAACATTTTACTGTGAAGTATCCATTGATATCAAAGCGTTACTGTGAAGGATCCATTGATATCAAAGTGTTACTGTGAAGCATCCATTGATATCAAAGTGTTACTGTGAAGCATCCATTGATATCAAAGTGTTACTGTGAAGTATCCGTTGATATTTTGTATGATATAATATACTGGCACCTTACAAGTGCACTATTATATTGACCGTTTCTTTTTCGTTACAAATTTTAGAATTGTAGATTTTTACTATCTTGAGTAAAGAAAATAATCCTTCACACATTGCACTAATGTATCCAATATTTCGCACATTTGTATACCAAATTTACCTATATTTGGACTGGTAATCCAGGGATCGCAGGTTCGATCGCCCGTATGACCATAATATAATTAAACGTCTTTCAGGTCGGACTTTAAACATAGGTCTCGTGTCGCTGCCTTACACCATGCACGTAAGAGAACCAGCGGGGACTGTGGAAAGGGTAACTTTGTATATCATGCTATCCTCCAAACATCTAAAATGACTAATCTCTTCAGGATGAGTCGCACATGGTGCATTTTTGTTTCATACTATGGGCGATATAGCATTCCCATTAATTCCCATATTTGTAAATTGTGTTTATGTAATTCAATTGAATCGGAATATCACTTTTTATTGTGTTGACCTAAATTTACAAATATTAGACAGAAACAGTTTGTTGATACACATTGGCCTAACATTCGGCAATTCTCAGGCAGTATGATTCTATTAAGCAGTCAACCTGTATTAAGCAGCCATATTACATATTCCCAACATGTTGTTTTATTATCCAATTGACCTCTATTAAGCAGCCACCTGTGTTAAGCAGTCCTTTTTGTGATTCCCTTGGATGGCTGCTTAAGACAGGTTTGATTGTATATTGTTTTCTAAAAAGGATATAAATGTTACCTCTAAGGCAAGTGCACAGTTTCATTTTGTGTCGGTATATCGCTTTTAGATTGTTGGATGATATTACATAGACAGATAGAGAGTCACCTCTGGTTCTTTTACGTGTACGGTGTACAGCACCGACACGAGACATCGGTTTAACGTCCAATCTGAAAGACAGTTCATTTTATTAGGGTCAGGCGGAGGATGAACCTGCGATCCCTGGATTACCAGTCCAGCGTGTTGATAAAGAAGATAATTAAAGAAATGTAGGAAGTGTAAGCCTTCTCCAAGCGTATATACTGAATATGTGTTATTGTAATTCCATTTACAGTCGTCAGGCAAAAAGGGCACATAAGGGTACGTGTGTGTGACTGTTTGCCTGGTGCAACATAAAACTTATAATCAAAGTACTTTCGTAGTTTCATGACGTCATTTTCACACTGTTGGTGATGTTAGAATCGAAATAATATATGCATATCTATGTTCGTTATCTATTGTCGAATACAACATGTGTTGTCGTGTTGGGCATTATCTTTTAAATCATTAATACAACTTCAATATATATTACTCAATTCATTAGCAACATATTATATTATATGCCAGTGTGTGGATGAATGCATTTATACGTGTATGCTTGTAGTGGATTCAAATTATTGATACTGTGTTGAGACTGTGTTAGCTGTTTACTATTCATCTGCACATTACAACGTTGACACTATACGGTACTTCAGAATTAGTGGACTACATAGTCCACACAACTGCTTACACACAGAACATATTCGTTTATACCAATTTACTTTAACGTGATTGCGAAACAAGTGCCTACTACTGATGTCACATGGGTCACTTTTGCAACAATCCTGGCGTAGATTCATATACTTTATATTCCATTACAGTTGGCCTAAGACATAGCAATATACGTTTTAGGATAATATAAAAACAATATAAAAGTGATAATATAACAGCAATAGAACAACAATACAACATATCACAGTACCCAATAAAACAATCGACGTGTTAGGTTAAATATAAGTAATACACATATTAATACATATAATAATACATATAATACATTTACAATTTCTTACCACATCGTCTGTTTGTATTACGTTTATTTATCGTCGCTACCGGTTACCCATTTGAGCGACGCCTCCTGAAGAGATTAGTCATTTCAGATTTTTGGAGGATAGTGCAATGATACAGACAGAGACCCATTACAGAGTCTCCTCTGGTTCTTTTACGTGCACGGTGTAAAGCAGCGACACGAGACCTCGGTTTAACGTCCCATCTGAAAGACTGTTAATTGTATTAGGGTTAGACGGGGCATCGAACCTGCGACCCCTGGATTACCAGCCCAGCGTGTTACCACTGGACTACAGCTCCGTCTGTTCTCTGCTTTTTACAAGGTCGCTTTTATGCGACATTGGCGGTCAAAATGTTAATGATTGTCTAGTTTTGCTACTATCTTCTTTGTCAAATAAAGTCTGATTTATAACAACAATGTATAAGGTCGCTTTTATGCGATATTGGCGGTCAAAATGTTAATGATTGTCTAGTTTTGCTATTATCTTCATTGTCAGATAAAGTCTGATTTATATAAAAATGTACAAGGTCGCTTTTATGCGATATTGGCGGTCAAAAGGTTAATGATTGTCTAGTTTTGCTATTATCTTCTTTGTCAGATAAGGTCCGATTTATACAACAATGTACAAGGTCGCTTTTATGCGATATTGGCGGTCAAAAAGGTTAATGATCGTCTAGTTTTGCTATTATCTTCTTTGTCAGATAAAGTCAGATTTATATAAAAATGTACAAGGTTGCTTTAATGCGATATTGGCGGTCAAAAGGTTAATGATCGTCTAGTTTTGCTATTATCATCTTTGTCAGATAAAGTACGATTTATACAACAATGTACAAGGTCGCTTTTATGCGATATTGGCGGTCAACAAGGTTAATGATCGTCTAGTTTTGCTATTATCTTCTTTGTCAGATAAAGACCGATTTATGCAAATAAAATGTACAAGGTCGATTTTATGCGACATTGGCGGTCAAAATGTTAATGATTGTCTAGTTTTGCTACTATCTTCTTTGTCAAATAAAGTCCGATTTATAACAACAATGTACAAGGTCGCTTTTATGCGATATTGGCGGTCAAAATGTTAATGATTGTCTAGTTTTGCTATTATCTTCATTGTCAGATAAAGTCTGATTTATATAAAAATGTACAAGGTCGCTTTTATGCGATATTGGCGGTCAAAAAGGTTAATGATCGTCTAGTTTTGCTATTATCTTCTTTGTCAGGTTAAGTCCGATTTATACAACAATGTACAAGGTCGCTTTTATGCGATATTGGCGGTCAACAAGGTTAATGATCGTCTAGTTTTGCTATTATCTTCTTTGTCAGATAAAGACCGATTTATGCAAAAAAAATGTACAAGGTCGATTTTATGCGAAATTGGCGGTCAAGAGGTTAATGATTGTCTAGTTTTGCTATTATCATCTTTGTCAGATAAAGTCCGATTTATACAACAATGTACAAGGTCGCTTTTATGTGATATTGGCGGTCAAAAGGTTAATGCTCGTCTAGTTTTGCTATTATCTTCTTTGTCAGATAAAGTCCAATGTATACAACAATGTATACTTGTTCTATCTAGTGTTCTATTGGTTAATAACCAGATAGGTGTATGATTAATTAACCACCTCGTCTGTTGTATTCATTTCTATTTATAAATTTATAACATCGGCTATTTCGGTCGTTTACGTACATTGCCGAATGTCTCATATACAATTACTTAGGCTAGAACACATATAGCAACCGGATTAGTGAGAACAACACCAACGCAGCCGATGTTTGATGCATACGCGATGCTAACGTATTCGTTTGACTATGACACATTAAGAACTACTTATGCTAAAACCTATGTATAAATTACATACTGTGACATTTTATCGCTTACTCTCGATACCTCAATCCTTGTGGCAGTCATCGCCATGAGGGACAGAGAAGAGGCCATGTTAAATGCCTTAGTTTAGCTTAAACAATATTTTATTTCAATATGTGTGCATACATTGTTATTTTATAATATACAAATACAATGCATTTATATAGCGTAAAAAATAAATATTATTCTATTGTGCTTCACAATTACAGATGCAATTTTAAACATTTACCCATGACAATAATATATGGAAATACAGTTGCATAAATAAAAATATATATAGATATAACTAGGATTCTAGTAATTGGATACAAACATATTTTATCATGATATCTACACCATTACAGTATATAAGTGAGTGCTTGGATTAACGATAAAAGTGGCAATATGAACCATAGACCCAACCACCGCCGTAAGAATGACACCGTGATGTGGCCAGTACAGTGAATGGGCCGGTACATTGATCCGCCCATCACCACACGACATAGCTCGAACCCAAGAAAATGCCCATACAACACTGCACTCGTCAATCCAATACTTATAAAGTCGATCTTTAATACAGTGTGTCAACAGGATTGAGAAGAAAGTATACACTACTTAACTACGTGCAGCCGGGTGCGGACGCCAGGCCTACAACACCCGAGGCGAACGCACTACAACTGCGCTATCACTACTTCCACAGAACATATTGCTCCACCATCTACCAAATTCATAATGTTTCATTTTTCGAAATATAGCTGCATTTTACTAATTGCTTTTTCTACAAACTCCAAGAGATATCAGCTGACAGTTCATAAACTATTAATCCAATAGTAGATTCAATGGACAATATGTCTTCACGTGGCAAGCTTAATTGCACGTCCATTACATGTATGTATTATTATGTATTGGCGTATGTGGCATTGCTCTCCGCGTAGGAAACACGTCGTGGCAAAATTCGAACTGCTCCTGAAAACATAATTACAAACGATGTATTATGTAATGCTAGCGATAAATGAATACTATGTTATTTAATGAACTCAATAGTGTTGATCGGTCGTATAGCATGAATTAAACAAACTACATTCATATTCATAGAAATACCAGTCTGTATTCACGAATAACATATATTGTACAAGCCGATAATTAGTCTGGAAACTAAACTTAACACATCTAATTGTGTGTTTTTTACGATTATTTAGCGTCGCTACCAGTTGCCCATATGAGCGAAGCCTCCTGAAGAGATTAGTCATTTTAGATTGTTGGAGGATAGTGCAATGATACAGACAGAGACCCATTCCAGTGTCTCATCTTGTTCGTTTACGTGCACGGTGTAAAACACCGACACGAGACCTCTGTTTAAAGTCCCATCTGAAAGACTGTTAATTTTATTAGGCTCAGTCGGGGGATCGAATATGCGATCCCTGGATTACCAGTCCAGCGTGTTACAACTGGACTACCGATCCGTCTGAAACTGTTTGTATTTGTATCAAGCATTGTACTATATAAGTGTTTGGAATACTTCATAAATATCTATATGCACTGAACTAGTTTGAATCATTTTAAAACAAGAATAATCACAGAGTTACATCCATACAAAGTTGCACAATGATTCAGTTTACTCATATGTTATTGCTCGATTCGTTTTACATATACATGTGAATACAAACTATAGCAAATTAAATAAAGGCAAACGGGTCGGGCCACAAGTACTAGCAACATTAGTTACGGACCTTCCCGAAGCAATGATGACAGGGATATAGAAACCGAACATGCTTACAACATTCGGAATGATCTGTGGACGCCTTATCCTCAGTTGTCGTATCACTTGTGCGATTGATACTTCGGTCTCAAACCTCGCACGTTCAAGTATGTTCATCATCACAACGATCAACCCGCTCTTTTCAGCTCCATTCCTTCAATAGTGGAATCGTATTACTACACGATTAGTTTATACAAATTTATTTGATCTCAATTGCGAAACAAGTTCTTACAACTTATATTAATCACTCTCGATACCTCATTCCTGGTGGAATCCATCTCCACAAGGTAGAGAGAAGAGGCAACATGGAAGTTAAATTCAATTGCATTGCATAAGGACACAATAACGTATATGCATATATCACCAAATTCTAATTATTCTAGACTCATAGCTTCATAGGTGATCGTCCGTAATTTCAAAATTTCAAGTTAATTGTGATAATTACAGTGGAATCTCTAGTGGAAGGCGACAATCAATTTGACGAAACTAAATACGTGTTTATACTGATACAAAATCTTGCTAAACTGTGGCAATGGACTTCAATGTTGCCAAACAGTGTTCTGTAATATATTCAAAGTGGGACGACTAAATGCTAAATGGCATAGTGAAACAAGGTGAGGAAATGTACAACTGGGCTTCATATTGGTGTTGAATGTAAAGGTACGTGTACATATAGGAAGGGATGTTTCATGATAAAATTAAGACAAATGTGTTCCGTAAAATCTTCCATGGGCAAAGCACCTGTCATGCATGTACATCATCACAAGGAGCCGCTCTGTACAAATAAATTTCCTACTGATTGTTTCTGGTATCTCCACAAGCAATTTCGGCAAGGTACTTTGGCGAACAATGTCTGGCTGTATTTTAATAAAACACGTTTTCTCTAGTTTTGGAGGCTAATATAATTAAGACTATGTACTATGTAGTCAGCCAGGTTGGCTATTTGTGACTGTTTAAAGCTACATTAAATGATGACTTACAAGCATTGTGCTATGATCGGTGTGTTGTCTGTTTGGCTTTGAGCAGATTCTATCTCTTGCAGGAATTCCAACATTTTGCTCGCATCAGTCGGAGTAGCCTTCGCTGATGGCCAATGTTTGAATTCAAACTGTGTGATTGTATGATCCTAGCAAAGTATATTACAATTGAAAAATATATACAAATCTATGGAAACATGTGCATACAATAACGGGGCCAATAATTGGTCCATTATAATAAATGTGTTGAATGTTAAGAACAATATAATACATATATTTAGCGTTAGAGATTTATTCCGTGTGTTCCTGTCTGGCTCCGTGGTCGGGTGGTTAAGGATAGTGACTTGAATACCACTGTAACCTATCATCACTGATGATCCCGAATTCGAGCCCTGCTCATGCCGTGACCCTTTTCATGAAAATGTTGGCAATTTATTACGGAGGCGGGTGCACCAAGTACTAGTTCACCTGTGGAGCCTGGCCAGGAAATGTGTTGTTAGGTATAAAGCCCATCGCCGGTGACATAGTCCACAACTTAAAGGCGTAAGACCAGACCAAACAACGCATAGTATCTTATTCACAACCATCGTGAACAAGCTACCATAATAAGGGTTAACAAGAATACTAATACTGTATCATAAATCTGTTAGAGACATCGGAACTAACCTTCGAGTTGTACTTCAGCAAGTGGGTCCTTTTTGTGAAATGTTGCATTTGCTGTTCTGATATCAATGTTATTGTGAAGGGGCCACGCCTCACTGACCCTGTAGCAGGCAAATACGTTCCGACCTTTATAAACAATGAATACATGAGCTGTTACGATTGTGTCCTTAGGCAAGGTATTTAAATTCTATGTTTCCACGTCTCTCTCCTTCGTGGCGATGGATTCCATCAGGACTGAGGTCTCAAGAGGTATTAATATAAGTTGTAAGAACTTGTTTCGCAATTGAGCTGAATAAATTTTAACGTTGAAATCCTATATAAGTTAGGGGTGAAAAGCAATGGATATTGTGCTCATGGGTAACCATGCAAATGAAGCAATGCAAAACTGGCTCCTTCAATATGTTCTTCTATTGTGAATCTTAGATGAATACGGTAAGCATATTTAGGGATAGGCTAACTGGACTATGCATCTTGAAGGTAAATTAGTCGATAGAGCATTTCAGTAAGGTCAGTTGATGCCTGTGAAGCAGATAAACTATTTTTGACAGTTGGATCAGAATATTTCTAAGAAAAGTGTCTAATTTCACCCACATGTATTCTCTCAATCGTCCCTAGTAAACCAATGTGTAGTCTTCATCGAAATATGTGACACATATTATTGTTTCATAAATATTCCATTGTGCACATTGTAGCGCCATAAATGTAACCAATTTCATTTCATACTCATGTTCATTTATCTATTTTAATAAAACAATGTACAATACAATGTTATCAGTACATTGTTTGCCCATCAATTTATTTTATAACGCACGCACGTTTAATTGTGTATATGCTTCATGTAGGCTACTTAGAACTGTCTAATATAGCTATTCGAATACAAAAATACGTAATGAAATAACATGACAAATATGTACCTCTTCATTACCCTTGTCGTCAAATGTAACAATGACATTGACCTCTTGTTTCATACACCAACCTGCAGCAGTCGACGGCTGTATTCTTCAGTGGTGTTTGTGTGATAATAAATCCATGTGAATCACGGTAGCTCTGCAGTTAACAATGAAAGCTCAGTTATTAATATAACAACTATTATTATAAGAAGTAATGAAATGGATTAATTTGTTGACAACAAAAGAAACTAAACACTAGAGTTGGTGCAATATAATATAAAATGTATTGCACACGAATACGTACATATAACAGTAGTTGCTTAAAGCGACACTACATCAGTGAAAACATAAATTTCTACAGAATGTATTTTCCTATTATATGGTATAATTAATTTCGAAATATTTGCCTCCAATACTGAGTTTTTCAACTAATAAACAAACGTCGTATACGTGGTTTGTTGACATAACAACATAATGTAAACATCCATGCGTAATACAACTAGTGTATCCTGAAAAACACGATTTATGGTACAGATTTGCCGTTATATAGCACATTTTTGCCTATTTATTTATAGACTATTCTTTAATTAAATTGTCTCTAAACGACATTATCTTGCGTTTAGTATTGACTCCAATGACAAACAAACGTAAATTCAGGAGCATTGATGACCGTTATATGAAATCATACTTTCAATCCACAAAACACAGTGTATTGAATTAATGTTAGTGTTCGAATGATTCGGGAGAATTTGCAGTAGCCATGCAGTTATATGTAAAACTAATGCATTTTATTTGCTTTTTGCGATGCAATGTCGCTTTAATCAAGCAACTACATACAACATACATCACAGTATTGATCATTGATTGCACACATATGGGAGTGAGTGAGTTTTACATGTATTCATCGTCGTTACCGATTGCCCATATGAGCGACGCCTCCTTTAGAGATTAGTCATTTTAGATTTTGGATGATAGTGAAATGATATCGACATAGAACAATTCTAGAGTCTCCTCTGGTTGGTTTACGTGCACGGTGTAAAGCACCGGCACGAGACCTCGGTTTTAAGTCCCCTCTGAAAGACTGTTAATTTTATTAGGGTCAGGTGGGGGATCGAACCGGCGATCCCTGGATTACCAGTCCAGCGTGTTAACCACTGTACTACATTTCCGTCTGTACACATATGGGTGTCTACGTACTGGTATATAGACAGCGTTGATGTAGTTGCTGCATCCGGTCACGTGCGTGTACAACCATGGTCGAAATTCATCCACTACAATATATATATATAATTATTATAACAACGGCGACAAACCATCTATACTTGATGCATTATTGTAATTGTATTTATATACACTATTAATATTATCAAACATTACATGCTAAGATGTTTGCATCGATAACTTAACTGGCTTAAACCAATAACCAATGCCAACCTTAATATTTTAGCATCCAACACTATTTACTCACTAACACAATAATATCTGAAATTATTTAGCATAAAATTATACATAGAATATAGTTCACGTATTATCAGTGTTATCATATATATTTATATATATATTTATATAACAATATGATAACAATGAAAATACGTGAAATACATTCTATGTATATGCTAAATAATTTCAGAAGTTATGGTTATATATATATATATTATTCTCCTGCCTATTGTATTTCAATCAATTGATAAGGAGAATAACTATATAAGTTAGCTTTCGTTATAATACCTTTCAGTCTACTGCTGTTATTATATTTTGCGTAAGCTGTTATTTTCTTGATTACATGTAAAAATGCTGAAATAAACCATGCTTATAGATTAACAAATCTAATTGTGTGCTTTTTCCGGATGGGGTATGGGTGGTCCTTCGTGTGTTAGGAAACAACATAGGTGGTCCTTCGTGTGAGAGTAAACAATACCATCCCGTATCCGCCCATGCCAATAACCAAACCCAAGTATCATAGGTGGGGCACGAGAGTGCTAATCAGAGAGTTATTCAAACCGGTTGCCTGAATAGATTAGTTATTTTAGATTTTTGGAGGATAGTGCAATGATACAGACAGAGACCCATTCCAGAGTCTCCTCCGGTTCTTTTACGTGCACATGTAAAGTACCGACACGAGACCTCTGTTTAAAGTCTCATCTGAAAGACTGTTAATTGTATTAGGGTCAGACGGGGTATCGAACAACAAATCTAAGATAGAGTCAGTTTGTTCAATACTGTCGTTTGACATTCACAATTAATGTCATACCAACTCTCTCATATATCGGAAAAATGACACAAATAAACTGAGCACTTGCCTTACAGGTAACATTCTGTATGTCGTTTTAGAAACAAAATATCGGCACATTTGGTATTCCGTTAAAACATTGCCAAAACAGTAACGTTAATTACTCATATTCTTTCTGTACGGGAATACCAAATTAGCTTTATTTTTTTCTAAAATGACATAAAAGAATGTGTACGCATAAGGAACAGTTTATTTTTGGTTTCAATATACATAACTTAAAATGTATTTACTTGCGAGTATGTCATCGTATCTATTCTTGTGTATGTTTTCTGTAGTGTGTGCCGACGAGTATATATCGTCATCTTCTTCAGTATCATTTGCACCATTTGTTTTTCCTAACAGTGTACATCCACACACAAAAAAACAAACACGTTTGTCGCGAGCGAGACTCGCGCTAGTGAAATTGACTAGCGGTCTGGCGTTTATTTGCTTCTTATTAAATGTAAGAAAAATAAACGCAGTTAGATAATTATTTCCAAGTTATGGCAATATTATCAAAGCACTTAGAGTAACACAAATATAAGTGCGTTAAGTTCAACAAAATATACTTATTTAGGTTATGCTAATTTGTTTTAGGTCGATTGCGAAAGAAATTCTTAGAAATTATATATTAATCAATCTCGAGACCTCATTCCTGATGGAATCCATCGCCACGAGGGATAGAGAAGAGACAATTGGAATTTAAATGCATTTTAGGTACATCAATAACGATAGACAGGTACAAGGGTTTATACCAGACATTTATAGACTTTTGGCAAAATATGATCTAATGGAAGTTGTGTGGGCTTTTATCTCCAACGGTCATTTTCCAAATAAATGTTCTTGGAAAACTTTAGATAAACGAAAGATTGACATCATGGATAAAAACGAAAGAATGCAGCTTGTTAATAATTTCCCTTATAATGGGATATTTTGCTTAGACGGTCCATGTAAAATATGGTCAGTTTCTAAAAGCAGTCCAAACATGTTAAGGAAATGCTATAAAGCCATTCAAATACTAGGCAATTGCTTTTCCTACCCGGAAACTGTAATCAGTGTGTAAATGATATAAACATACATGTTGTTCACTATTGTAGACAGAATATTAAATGGAGGCATGTTCTATGGACACATATTATGGATGTGTGTGGTATATGCACATATACTGTCAGTTTATAAAAAGGCAGTCCATGTAAATCAAGTGTTACATCTTCTATCAGGGTTGTGTCATTATAAAATTGAGGATGATGATGGTATCATGCTATGTATTGCTATTGATATACTCTATAAGATGCTTAATGATCATGTTTAGAAATGTTATAGCGTTATCAGTGCTACATAGAATGATACAAAGTTGCACAATCTGTAAACATAGACAGACCGTATACAGACTCATGGTATGGTATCATATGGCCTCAACATCATGTATACGTATGTTCCTTGTATGTATACGTTTATGTATGTGTGTACGTATGTGTGTACGTATGTGTGTACGTATGTGTGTACGTATGTGTGTACGTATGTGTGTACGTATGTGTGTACGTATGTGTGTACGTATGTGTGTACGTATGTGTGTACCTATGTGTGTACGTATGTGTGTACGTATGTGTGTACGTATGTGTGTACGTATGTGTGTACGTATGTGTGTACGTGTGTGTGTACGTATGTGTGTACGTATGTGTGTACGTATGTGTGTATGTATGTGTGTACGTATGTGTGTATGTATGTATGTACGTATGTATGTGTGTACGTATGTGTATGTATGTGTGTATGTATGTGTGTATGTATGTATGTGTGTATGTATGTATGTATTTATGTATGTGTGTATGTATGTGTGTATGTATATGTGTATGTATGTGTGTATGTTGGTTGTATGTATTTGTGTATGTGTGTGTGTATGTGTATGTATGTATGTGTGTGTGTATGTGTGTGTATATGTGTGTATGTGTGTGTATGTGTGCATATGTGTGTGTATGTGTATGTGTGTGTGTGTATGTGTGGATGTATGTGTGTGTGTGTATGTGTATGTGTGTGTATGTGTGTGTATGTGTGTGTGTGTATGTGTGTGTATATGTGTGTATGTGTGTGTGTATGTGTGTCTGTATGTGTATGTGTGTATGTATGTATGTGTGTATATGTGTGTATGTGTGTTGTGTGTGTGTGTGTGCGTATGTATGTGTTTATGTGTGTGTATGTGTGTGTATGTGTGTATATGTATGTATATATATATATTATATAACGCATTGTTTATTCTGTAAATGTGTGCGCTCCTGTGTAATTTGTATATTCGTATATGTAAATATTTACTGTAGTGCTCTCCTATAATTGAAGGAAATAAAAGTTATTATTGCCTAACGGCACAATCGTAATGGACCCAGCGGGACCCGATCTCCGCGTATTTCGAACCTGAAGCGAGCGCGTGCTATCAGTGTGCTATCACGAATTCCACTTATTTCATTTCAAATATGTCAACTATTATACTGTATTATATGTTTCGACAAAATTACCCATTTTGATAAATGAACTGGTCCAAATGTAATTTTCTTATTAATGTATTGGTCTAAAAATATCATACGTCAGTCCATGTCAGTTAATTGGTGTTGAATGGGTTAATACGATCGGTTTCCAAAACGATCACGTGTGGTTTACAATTATTATACACAACCAATTTATCTGGTTTTAGTTTCATTGCAAACTTATGAGAAAGTGGATACTCTATGTGCTATGGAAGATGTTGACCATTTACCTATGTACTTATAGCACTATGTCAAGATATATCTATATTTGTCGTAACCATAGTTACCACATTCACACATTTCTGAAATATAAGTGGTAATATATCTACCTTAGTCTGAACCATGTTGACTCTTTGCTCTCTCAGGTCCGTTACGCATTGGTACACATCCACTGAACCGTGGTCTTTCCCTTGGTCGTACATAATGTCTATTGCAAGGAAAGTACCAGTTCGTCCAACGCCAGCACTTTCAAAGTATCACAAGCCACATTATGCTATGTTTATATAACGTGTTGGTACTAATAATGTTTATATAACGTGTTGGTACTAATGATGTTTATATAACGTGTTGGTACTAATAATGTTTATATAACGTTTTGTTACTAACATGTATTTGTAGCTACACAAATCACACATCTATTCACTATTCAGTCTGCTTGATGGCTGAAGGAATCAAGAAATACAATCAAACTAGTCTTAAGCAGTCAATCACTGGAATGTCAGAAAGTGGCTGCATATCACAGGTAGCTGATTAGCACATATAGCTGCATAATAGAGGTCGGATGTATAGTAAAACAAGATATTGGTAATATGGAAACTGGATGCTTAATACAGGTTAACTGGGTAATAGAGGTCGGATGTATATTAAAAAAACATATTGGGAATGTGGAAACTGGATGCTTAATACAGGTTAGCTGCGTAATAGCGGTGACCACTAACACAGGTTTGACTGTAAACATTTCTAGTATTTATTATGTTGAAAACTGGACTAAATGCATTATTAGAATTGATGTGAATCCTTTATATTTATATTATTGCATATTTCACTGGACGTCATTTCCAGAATATCCCAACATTATTCATATTGAACTCACTTCTACATGTGGGTAAACAATTCAAAGCCCCAGTATGCGTTTACTTAGAATGTGCCGCACATCCAGATATTGGAGCGGATATTGTGATTATTTTCTTATATATTTCATCTTTCAATAATTAATGATTACGGTAAATCTTATCACTTGGAAAATATGTCCACAAACCAACCTGCTTTTGTAAAATTACCATTTGGTTTAAACATATGTATTCGATATTATATAATATAATTTACTACAAATAATTATGTACATAATAAATAAAAGTGAATTGAAATGAAAGCTAAAAGCTTATTTAAATTACCATTTGCAAATTACTTCCTTTATGTGTATTTTAAGCAAAATCACCAATAACTCTCAATAGTTGTATTCTAAAGTTAATGCTAAAATACATGTTCGTATGAATTATAGTATTATTTTTCCAACTGAACAAACATCTACTGATATATAAAGACATGTTTAAAGTGACTTGCCTGCAATGAACAAGCCACGTGTTCATTTTATTAGCGTCGTTCTTTCTGACCTTGTACCAAAACTGGAGCAGGCTAGACGTACTTCGTGGGACATCCTTGTCTGGCCATGCAGTATAGTGATACTGAATGATACTTCTCTGCACATTTGGTCGATCCTACAAATACACCAATACATGCACGCATGTGCTTGTTTACACCACATTCTATGTTCCATATCATCGTTACTATGTATATGGAAGATTAAAGGCACTGTCAAAACAGGTATTCGAGTTAAAGAATGCCCTCTACAAATACACCAATACATGCTTGTTTATACCACAGTCTGTGTTCCATATCACCGTTACTATGTATATGTAAGATTAAAGGCACTGTCAAAACAGGTATTCAGGTATTCGACATAAAGAATGCCGTCGTTAATGATAAATAAGACCATTTAATCCTTCATACATATCCGGATTGTCACTATATGGCATTACATACACGAACACAATATCAACATCGTTGTAATCTACCATCAGTATAATATACATAGGATCCTACATAAGTGTGGATTTCATACCATATTTTATGAAGCGAGTTTTGGAACATTGCTATTGAAGCGAGCCTTTGGGTGAGTTTAATACCAAAATTCCAACAAGTGTCTCATAAAAATAGTATGAACTCATCATGAACGTGTGATCCTCTTTATCACATTGCCACAGTAACCATACATTTGAAAAAGAAATTGTTCTGCTTGCCAGTATACGTTGAGCCTTATTACATATCAGGGAAATCAGTAAGGTGCATTCGTAGGCTGCAGTAAATAGTGATAGATAATGAAACAAACAACCCCACACAAATATACACAATTATTATAATCACTAATATTTTTGCTATTCTGATAGTGGATATGTTAACATGTTATTGATTTTCACCGGCATATTTCCAATATGTCAAAAGCAATATATTATGCCGCGACCAATCGGAATCATACCAGGTATTATTGCACGTGTGTTGATATAAGACAATATGTAATATCTATATTACACTGAATACTTTCAAAAGCATGTGATAAATAACATTTATTTTCATTCAAGAAAAAATGTGTACCCTGTACCTGATGATACACTCGCAGATATCGGATGGTAAATTCCGCAAACACATCTTCCGACTCCATGGTCACATTGATTTGTCCATACAACATAGACGTATCGGCTCCCTCGGGCCAGTATTGCATACATTTCATCTATAAGGAGTATTATTGACATGATTGACACATCTATCAAACAGTAGTTATAGTGCGCTATGGCCAGAAGACAATGAATAATATATGTATTACTCTTTTATCTTGCCCAATGAGGGGTAACCCAATTGTTTAAAATGGATAATATGTATTATATTTAGCCGTATTAGACCTAAAGGGTACAATGCCACCATTTGAAAACAGTCCAAATAGTTGTATATTTCCTTACTATATCGCAAAAAACAAGTCACTATATTAATGTTCTATACCGGACTAGAACAAAAGCTAGAAAGTAATGAATATATTATATTTACACCATTCATGATTGTATATTAGTATATTTACATAAGCTCAACTAAATCGTTCTTAATACAATGTACATATACAATGTGCTGTAAAAGAATAGAAAAGTTAATTGAATAAACCGGTTGTTAAGGCCTTGGTCGACATCATTTTCCTTGGGTTGACAACTTATCCACTTTCTCACTCACCGAGTCGAACTATTTATTTTGTTAATCCGAGCAATCGGCTGTTCTGGCTTTATGTTATTTGGCATAGAACAATTGTTCAACAAATCATACTTCAAGACTTCATGAAAACAAAATGGCGGTATAACAAATACAATAGCATTGAAATCAAATGGTAACGTCCGAGTAGCGTGATTGTGTTCCGAATGAGGCTATTCAGAGGTTCAGACTTTGTCACAAAACATTGAAACACGTCGCCCACTCGGGTATAGCACATGTTGCATGGGGGTAGACACGTGATGTATAACAATACGTGTTAATGTTGCATTCTTACTTTGGTTTCTTCCATGAGGTTTGTAGTCATCGCAATCATATGGACATCTTTCTCCCAGATCATTCTCCAAAAGTCGTTCATGTTAGTTTCAACTGGTCCTAATGTGTCAAAACATGAAATTGTATTGTCACATAACAAATGAATTTGTAAATATTGTTACATGTACGTAAACAGGTAAGGTCTTTGAATACATGTACCGTACATGCCTATCATCAGGAATATATTACATTATGAAATAATGTTGGTTTAACTCACTATGCTAAGAGTATGACTTTGTGTAAAATTAAAGTCAACGCGATATGTATTGGCGTTACTGCTGTACATCAGATCGGTGAATCACCTCCAGAGGCTGGAGAGTTACATGCAGTTTGTTTCCAAGTCAACTGTGTGCAGTGTTTCTGAGAAAACAATGGTATATTTACACCGTAGTTGTAAATATTTACATTACTGTAATTTATATGACTGTCAGTAATATCAGAAACAAACCCATATACCATACCTTGTGCAGCAATGTATGCCTTGTCTTTGAAGTGTCCCTGCAATATATCAAGCACTGCATAATTACACAGTGTATATATCGTTTGATGAACACGCCGATGGACACATGCTTAATTTTGAACTAGAAATCAACATGAGCAATATTTACCTAATCAAACATGGAAACTAGTGTATGACTAATAATAATAATAAATACTTTATTTAACTAGAGAACAAATTTAACAAACGATAATCTACCACATTGTCCTCAACATATATACAAATCAAATGCAATCAAAGGCTAGGAATATAAGTGAGACATGCACAATGTAATTAGCGCGCTCGCTTCTCACCAATGTAACCCGGGTTCGATCCTCGGACCTGGAAGTATGTGAGATGGTACTGTAGTCGCCAGATCGGACAGGTGGATTTTCTCCGGGTACTCCGGTTTCCTCCCACACGAATAACCTCATTTACGCTTTCATCCGCTCCACCAAGAGTGATTAATATAAGTTGTTGAAACGTGCTTCGAATTCGTTGTAAAAGGCAACGGGGAATTTAAATGCATTGCCTAAAGGCACAATCCTAACGGCTCCAGTGGGGCTCGAACTTCGAACAATTCGCACATTAAGGTAACGCGCTACCACTGTGCTATCACGACTTTCACTAGTACAGTTTCATTGGTATTACCTTTATATAGCTTGCATTTATGTAGTCAGACGCTGGCTTATCTTCTAATATTTCTAATACAACACGTGAATGGTCATCTACAAGATTACACAATACATAATGTTATATATATATTATTCTAACATGACTTGATATTGTGTTCTAATGAACAAAGGACATATCTACCGTTGTAAAATATGCAATATACCACGGCTAGAACAGGCCTATTTTATGGCTGTTGAATTTTTCCTCCCCCGTATAAAAACTTATTTATGCATGAAAATCACGTGACGTAATCACAAATCGTAGTAAAATATCGTCGTCTGCAAATAGTAAAAAGTAAAATGGCTACAGCGCTACCTGCTGTTGGTGCAATTTGTACTGCAGGCGTTTGATAGGAAACTGGAGGAGTATCTGGCATTTTTATATAAGATCCATGTCCTCACCCACTACAGTTGCCCACGTTAATGTCCAGAACACTCACGCAACTGTAATGCACATGTTTGCGAGAAATATCTCAAGCAGCACAATTAATGTCCATATCCATGACACCAAATATTATTAATATTCTTCATGAGTATACATTATACTGCCAACGTGAACTATTAATACATACATGTATTATTGTTTGAATAAAAAATTAATACATTCAAGCTTTTAGAGAATCTTTATTTCAGGGAGGTAATTTGTAAAGCCGTCAGTTAAATCACGGAATGGAGAGAAATTAGGCGGCACACCGACAAAGTAACACGCACATTTCTTCGTTCGTAGCATTATATTGGGTCATGTTTTAATGGAAATAATATTTGTCTTGTCGTGGTATATCGGCGAATAAACTTAGGCCTACGGCCTGCGTGGTTAATTCCTACGCATCAGAATTCCAAACCGTGGTTTATTCGCCGATATACCACGGCAAGACAAATATTATTTCCTAAATACCCACACAACACTTTTAACACTTTCACCACCAACGTAGCTTTCTTTGCAAAAAGCAGATAACTAGATCAGAGAGAACAGAATGTGCCATCTGATCAGGCTATATGCTGAATGCTCTTCAGACAGTGGAGCTGAAGCAACTGTCCAAATAGTAAGCAACATAGATCCTGATCAGATGCGGCATATATGTTGTTTGCGCATGCTCTGAATTTATTCGGCGATGAAAGAGTTAATGTTCTGAAAATAAACAGCTAGATTATTTATATTGGCATATTATATTATCATATTTGTGTAAGCAAACAGAAAGCGAAACGTTCTTCAACATTTCAAAGTAAAATAAATACACTCACATGCATACATTGCTTTGTATCTATTTTTTCCAGTGTTTCCAGGTTTTCGTGCAACTTTGGTAGGATGATGCAAGCCATATGGTATTGTCTGCAATTAGAGCAATGAAACATATACTATCAAGCTAACATACAGGATTGAGATCCACTGCCTGTGATATTATAAACTATAGATACACAACTTGAAATCATCGGTTAAAACATGTTCATTGAGAAACCAATCAAATGACGTGCAGTTACATCTGGTGTTGTGCACGGAATCTTCAATGGAAAAATCAACGAATTCGGAAATTCAAAATTCTAATATTGTCAATAGTGCGTCTATAATCCGTTAAGATTGGAGCAATATTATTACACAGACATATAACCTCGATATCAGTATTATTAAAGACTTACATCTGATGACATAGTTCTCATTGATGACAAATCAACATATCAGCGTCACTGTCCGATTAGCGTAGTGGTTAACGCGCTCGCTTCTCACAAATGCAACCCGGGTTCGATCCTCGGACCTGGTAGTATGTGAGATGGTACGATGGTCGTCAGATCGGACAGGTGGGTTTTCTCCGGGTACTTCGGTTTCCTCCCACATGAATTACAACACTTACGCTTTCACCCGAGCCAACGCGAGTGATTAATATATGTTATTAATATAAGTTGTTAAAACTTGCTTCGCAATCATTGTAAAATAAATAAAGTTTTACAAAATAGGGAGATAATATAAGCATGAAATTTCACATATATTATCCAAGTCTTCAATACTTATATGTGATTCGCAATCGTTGTAAAATAAATAACGTTTAAACAACATATCAGCTGACTGCACTACAGACAACGAACCATGGCATTTCATTCGATAATAACCAGTCAGCCCACTGTCTACTTACATAATACAAATCTTTTTTATATTACAATCTGACAATCAAATTCTAGTCTCATCAGTACGTCTCTGATGAAGAACCCGTTGAAACTAGTTGTAACATACATTAAGCACATGTCAAGTCATCATCGAGACAATCTTCTCATCGGCTGATTTGCAGAATTCTGAGACATATTCATATGATGTTTTAATGTTAATTATATAGCCTTCAGCTACTTGACTGTGTTGCACAGAAAACAGGTCTGTCACATTGAACAGTTCGCTCCACTATGTTCTGAGCTGGAGATAAAACAAGTTTCGTTGTGCAGCTAGTCAAACCAATCTGCGATGTAGATGACTAAATAAGCTATAAGCTTTCGACTTAATTCATTTTCGTTGTATATACAATATATATGTACTGTACATTATGAACGAATAATATGTTTGAACCAACTAATGTCTGGTTCTACTACCGCCTTAGAGCGATTGACATTCAGGCATGTATGCACTGCAGATAATTAGCTTATCGTGTTCTATTGTCGCTATATATCGTTTGAGAACCATACTATGAGGTGCAGATGTTTAGTTTATCTGGCTATACAGTAGTTATGGATGGTTTGACAACCAGCAATGTATATGGTGTATATTCCTTAATTGATCTGGCTCTACAGTAGTCATAGATGGTTTGACAACCAGCTATGTATGTTGTGTAGATTCCTTAATGTATCTGACTCTACAGTAGTCATAGATGGTTTGACAACCAGCCATGCATGTGGTGTAGGTTGCTTAGTTTATCTGGCTCTACAGTAGTCATAGATGGTTTGACATCCAGCTATGTATGTTGTGTAGATTCCTTAATTTATCTGACTCTACAGTAGTCATAGATGGTTTGACAACCAGCCATGCATGTGGTGTAGGTTGCTTAGTTTATCTGGCTCTACAGTAGTCATAGATGGTTTGACATCCAGCCATGTATGTTGTATAGATTCCTTAATTTATCTGACTCTACAGTAGTCATAGATGGTTTGACAACCAGCCATGTATGTTGTGTATATTGCTTATTTGATCTGGCTCTACATTAGTCATAGATGGTTTGACCACACGGCATGTATGTGGTGTATATTGCTTAATTGATCTGGCTCTACATTAGTCATAGATGGTTTGACAACAAGTCATGTATGTGGTGTATATTGCTTAATTTATCTGGCTCTACATTAGTCATAGATTGTTTGACAACCAGCCATGTATGTTGTGTATAATGCTTAATTAATATGGCTCTACATTAGTCATAGATGGTTTGACAACAAGTCATGTATGTGGTGTAGTGCTTAACTTGTATGGTTGTATTATTGGAACCATCTCCTCTATATACACGTCAACATTGCCAGACATAATTGTATGTCATAATATCTGTGATGTTCTTGGTCCTTATTAATGGCGATGTACGGTAAACAATTTGAATTATATTTAGTATTCTATAGGCAGCATTTTTTGTACTCGGAGTGGCATTTAGTGACAACCAGTCATTTGCACTAAACCAGCTATCAAACCTTAGTATCAGTCGGAGGCATCCCTACGTGCCATTTTCAGGTCCTGAATCCGGACTAACATATGATTACCTGAAACTGCTTTTCAAGATAGCCAGTATTTGATAGACTTTTGGTCACATATGCTTCAAGATCGACAATGAGGAATTCATATTCTGTTTTCTGTCGAACAAATGGTTCTTGATTGTAATAAATACCAGCACTGTCTTCCACATCACTTGACCGATTATTTGCTGATTCTGGAAAATATCAGCCTGTTATCACAATTCACACACACAAATATAAATATAATACATATTCATTAACTGTTACGTTTATTTATGACATGTGATCATTAACTAATTATGTGTGTATACTATGATAAAACAAACTAATTATAAAAATAAAAACAATATCAAATCCGGAACATTTCGCTAGGTTGCTCTAATCAGTTTGTTTGCTTGTTTGTTTTGGAGCTTAGCACCAACAGCTTAGGTCGTGTCTATCCAGTTAGTATTGGTGGAAGAAGACCTTGTGTGCAGCAGAGAGCCCATATAGAAACACTGACCACCCACAAGCCAGCTATATAGCTTCGTCACAGTGGCATTATTCGATACCACATGTGTGATTCGAACATACAGCGGTGAGGGACAACGACCGTAACCACTCGGTCACTTGCTCTAAGCAGCCATATATTAATATTTATATGAATAAAGATGTATGTATAATACTAGTATACTATTACTATTGAGTTATACTATCAGAGAAACAAAGCTATGTCTTGAAGGAATTCTAATTCCAACCACGGTATTAGTTAGCAGTATAAATTGATACATACTAGATGACATAGAAAACGCACACCTATACTAGATGACATAGAAAACGCACACATATACTAGAGGACATAGAAAACGCACACCTATACTAGAGGACATAGAAAATGCACACCTATACTAGATGACATAGAAAACGGACACCTATACTAGATGACATAGAAAATGCACACCTATACTAGATGACATAGAAAACGGACACTTATACTAGATGACATAGAAAACGCACACCTATACTAGATGACATAGAAAACGCACACCTATGCTAGATGACATCGAAAACGCACACCTATACTAGATGACATAGAAAACGCACATCTACTCATCTATACTAGAGGATATAAGTGTGTTTTTACATGAAAACAATAACTAAATATATATATATATACATAGTTTTAAACATTTTGGAATATTTTTAGTTGTTCAGTTTGTGTTTTGTAAGAAAGTTGTAGTATATCTTTGATGGAATCCTTCGTATTTCGTTTTCATGTAATAATAATAATCATCATATAATGTAGGTGTGCGTTTGTTTGCTATGTCCTATGTATTATCATTCCACTAACACAATTGAAACAGGCCAACAATCACCGGCTTGATAGGACACATATCTGAATACACCAGTATCAGATTAATTACTCTAGTTCGGTACAGATCGTATGCATTGTTACAAAACACAATAAATTGATATTACCTCTGGACGTGTTTAGTTCCGCCTGAAGTTCGGTAGAGTTTACATAGACCTCACTTTGTTTGACAAGTTTCTTTCTTCTTTCGCTGTCAGAATTTATAACTGTGTCATATTCCGTGATTGAGTTAGAATCTTTTCTATAATGATTCAAAGATGCCGATTGTTGTACTGGTGTGTTAAATAGTCTATACCCCGAACATAATATAACATATCATGTATTTTAATATTGATGTTTCAACCACAGTGAAACATATATGTTATCACAATTTAATATATATACATACTACATATTCATTAACAAAATAAATACAATTCCGGAACATGTTTATGCAATCATATGTATGCAATCAAACATCATACTAGTACTGCCGGGTTCCCGTCCATGCCTGACATACTGCTAGGTGGGAATCCTTCCTCCACCAGCAATAGCCGGATATTCGCCATACGACATAAGATATTGGTGAACACAATCATAAATATGCACGTGTGCATTATATCTTACTGTTGTCTCTGTTTCCGGATTCTCAGAAATTGAAGGACAGCGACAAGAACCGCGATTATAACAATAGCGGCAGCTACACCTCCCAATACTGCAGCCACGCTCACACCCGACGGGGATGCTGAAAACCACGAAAAAAGATTACTAGTGAACTTAATAATATTACACTATACTCTAAGAATCACCTAGGTAAGATAACATCAACATAATGCTAATTCCGCCTGACAGGAAAATACATCATCAATTTATTCATGCAACATACATATTATTAGTAATAAGGACAATATAGCAAGTTACTCCATTTAAGGAATGAATCGAGGGTTAATAGTTTCCACCTGGGTATCAACTATATTGGGCGTGGTTATATTGTGTGGAGGCCGAACGTATCCATGCTAACTTTAAACACGGCCAATGGAAACTATTAACAAGCGATTCATTACTTATATTTACATTAATTATTCATTTCAATGACACAACGAAAGATTAGCACACTTTGCATTTAAATTGATTTTAGTCCAGATTTACAAATTACCGTGAGGCGGATCAGGTAAATAGATCACCATTGGAAGAGCTTAAACCGTAAGACAAGCCTTTTTTTCGCGACGAACGCTACATAATAATGCGAATACGCATGCCCGAAAATCCGAGTGCGCATGTCAGCTGCATATCATTAGTTGGGAACCCTTATACGAATATGTATGCAATGAAAGGCGCATACGTTCATCAATGGAAATGCAATAGCACTGTAAATATGTCTATAATAGGACGCATGTATACACTGATATGCATACTGTAATGAGAATAATGTTTTAAATTATTGTTGCAAGTTATAACTTGTTTGTCTGTTGTGTGGTTTGTGTGATAAAAGTAGCATCATTTAGGTCATGGCGACACTCCATATATTATTGATGGATGACGACTACAGGATCGTGTCAGGACAGTATTTCAGGCACAGACATGCACCAGGGCAGAACCACCGACCTACCGCCTAGATACTTGGTTATATTCCTCAATTGAAATCATTAGAAACCAAAAGTGGGATTATAACCTACTGTGGTGAGTGTCAAGTTATTTGGTTTTGGAGTTTAATGTCGCACAAACAACTTAGGTCTATATGACGACTCTCCAGCTATTATTGGTGACGGAATATCCCGGGTGCCTCTGTGAGCAGGATGGATACACGGGTAGAACCACAGGCTTTCGGCAAGCCAGCTGAATAGTTTCCTCACTTGAAATAATTCGACACTCCCAGTGGGATTTGAACCATCATTGATATGAGGCACGTGATTTCAAGTCAACGACATATACCACTAGACCACAGAGGTGCCCCTCCTCGCCGGCTGCACGCAAATAATATTCCAAATGAATATAACACAAATTACCTTCAATACATGTATCACCGGTAAATTCATCTGCACACCCTTCGAGACAGATGCCCGTTACTTTGTCACATCCTGTTCCCACCTTGCAGTTACCACATGTGCCACTACAATTTACACCGTGTGAATTCTCTTCACATGCTGGAATTAAAATAAAATACACACATGTTCTAAGTGTATTATTTCGTTAAGATGTGAGTCTAACGTCTCAATGGAAGTTTCGGTTCGATAACGACTCTTCGTCTCTATTATTTGTATACCTATATTCGTATTGCACCAATTGTCTTTCAAATAAAAGGTTTCTACTGAAAGAAAGGACTCTCCGGCTGTTATTGGTTCACTCACGAGCAGTATTTTAGACACGGACAAACACTTATATGGACAGCTTATATGAAATGATTCGCCAGACACATTGAATTCGAACATACAGTTGGAAAGGGCATGTGAAGTCAACAACATTAACAACTCGGCCACGGAGGCCACACTTATAGTAACGTTGGTATATGTACTTAATTAATTCGTCAACACATAATGTCATTGACAAATACTTTGCGAATACAAATTCAAAGCACAACATTATATAATATTAATGAATGACTTCCTTAAATAAATAACTTAACAGTTCTGCCTGTCTCCAGCACACATGCATGTTCATTTTATGTCAAACCCCTTGCGGGGCCCTAGACATACTACCACTATCAGTATCTATATTATTGCGAAGCAGTCAAAATTGTACCTTCCTGACAGAAATCCAAGTGTTTGAAACCTGGGCTGCATCCAAGGCTGCAATGTCCAGTCACATGATTACAGGTTACACCGTCAGCACACGAACCACATTGTGACATACACTGTTCTCCATACATTCCTGTTTTACATTCTGTGAAAGATATACCACAGTGTAGACGAAACCGTGTAATTTAATTAAGTGACTTGTATAAACTAGTTCGGGCCTGAAACAGAGTTGGCGAAATACAGTTCGTTATGCGTCATGTGATTCACACAATTATTTAAAAGTTACAGTATACTACATGCCTGGAAAGGAACCAGCCTTTCCAACTATATGAACCCGTTATCACCTTTATCACGTGACGATAGTATCTGAATGATTCAGAAACATAATACACGACATGTTATATTTCAGAAGAAATCACTCATTTTCCGTTAATATAAGACTTTCAAAGAAAATGACATACGTGATATTTCGGCAGAGTTTGCAGGAGAAAGTTTGAAACCGTTAGCCTAAGTTGGGATAGTGATGACCATGGTAAAGACTTATATTCCGTCCCAAATGAAGATGAATTGATTAAGCACAGAATATGGTTTGACTTTGAACAGGAGAAAGCTTGAAACCGTTAGCCTAAGTTGGGATAATGATGACCATGGTAAAGACTTATATTCCATCCCAAATGAAGATGAATTGATTTAGCATAGTATATGGTTTGGCTTTGAACAGGAGAAAGCTTGAAACAGTAAGCCTAAGTTGGAATAATGATGACCATGGTAAAGACTTATATTCCGTCCCAAATGAAGATGAATTGATTTAGTATAGTATATGGTTTGGCTTTGAACAGAACAAAAAGCAATACAAATTGAATACCGATGACCATAGGCTAATATTCCATTCTAACTGAAATGATTATATTATGTTGTCCGATTAGCGCAGTGGTTAGCGCGCTCGCTTCTCACAAATGCAACCCAGGTTCGATCCTCGGACCGGAAAGTATGTGAGATGGTACGGTGGTTGCCAAATCGGACATATGGGGTTTCTTCGGGTACTCCGGTTTCCTCCCACACGAATGACCAACTATACGCTTTCATCCGCGCCAACGAGAGTGATTAATATAAGTTGTAAATCTTGCTTCGCAATCGTTGTAAAATAAATAAAGTTTAAACGTTTTAACTGAGATGAATTGATTTAGTAGTAAATTGTTTGGTTTTGAACAGAGCAATACGCAAAAACAAATCGATTCGTATGAAATATCAGTGTAAATACATGTAGGTTAAATAATGATTAAATACTGAAATAATTGTAATATTAAATCAGTCAATCAACAGCGGTAATGTCACTGGTACAATGGCATTCAAAGATGGTTCAAATATTACCTTGCTCGCATAGAGTTCCTTGCCACCCCGGTTGACAGCCATTGCAATTTCCGTCAACATGATTACAAAAACCAGCTACCACACAAGAAGTACTGCATGTCCCGATGCATTTGTTACCGTAGCTACCATTAGTACATTCTGCAGTGGAATAAATGAAACATATTACCTGACAGTTAAATGCGGCCAGTCTTAAACAATGCTGATATGTTTCTTCTCGCTAATGGGTATGCATCTTTGCAATGTTGTATGTACATGGATGTAGATAGTGTATTCGTTATAGGTATGTATCTTTGAAATGTTGTATGTACAGGTATGTTGATATCTCATTCGCTATGGGTATGTATCTTTGCAATGTTGTATGTACATATATGTAGATAGCCTATTCGTTATGGGTATGTATCTTTGCATTGTTGTATGTACATGAATGTAGATAGCATACTCGTTATGGGTATGTATCTTTGCAATGTTGTATGTACATGTATGTAGATAGCTTATTCGTTATTGGTATGTATCTTTGCAATGTTGTATGTACATGTATGTAGATAGCTTATTCCTTATGAGTTATCTAAATCCAGTATATAGCCTTATTGTTCGTAAACATTTGAAAATTTCTTATGAGATTACTGTTTCCGTTGTGTTGATGGTATACTTAGTGTGTGTTTGCAAATGTCCAGCTTTTTGTGTTTATGACTACGCGTTCAAATCGTACAGCCCATTAAAAACTAGTGATTAAGAAATCAATTGGGAATTTGGGGTTCAAAATATATTATATGTATATTATTAATTGATCTCATATATGTGTGTATGTACACACTGGGTTTATGGAAAAAAAGTTGACATGTGGGTGCAATCCCGTCTAGGTATCGTAATTGGATGCTGCTAATTACAAATCAAATTCGAAAGTTAAATAATGACCTAATCTTAATCGTGTCCAACACTTATAACATTGCACAAACTGTACGTAATTGATGAATTTAAGTTATGTTGGGCATATCATTTTACGGAAATAGGATTTATACAAAGAGTTTCTCATCAACGTAACGACAAATGTAACGGCTGATGCGGTGGCAATCACTATGCATTTACTCTCTGCATGCAGCACCACAATAACAAATATAATATACTGCTTCATACGAACATACTATGGTAGAGTAAATACTACAATTGAATGTATACGTGTTGTACATATTTCAATATGTCAGATATTACGAACACTGAAATATAGCAATACAAGTTCAAAATAATTTAATGTAAAACGAACAGTTACTATGTGTAGTTATTCTCACTTTGGTCGTATTTTACGGCCATATATCCTGGACTACAGCCATTGACACAGTGGCCATCTGTCTTTCTACATACGTCGTTGTTACTGCAATGTCCTCTACAACTGTACTCACAGTTCCGGCCATATCGGCCATCAGTACACTCTAATATACAACAAAATACAAACATAGCCCATATATACATGCAGAAACTAATCACACTTAGTTTAATTATGACTAAGGTTGCTATATTATCCTCACCCGAGATCTGCATTCAACACACAACATTTTGTATTTGCAACCCGGACGTTTGTCTCGATTGCTAGAGGTCAACTCAGTGGGGATTAACCCTGGTAACTATGAGGTCAAGCTTCCGAACAAACGGTTACACCATTCTCCAGCATCATACATTGTTAACTATTACCCGCGTGACGGTAACATTCGAGACTGTTACAAGCAGGTTGATTTATAATTCCGAAATTACGCGTAAAGCATGCGATTGTATCTGGACGCGTTGTTACTTAGGCTCTCAATGTGTACAACATAACTATCTTATAACGAAACGATGGTACAACATAACTATCTTATAACGAAACGATGGTACAACATAACTATCTTATAACGAAACGATGATACAACATAACTATCTTATAACGAAACGATGGTACAACATAACTATCTTACAACGAAACGATGGTACAACATAACTATCTTATAACGAAACGATGGTACAACATAACTATCTTACAACGAAACGATAGTACAACATAACTATCCTATAACGAAACGATGGTACAACATAACTATCTTATAACGAAACGATGGTACAGCATAACTATCGTATAACGAAACGATGGTACAACATAACTATCTTATAGCGAAACGATGGTACAACATAACTATCTTATAACGAAACGATGGTACAACATAATTATCTTATAACGAAACGATGGTACAACATAACTATCTTATAGCGAAACGATGGTACAACATAACTATCTTAAAACGAAACGATGGTACAACATAACTATCTTACAACGAAACGATGGTACAACATATATCTCTGATAACGAAACGATGGTACAACATAACTCTCTTACAACGAAACGATGGTACAACATAACTATCTTATAGCGAAACGATGGTACAACATAACTATCGTATAACGAACCGATGGTACAACATAACTATCTGATAACGAAACAATGGTACAACATAACTATCTGATAACGAAACGATGGTAAAACATAACTATCTGATAACGAAACGATGGTACAACATAACTATCTTATAACGAAACGATGGTACAACATATTGCCAGACAAGAAAGTTCGTCCAAACGTAATAAATATTATTGTTGTTGTATAAACAACTATAGGGGACAGATTATCTATATATTTGAAAGGTAAATTTGCATTCAATTTCATGAACGCACGTAATGTTCGGCATAATAAAATAACTACCACAATGTGTTTCGGATGAACTCGGTATTGTGTATCACCTCTGTCGCTAGTCATTCGTCAGAACTGGCAATAAGGACTGTTACCCAGTATGTAGTATGTTATTTATAACACACATACACAATTCTACGGACATAAATTATATATAATTACTGATGTGTATACACACACACGTACCTGTTGTGCATGTTGTTGTATTCATATAACCGGCATCACATCCTGCCGGACACTCCCCAGTTTTGACGTCACATATTGCAGACTCGTAACAATTACCGCATTGCTTTTCACACGACTGTCCCCATTGAGCGTCAGTACATTCTATAATAGTCAATAACATATACAGGTGCAAATATTTACTCAAGATATGTACTACGTCTCACAGTAACCATACACTAAACGCCGCTGACCTCGCAGCGTACACGTTGCCCCGGGACACACCTCGCAGCAGCAGCGTAGAATTTCACGAGTTTCTGGTTGTCAATGTTGCCGCAATGAATTATCCACCATCGCTAATGGTATGGTCATCGCTAATGAGGGAGTTAGCGAATTAACCATGTGGTCACTGAGGCGACAATATGCTAACTGTCGGTTCCGTTTTCATGCATATTCGGGATGACACACAATGCTTGATGAGCGTGGCCCTAAAAAGGGCCAGAGAAACGTAAATGTAATCACCTAGTGTACTTGACCCCCTTAGACGTCTAGAAGTATATATACTAATCTACCAGCATCAACAGCTAGAACATAATCACATTGGGAGACAATCGCCTTAGATCAACAACTTTAGACACACTTCTACAAGACATCTACATACACAGCTCTACATCGAATAATCGACGGTGCCGACATCTAGTTCATATATGTAGTATGATGAAATATGATCGGAATTATCTAAATGTGCTTAAATAATTATTATCCGGAATCAGATTAACTGTGAACTAATGTAGCTAATAGTATGTATATTTAACAATGTGAATTCTTTTAATTAAGCAGAGTTGTCAGTTATGTCCCTTTGACTGAACTGTTCAGACTTTCAGGTATATATTTAGAATATACCCCATGTCGCACATGGCAGGTCACGAGACCGATCAGCTGTTCAGTGCCGCCATATTCCAGTCACTGTGAGTGACCACATGTGTTTTATTTTAGTGTTGGACAGTTTTATATTTTAACATGGTAAATATGCTTTCAAATGTTTTGGGAGTTATTGCATTCAGTGTACAAATATACAGGTTTCAAGTGAACTTGTTTGTGTTGGCATTCCATATTGTGGCAGTAAATAAGTACAACATTTACATTGAATGTTCTTCTGGTAAAGGTCAAGCTAGCAGCATTGAAATGTCTGTTTCTAATATTTCTAATAGTTATTAATAATAATATGGCATTCACAATTGCATCCTGTCTCTTACACACACATACTACTTATTTGCAGGGTTGTGTTATTTGTTTAACAACCACGTTGGGAGAGAATGAATTGGGCGAAAGGAAAACACATCGTTCCACAAATGGTAAGCTTTATAAAGAGTGTATTTAAATGTATATTGAAGGATTAAATTGCTCAATGCTATATTTATTTGATTGACTATGTGATGTTTATTTAATAGGTCGATATCTGTTGGATATCTCGCTATAGAAGATGTATAGTCAGGCATCCGGGTCTTTGATGACACTGGACTCATTGATTGGTTGTGACAGGATAATGCCAGAAATAACAATTGCCACTGTGACATGCAATGTACAATTTGAATATATAGATATATGTCTTTCAGGAGTATTGATGGATAAGACATATTATTCATTGCTGTTTATATATATATATATATATATATATATATAGTTCAGAGTGTTAAACTCCAGCTACAACTTGAGTTAAACTGCAGCTACAACTTGAGCTAAACTCCAGCTAGAACTTGAGTTAAACTACAACTACAACTTGAGTTACAACTCCAGCTACAATTTGATTTACACTCCAGCTACAACTGTAGTTAAACTCCAGCTACAACTTGGGTTAAGCTCCAGCTACAAATTGAGTTAAACTCCAGCTACAACTTGAGTTACAACTCCAGCTACAACTTGAGCTAAACTCCAGCTACAATTTGAGTTAAATTCCAGCTACAACTTGAGTTAAACTCCAGCTACAACTTGAGTTAAGCTCCAGCTACAACTTGAGTTACAACTCCAGCTACAATTTCATTTACACTCCAGCTACAACTGTAGTTAAACTCCAGCTACAACTTGGGTTACGCTCCAGCTACAACTTGAGCTAAACTCCAGCTACAGCTTGATTTACAACTCCAGCTACAATTTGAGTTAAACTCCAGCTACAGCTTGAGTTACAACTCCAGCTACAATTTGAGTTAAACTCCAGATACAACATTAGTTAAACTCCAGCTACCACTTGAGTTAAACTCCAGCTACAACGTTAGTTAAACTCTAGCTACAACTTGAGCTAAACTCCAGCTACAACTTGAGTTAAGCTCCAGCTACAACTTGAGTTAAACTCTAGCTACAAATGTAGTTAAACTCCAGCTACAACTTGAGTTACAACTCCGTCTACAACTTGAGATAAACTCCAGCTACAACATTAGCTAAACTCCAGCTACAACTTGAGTTAAACTCCAGCTACAACTTTAGTTAAACTCCAGCTACAACTTTAGTTAAACTCCAGCTACAACTTGAGGTAAACCCCAGCTACAACTTTAGTTAAACTCCAGCTACAACTTTAGTTAAACTCCAGCTACAACTTTAGTTTACTATTAGAGTTCGTATTCCTGTTCAACACCAACCATGGATATATACATTTTTGCAAGCTTTGTAATAAATGAATTATTGGAACTATGCTGTATGTGTTGACCATCACTTAGTCCAAATCATCCAAATTAATCCCCTTCACTCTGTCATAAATGTTCTGATTCTGAGTTTGGTATCCTGTACGTGCGTTTGGGAGCGAGTGTTTGTGTTCACGTGTATGATTTAAGACTCTCTATTATCCTAACATGCCATTATATGCATCTTTAAAATAATTTATGTGTACTATATGTGTACTATATGTGTAATATATGTGTACTATATGTGTACTATATGTGTACTATATGTGTACTATATGTAAGAGTATGTATGGTATTAGTGTATGTATTGTTGGGCATGTTTCATTTGTATAAATAAAATATATCTGTATGTGAAAAGCTTTGTCTCGCAAAATTAATTTCATATCCCACTTATTAAATTACATTTATGCATTTGTCGAAATTCAGATACAAGTACTCGAAATATAATCTGGCAATTATCCAATGAGAAATTACAACTTGTTAACAATTGAAATGAGAACATTGAAATGGTATAGTCAACGAATAGCTTTCTACAATATTAACATGAACAGTATATGCTTACCGATGTCACATTGTTCGCCTACACCAGTCCATCTACCGAGACATCCGGATGTACAAATACCCAGCATCCTGTCTTCCACTGATACATCGCTATTTCTACAATAGCATTTCTTCGTACAGTCATACCCGCACATATTTTCCTGGCAATCTAAAGAAAGTGAGGTGGCTGTGACAGTAGTACGACTTGCAACTGTTAGGTATATTCAATAGCTAGAGAATCACTAAGCACAAACACGTGCAGTGGTTAGCACGATCGCTTCTCACTAATGCAGTGGTTAGCACGATCGCTTCTCACTAATGCAGTGGTTAGCACGCTCGCCTCTCACCAATGCAGTGGTTAGCACGCTCGCTTCTCACAAATGCAGTGGTTAGCACGCTCGCTTCTCACCAATGCAGTGGTTAGTATGCTCGCTTCTCACCAATGCAGTGGTTAGTATGCTCGCTTCCCACCAATGCAGTGGTTAGTATGCTCGCTTCTCACCAATACAGTGGTTAGCACGCTCGCTTGTCACATATGCAGTGGTTAGCCTGCTCGCTTCTCACCAATGCAACACATTGTATCTGAGTGTAGCATGTGAGATGGTACGGTGGTCGCCAGATCGGACAGGTGGGTTTTCTCCGGGTATTCTGGTTTCCTCCCACACGATTGACCACATTTACTCTATAATCCGCACCAACGATTGTGTTTAATATAAGTTGTTAAAACTGATTTCGCAATCGTTGTAAAATAAATAAGTTTAAGCTAAGCACAAACAAACAAAAGGTGTAGCAACTTGATGTGAAGCAAATATATTAAAATTAATGTGCACATGTTTAACGCCTGGTTTATTATTATTATTGTATATATAATCCATATAGATAATGTACTACTAAATTCAGCAAGGTACCAATCACAAGAATGGCCATTATCGTTAATTTGATACCAAACATGACTAGTTGTGTCATGTGAAACATATTGGTTGTTATGGTGTTTTGATGTCACTGTTTATCCAAATCTTAGTAAAGTAAATCAGAAGTATTGATAATCTGTGATATCAGTTTGCTCAGAATATTACTCGCGAGAAGCCCATTATCCAAAGTGTCATAACTTTGGACCGGAAGAAGCTGCACACATGGTATTCTTATCACTAAAAGGCTTATGGAATTATCTGATGGTATAGTTAACTCATTTGTTATTTGTTTAGATATAATATTCTCCTCACACATAGGCGATTCCATTAAACACAACCTGGCGAATTGGGTGAATTTGTCAATTCTGGCGATTTTTGACCGAAACTGTTTGAAAATGTGTTACATCATTTGAAATATAACGAAAGGCAAACCTTGGGGAACTATTTGTTGCGAATGATTTACGAAGTGTGATGAACGGTGTGTTATTCGCTAACATGCATTGGGTCGCGCAAACAATCTTTGATTTATCCGTTTCCAATTAGGAATACAAAAACAAGCGAACCGAAGCGCAACTATGTGCATGCATCCGAAGCTTTCTGAAAGTCCGCTAACGGACAATATTCAAGACTGGCGAAATGGCGAACACCAGGTGGGGTCAATTTGCCTACTAACTTTCTCCGACTCGACACCACGTCGTATTGTTGTTTGACGGCTGTTTGAGTTTCAACTGTTTTGAAGTGTTGTAAGTGCAACAGTATACCAAGGGGAAAAGCAAAAACATATAGAGCGAGAAAGGATTCTGCTGGAGGCCTTAAGACTTACGTTGGCCATTGTGGGTCACAACTGTTACTGTCTGTTTAGTAGTTCCTGTCTGTACATTAATCATTTTTGAGCAACATCAGATACAACGGTAATATACAATGGAATGCAAGTCGTGAGAAGCGCAGTGGATGCGCGTTCGCTTCAGGTGCGAATGGTCCGGAGTTCGAGCCCCACTGGAGCCGTTACGAGTGTGCCCTTAGGCAAGGCATTTAAATTCCACGTTGCCTCTTCTCTCTCCCTCGTGGCGATGGATTCCATCAGGAATAAGGTCTCGAGAGTGATTTATATAAGTTGAAATAACTTGTTTCGCAATCGAGCTAAAATAAATTTGTATAAACTAATGGAATGCAATGCTCGTTAATATCAAAGAATGCAGCAATTACATTCAAACAATTATTATAATTATGATTGAAATATTATCAAACGTTAATCAAAACGATATATTTAAGATCATATATGCAATCATGTAATACATGCAATGATTAGAGATACATACAGTGATATACTGTTGAAGTCGTGATGGTCAAGTATTCCAGTCCCGCTCAGATCGTGTTTCTTTATATCTTTATATGAATAAGTTGGCAGTTTCTTACGGAGCACTAAGCACTATTTAACCGCTGGAGCCTGTCCAGGAAAGGTGTTGTTTGGTTAACTGATATTCGCTCAAATGGGCAACCGGTAGCGATGTTAAATAAACGTGCGATTTCGCTTCAGGTTCGAAATGCCTGGCGCTCGAACTCCGCTGGAGCCATTACGATTGTGCCGTTAGTAGAGACATTTAAAGTCCACCTTGTCTCCTATCTGCAGATCTCCATCATGGCGATGGATTCCATCAGACAAACATAATTTCATTTTGGTTCGTAATTATGTACTTGAACATGTTTCTTACCTCCAAATACTCGGACCTCACAAACACCCAATGTAGCATCCCCACTCATGCCGATCTGCAAGTGTTGTGCTATGGCATGAACTTCGACTGTTTCTTACCTCCAAATACTCGGACCTCACAAACACCCAATGTAGCATCCCCACTCATGCCGATCTGCAAGTGTTGTGCTATGGCATGAACTTCGACTGTTTCTTACCTCCAAATACTCGGACCTCACAAACACCCAATGTAGCATGCCCACTCATGCCGATCTTCAGGTATTGTGCAATGGCATGAACTTCGATTTCAGTATGTGGATCAGTCGTAGAATCAGTATGCACGAGCAACCAGGTTGTACTGTCATTTGATACAGATACGTGGTAGTATCCAATGAGATCTGAAAAGCATCGCTGCATCATAATATACGATTACAATGTCATTCTTACATGGTTGTTCATGGAACATTGGCTGAATTCTTTCATTTTTGTTGGTGAATTCAGAAACTTCGTATATTCATATATATAATAATTGTATACAAATATGATTATGAATATGATTATGAATACATATATATATATATATATACACACACTCATATTTACACATATATAGTATACGTGCAAAAATGCACATATCTAATTACAATAAACATTTTTCAGCTATAGTTTTTTTTCAAAATTGTATAATACGTCTAATAAGCCAATTTATAAAAATAACAAACACAAAACATTGGCTGAATTTATTACTATCACAATTAACAACACATGAGCAGTATTTTGAAAATAAATATATTATTAACATGGTACCAAAATAGTGTGCATGGACCGTATATGCAATATTAGACTATGTGCATTTAATTATATAAGCATAGCGTAGTCGTGAAGTGAAAGTGTATTCACGCACTACTATACCTATGTTTAATTGAACACATTAGTCGCTATTCTCCTGTGTAGAAGGGTTGTTCCGAATATTGCTAGTACCTGTGGCCTGCATGATTGTCTTGTTTATTGACGTCTTATTCATACATATGTATAGTTAAAACAAATCAAGCAATGAACACGATGGCGTCAATAATTCAGATTTACTTCCGATGTTCGAAGGCAAAACCAGCCAATCTCCAACATTACCCTCCTAAGCCAAATACTGAACATTTTAGATTATTCCTTATATTCAGGGTCACTTGTGGAATTCACTCCCTTATCACAACAAAACAGCACAATCTGTTTCACATTTCAAAGCTTTATATATCAGGTGGTGCAATGAACAGACCAATGACCTAATAAACTGATAATTTACAATTATACATGAATATAAGTATTAGTGTTTGCAGCTTATATCTTATTATGGTTTACTGGTTACTGTTTACACGTTTCATTATTTGTTATTTCATGTTTTAATTTGTTGAGGGCCACATGGTAGATTGACTTAATTGTTCAAATGAGTTCTCTCTTTAAATAAAGTCTTTATTATTATTATTAGTATTATTATTATAAGTTATATAAGAACCGCTTAGTCAAAAGCTAGCCGAATGTCGGATTTCAGGGCCGATATAATACATTTTATTTCCTTACGCAAATACATGGAATTAGTGGATACGAATTTATTACATGAAGTCGATTATTAGCACATTAAAATAACCTTGTTTTCAAAAAATGTGAGTTCGCTTTATAAGAATATCTAAAATTGCCAGTATCAAATTGTGTTCAAATGATGATTATTTTAATTCAAATTCACAAACCATCTGTGTATGGTAGAATTTCAATGCTGTCAATCCGCATTATGCGCCGTAGATTGATACTCCACCATTGATTCGATTCCTGCGCCGTGATACTGCAACTCGAACTATCGACCTGCCATATTCCATCCACAGCTTTATTGGCACTATCTGAAGTACTCTGGGTCGCTAGTCCTCCTATTGCAAGATTCCTACCTAAACATTCATGATAAATGACAAACATTAGTTCAGATTTTACGCCTTCATCAGCAACATATTGGAATATACCACATGCGGGAGGTTTACATAGCAACATATTTCCTTGGCAAGCTCCATCGGTTAACCAGTACTTGGTGTGGTGCATCAACCTCAGTAAGAAACTGCCAACATGTTCATATAGAGAAACACGGCTTGAGCGTGGCTCGAACGAATGACGACCAATGATGATAGGGTACAATGGTATACAAGTCCGCGACCGTAATAACTGGACAACGGAGGTGGTCCTATAATCTAGAATTGAGGTACAATTATTATATAATTCAATTATACGTAACAGGGTAAAAACAAGTGTTTCCGGCAATTGTCAGTTGACGATCTGGTAAGAAACATATTATATACAAAGTTATGTTAGCTCGATTGCGAAACAAGGTTTTATATCAATCACCTCTGAGACCTCATTCCTTGTGGAATCCATCTCCACTAGGGAGAGAGAAGAGGCAACGTGTAATTGAAATATCTTGCCTAAGGGCACAATCGTAACGGCTCCAGCGGGGTACGAACTATCCGGGCCGTTCACACATGATGACCACTAAGAAACAGTGAGCAATGGCAGGCAGAAACATATATATAAGACCGGAAGCTGTATGTTAACGATACAATTACAACAAATGTATGGACAGCAAGGGCTGTTACTCGACGAGATCTGGGCCCGAGGTTATGAACCTTTTCTCCAATCTTAATACAATATCTGACGTCTGAATCTCAGAAACAAGTTCAATCAAATCAATGAAGCTTGAGTTTGAGACCTCCAATCCTGTCATCGTATTATATTCAACTCATGTGAACATTGATTTAGATATTCGTCGATTTGGGGAGGTGTTTATTGGGGAGGTGTTATACCATTTAGGTCATATTTGGGCCGAGCAGTATTGCAGGCACTGAAGCGCACTCGGGCAAAACCACCTATCTTCCGTAAGTCAGCAGAATAGCCTCCTCACATCACCGACAGCCAATGAGACTCGAATCTACAGTGGTTACGTCTTTGACCATAACAGCATGGTTACTGCGGGCGCGATATATTATTCGTAGAGTATTCATTTAATATACAATTGTATATATCGACATAGCAAGAGACACGATGTCATCAACAGGAGGTCAATCTAAAATTTAACATGTGAATATGCATTTAAATACCGCCATCAACTATGAACTCATCTATAACGCTTTTAGTTTTCCATTCCTGTCATTTAGTTTGTATTATATGTTGCTATGCATTGTGGGTCGATCCACTGTTTCTGTCATTGTATATCCCTGTGTTACTGTTTCCGACGATGTAGTACATAACTGACTCCTACAGGTTTATAATTGTCATACACTGCAAACAATTTATATGACCAAATAAACAATATTTTACCATTCATTCACAAAAATCTCGAAGAAAACCGATTGCTTACTTTTTGAGAAAAGTTGAGAAAATAGCGGTACCTCATTATCAGTAATCCGGAATGACGTCATATGTTTTCGCCGAACTGTGGAAATTGCCTACAGTGCGAGCATTAGTATGTAAGCAGCATTTCTTTTTTAACAAACAATATAAATAAGGAAGACTTACTTTAATAACAGGCTTAATTTATCATTTTCACTCAAAATTCATTTGTTGGACAGCATTTTGTCTATACTGTATCTAAAACACTAATATATAGTTTAACTTAGACAAACACACAGGGCATAAGAAGTCGTCACCCCCCCCTAATTACTCTGACTGGGTACATAACCGTAAATAGACGCATCCATTGAACACATCACATTGTGCCTAACTGAGAATAACTAGGTTTACACAACCATGTATATCAGTTGGAGAACCTCTGTGACAACACATGGACCTGATGGCGAAAAAAATGTGAAAATCGATATTATTCATAATATAGGGACCCCTTGTGTGTAACAACGGACGAAATTCATACACACGGAGCAGTGAGACTATAATGACATTTTTATTCGTAAATATATTGGCGTGGCAGACGAAGTATATGTCATTTTGGAGAACATGTTTCTAATTTCTTTAAAAAATGATATTTATATGGCGACATAAAACGGATATAGTGAAACTAGTGAAAACTGGGGTAGGTTTAAAGATTTCACCGCTTATTTACAAGTCTGATCCCTATGCTCAGTTAGAAATAGATTGGAAGTGTGTGTGTTTTACGTTTATTTATCGTCGCTACCGGATGTCCATATGAGTGGCGCTTCATGAAGAATTTTGGAAGATAGTGCAATGATACAGAGAGATACCCATTCCAGAGTCTCCTCTGGTTCTTTTACGTGCACGGTGTAAAGCACCGACACGAGACCTCGGTTTAACGTCCCATCTGAAAGACTGTTAATTGTATTAGGGTAAGACGGGCGATCGAACCTGCGATCCCTGGATTACCAGTACATCGTGTTACAACTGGTCTACAGATCTGTCTGTAGAGATTGGGAGTGTGTGTTTTACGTTTATTTATAGTCGCTACCGGATACCCATATGAGCGACGCCTCCTGAAGAGATTAGTAATTTTAGAATTTGGCGAATAGTGCAGTGATACAGAAAGATACCCATTATTCTCTGGTTCTTTTACGTTCACCGACACGGGACCTCGGTTTAACGTGCCATCTGAAAGACTGTTAATTTTATTAGGGTCAGACGGGGGATCGAACCTGCGATCCCTGGATTACCAGTCCAGCGTGTTAACACTGGACTACATATCCGTCTGTTAGATTGGAAGTGCACAAGGTATGTTTATTTATATTTCCAGTAACTGGAGCGTGAAATATCGCGTGATCCCTCGAAAACCCGTTCTGGGCGAAATTTCTTCACACAGGGATGTAGTGTATGTAGATTATGTAACATATTAGAGCACAATAAAATATGACTATTACAGTAAACTAAACTGTAAATAATTGACGTTTATTTATCATCGCTACCGGTCGCCCATATGAGCGACGCCTCCTGAAGAGATTAATCAATTTAGATGTTTGGAGGATAGTGCAATGATACAGACATATACCAAATTCCAGCTTATCCTCTGGTTCGTTTACTTGCACGGTGTAAAGCACCGACACGATACCTCGGTTTAAAGTCATATCTGATAGACTATTAATTTTATTAGGGTCAGACGTGGGATCGAACCTGCTAAAAGTAAAATATGTGTATAAAACTAAATTACACAATGGATTAACGACATGGCCATAGTTATACAAGCAATTATAACAAGTAACAGTTACCTCCATATATTCTAACATCACAGAGAACTAGTTGCGTTGCCGTACTTGTCAGTTGTATCCTAACTTGGTTGCCTACGAGTTCAGTGGCACAGTTTGCAGTGATTGTTGTGGATCCTGGTACGGTACCGTCATGATTATAACACAGTTGTTGTGTCTCGGGATAGTACGCCTGGTTCGTGAACTGAGATTCCGGAATTGTTTCAACGGACACATTAAACCCACTAAAGTACTCTGCAGAAGTTAAAATAGGTGACACATTATTCCGATAAACATGTCCAGGAAAAAACATGTCAAGAATAAATGGAACATATAAATGAAATATTTGTTTTTGTTTTTATTTAATATAAGTATATTTAACGTCGCTACTGGTTGCCCGGGCAGATTTCCTAACATTGATGCATTTCCTGCGCAGGCACAAGCGGTTAACCAGTACTTGGTACGCATACCTCCACTATTTCATATAGACATACTCTGTGGATTTTTTGTATATAGTCACAAAGCGAGAACACAGTTTTCTTTGACAATTTATAAATGCACAGTTAACGAGATGTAATAAGTGTATGATTTACACATCTGACTAAATAACTGTTTTATTGAACTGCTTGATTATTCTCATTTGCTCATGGATATAATTATGCTGTAGTAGGTTGCATAACGTAAATAGGCAATGTAGTCACAATAACTAATAGAGTTAATTTTTCATGTTGGTAAAATTGCATTTTCATGACAGGCAGTGTATCGTTTTTGTGTTTTTTGAGAAATTATATAACTTGAGTAGACTGCAGACTCGTTGGTGTGTAGAAAAGATGCGGTATAAGAATTCAGGCCATTGCAAACTAATGGTTGGTATACTGTATTATTTGGAGGAGGTGACGTTATTCACAGGCGAGCACTGGCTATTTAAAATTTGAAATATTCTTTGTGTGTTTCAGGCTGATTTGAATACCTCTTCAAAGTGGATGTGGTATCCGAGGAAATACTCTATGTGTTTACTTTTTACTATGTATTTAATAGGTAATGTATTTGTTATTTTACAACCTAGTAGTCTTAAAAGGATGTGGCAAGGACAGGTATGTCGTGCATACGGGTCGGTAATCCAGTGGTTAACACTATGAACTGGAATCACATGTTTGATCCCCTGTTTGATACTAATAATATTAACAGTCTTTGGTATGATACTTTATACAGAGGTATCGCTTCGGTGCTTTACACCGTACACGTACATGAACCAGGTGATACACTGGAATGGATCTCTATTTGTATCAATGCACTATCATCCAAAAAATCTAAAATGATTAGTCTCGGCATGAGGTGTCGATCATATGGGCAACCGGTAGCGACGATACATATACTAGGTAAAACACACACACTCTTAATATGTAGTCCTTGAACAAGGTATCTCACAAGCATTGCTTAGTACTGGTTAACCGCTTATGTTGACTAAGCCTGCCCCGTAAAATAATCATGACTCCAATGCTCCAATTAAATTGGGTTGACCTGGTGACCTATATTGTACGGGTAGTTGATTATTATCAAATGGTACAGACTGTCAATCAAGGTATAGGTATAGTTTTCGCACACTATATTGGCTCACCCTAAAAATAGAACATAAATAAAACACATTCGATATGTATTGAGTTCAATAAATGCACGTGTTTGAACTAAAAAGCACATAATCTGGCTTTTTTAGCTAGCTGGCTCGGTGTGGGTTCGAATCCCAGGAGAGGAACTTCTATATTTTATATTATATCAAGAATATTATTTGTTTTATTATTTTGATTATTTCTTCTATATTATATTTATATATTATTTTTTATTTTTTAAATAAAGGTAAAACATATAGAGCAATTGTCTTTTTTTATACAAATTTGTATTTGTAGAAAACAAACTCGTTTGTACATGAATGTAGGCCTACCAAATGTACCACTAAATCACGTGCATATGGTTTTTCACGATCATAGCATGAGGCGGGGAATGCTGTTTCGAGCCTATATAAGTCCAACGCCGCGTGTGCTGGGCGCAGTGTACAAGAAAATAATTAGGATGTCTGACAAAAAGAGAACTCGTACTTTATGGTATGAACAGAACAGGTCAATAATAAGGAACGTGTTTCAAAGCTAAGATGCTGTCCAAACCCATCAGCAGTCCGTTAAAGCGTGCCAGCGCAATGACGAATGTGCCTACAAAAATCTGCAATGTGAAATACACACCAAAGCCAAGGAAGGACAGGTCTGACAAGATTGTTCTTGATGACTTTGATAAATGCGTGATTCGAAGAACAGTCAACGACATGTATGCCACCAAGAAATGTATACCAACCGTTAATAACATTTGACAATAGTTAAGGAAAGACATCGACTTCAAGGGCAGCAAGACAGTGCTAAGGCAAACCCTAAATCAGCTATGGTTTACATGGAGGACATGCTTTACCAATCGGAGAGTGCTGATGGAGAGACAGGACATTGTATTATTGCGAATACAATATCTTCAAGTAACCCAGAAAGCCAGAATGGATGGTCATCCAATTGTATATGTGGAAGAAACCTATGAACATGCAGCACATTTAGTACCAAAATGCTGGCAACTCAGTAGCTCTGGGTTGAATATACCATTCAACAAAGGAGAGCGACTGATTGTTTTGCATGCTTGGACGAAGATCGGGTTCATTGATGGGGCAGCGCTTGTATTTAAAGCACATACCAAGACAAGTGACTACTACCAAGAAATGAATACCACCAACTTTCAAAATGGCTGACGACGCAACTTCTGCCAAACCTGCCACCACACTCGGTGATTATGGTCGCTAATGCGTCGTACCACAACACCCAGGCAGATAGGCGACCAACAACGGCTACAAGAAAGATGATATAGGAGAATGGTTGCAGGTGAGTATCCCTCTTTTACTGGATCAATTGTTATGTCGCACAAATGCGTACAGCTCGTGTTTTGTCTGATTAGGGACGACGTTAATTAATGCTTACTTCTATCTCTTATCTTTTCAGAGACACGACGTCCAGTATGATGCAGATATGTTGAGAGCAGTTACTGAAATTTTGCCAATCGACGAAAGTGGAACCATCATACCACATCAACCAGATGGCAGAAGAGTATGGGCATCGGGTTTGAGATTGCCACCCTATCACGCGGATCTCAATCCGATTGAGATGGTGTGGGCATATCTCAAGGGGTACATCGCTAGGAACAACACTTGCTTCAAACTGGGAAGAGTAAAGACCTTAGTCGAGGGCTACTTGGCGAAACAGCATGTGGAGACGTGGGCGAAGTGTGTACAGCACGTCGTGGATGCCGAGGAACACTACAGAAATACAGATATAGCTGTTGATACAGAGATTGAACAGGTTAGTATACTCATAACAAATAAATAAATTAACAGTTAAATAATTAACATTAAAAAAAAATTAATTCATTCATTGATAAAATTTATTTTCGTTTCAGGTGATCATCAATTTGGAAGAAACGGACAGATCTGGAGCGACAAGTGACGCCAGCACAGACACAGACCCACGTTTCGATGTATCTACCGCCAGTGGCAATGACAGCACAGACAGCATGAAGGAATCTACAGCTACTGCGAATAAATTGTTTTGTATTGCGAATTTCAAATCAAATGCAATTATAAAATAAAAACAAATAAATGAAACTGAAAAAATTGAAGAAATTATCAAAATATTAAAACAAATAATATTCTTGATACAATATAAAAAATAGAATTCCACTCATGGGATTCGAACCCACACCAAGAAAACTAGATAAAGTAAATCTTGTTTCTGAACACAGCGCCTTAACATCTCGGCCATCCCAGATGATGTGCTTTTTAGTACAAAGACGTGCATTTATTGAATTAAATACATATCGAATGTGTTTATTTATGTTCTATATTTTTCGACAAAACCCAATATAGCGTGACAGGTAAATAAATGTTGCAATGTATGTGTTCTATATAAACCAAATTGATGTTAAACACAATTTACACCTGACCTACCCAGATATATTGTTTATCTAAACATTGTTATCGAAAGGCAAGCAGATTTCATCTAAACCCTAGTGTACAAAAACATCCGAGTATCCAGATTGTACTAGAACCATTGATTTACTTCGAAGTTGCACTAATGCAGGAACTACTTATGAATGCATCAGGTCAATTACCGATGTTCCAGAAGTAGTACAGTACTTGTAAGCAACACGCCATACTAACATGTTCCAATACAATGTATCATCTTACAGAGATATGTTTATAACATCTTACTACTCCATCATGATGTATATACAGAACATTTAAAGGTTTACTCACTTATGGACTCCGTGAGGGTGATAAACTCAAGTCCTCTAATGGTGGCCTTGTACGGTAAATATACTCTCCACCACGGTGCCACCGTCCTACTAGCAGACTCAATGTTTGTTTTGCTGCATGTTGTTATGTCATTGTTGTTTGCTAAATCCGAGTACCTGGCAGGATTCTGGTTATCTAAGAAACGACTGCCTCGTCCTTCTGCTATATTATCTAAAATGAAGGCAGCATTACTGGTTACTGCGATTACACATGTCATTTTACATTCTTTTCTGGAAGCGCTCGACACGTAGTGCCACGCACGATATTCTTGAATAACCACAGTCATGAAAGCACAGTGGTAGTGTGTTCGCTACAGGTGTGAACTACTCGGAGTTCGCGCCCCGCTGTATCATTTACGAGTTTGTATCTATACAAGACAATTCAACTCCATATTGCATCTGCTCTCTCCCTCTTGGCCATATGGTCCACCAGGAATGAGGTTACTGGAGCGATTTAACTAACCTACCTTAACTAAATTGTGTGTAAACTATACTGACATTATAAACAAACTGTGCACTTTTATATTGAGCGTTACCTTTTCGTTACACATTTTAGAATTATGGATGAGTGAAGAAAATAATCCTATACACATTGCATTAATATACCCAATATGTCGCACATGTATATACCAAATCTGCCTATAGTGTTTCTAAACGGATATATGTAACGGTGTGTATATTAACCCAATATGTGAGGTGATATGTAGGCAGCACGGTTAGCTCATTCGGTAGAGCAATCGCCCTGTAAGCGAGAGGTCCCGGGTTCGAATCCCGGAATGGTTGCATGTTTTTCTCACCTGGTTTACATATAAATAAGGCAAGTTTGGTGCCAGTATATATTCTAGAACGGACTATAATTATAATGTATGTACTTAAGCCGTGGCTCATTCTTATGTATGTAAACACTGACACACAACCTCAACAACCTATGTTCATGGTTATAATCAATGTTCCAAGGATAGGCCATGTTACAAAACGTGTTCGGATGTCCCTGACAATGTTCGTATGTTGTTGCTGAAAGTACGTATTTAAATAAACTTATGGGAAATGGTATTTAGTTTCCACTGCATTCATATTACATTTTGTACAAATTCTTTGATTTCGTTCTATATTTGTATATCTACAATCTTATAAACATTTCATTAAATGAGTTTGACAATCATACCTCGTAAATAGTATACTATTTTATGTCCCGGTATTGTTAGAGTATTACCTTTGAATTAAATTTTGGAAAATTGACTGAAAACAAGAAGAAGCAAAAAGAATGTACGTATTGCATAGAATACTAGTATTTACGAATTCTGCTGACGCAGGCATTTTTCAAACAATGTATTCGATCTGTTTGTTTAAAGTCGCTTCCACTGAGACACATGTGTGATTGGATATTCTAAGATGATTATTCTTCTGGGAATGTCCATCTATGGCCGATGTTACTATCTGATCGTACATGTTACCTTACACATGCTGGAAGCTCCTCCATTGCATATTTTATATACATTTATTAATGTAGCTCGATTGTGAAACAAGTTCTTACAAATTACATTGAACACTCCCGAGACCTCACTACCGAAATTCATTCCTCAATCAAAAAGTCCTAATTAGTATGGTCAGGAAACGAAATGTCGTAATTAATAAATTAAGTTTCGGAGTTCGTTCCCCGCTGGAGCCGAAGAGTGTGCCCTTAGGCAAGGCATTTAAATTCCATGTTGCCTCTTCTCTTTCTCTCTCGTGGCGATGGATTACATCAGGAATGAGGTCTCGAGAGTGATTAATATAAGTTGTAAGAACTTGTTTCTCAATCGAGCTAAAATTAAATGTGTATAAACTAAGCGTCGTAATTCCGAAATGCACCCTGTTAAAGCGAAGATGCAATATGCAGATTAGGACATTGTATGAGAAATCAATCACCAGAAGTAGACACCAGGAGTAATCAGTAGGAAGCCTCCATTGTGAAATGAATACAGTGACCGTCTTGTAGCTGGGACGTTGTGAGTTCGAGCCCCGCCATAATAACGATGGTAATTCCCTTATAGCCATAACGCTTAAATCCATATCTGATAAACAACATCAATGCACACTGTAATGTTTCCATAAAAACGTTCTTTCTGGGAACTCCTCTATACCAGAAATGTCAAAACGATTTGACTGAGTTGTCAAGACGTCCACTATGAAATCAACTTCACAATCCGCTCCACCTCTATGTCTTACTGTCATTCAATACTACACGTCAATACTTCTAGATCTCATTTCTGTATAATGTATTCTATTCCTTTTTCATCCTTATTTCCTTTTTCTATTTCTAAGCCCTTAGCTACCAATTTTCAAATATTTATAAGCGTTTAAGTTCTGATCATTTTCAATGCTACGCAAATTTATTAAAATAGCCATATATACCTGGTACTATTTTTTTTATTTTATACAAATTTATTTTAGCTCGATTGCGAAACAAGTTATATCAACTTATATAAATCACTCTCGAGACTTCATTCCTGATGGAATCCATCGCCATGAGGGAGAGAGAAGAGGCAACATGTAAATGCCTTGCCTAAGGGCACAATCGTAACGGCTCCAGTGGGGCTCAAACCACGGATCTTTCGCACCTGAAGCGAACGCGCATCCACTGCGCTATTACGACTTCCACATACCTGATACTAACATCTAGTACGCAATTGAAAGAATTACCGTATGCTTTTAGCTTCAAGTTCAATCCACATATCACATATGTATGTTTCAGCATATTTCTGAATGCATATTGTGTTTTACGTTTATTTATCGTTGCTACCGGTTGCCCATAATTATGAGCAACGCCTCCTGAACAGATTAGTCATTTTAGATTGTTGGAGGATAGTGCAATACAGACAGAGACCCATTGCAGAGTCTCCGCTGGTTCGTTTACATGCACGGTGTAAAGCAGAGCCACAAGACCTCGGTTTAACGTCCCATCTGAAAGAGCTATTATTAAAGTTTTATTTATTTAACAACGATTGGGAAGCAAGATTTAGCAAGCTATATTAATCACGAACTCTCGTAGGCGAGGATGAAAGAGGAAATGCAGTCATTCATGTGGGAGGAAACCGGAGTACCCGGAGAAAACCCACCTGTACGAGCTGGCATATTGGTACAATCTCACATACTTCCCGGTCCGAGGATCGAACCCCTGCGCCAATCGGACAGCCAGTCAGTTATAGACAGTAGCGTAGACGATATAACCATTATTTAAATATAAATAAAATATATATTTAATACTGGTGATATGGGTCCCAATATCCTATTGTACCATATTTACGCGACAGAACGAAACTAGGCGAAATTGAATCCAGACTGTCATTTAGTATGTAAGCAACGTTATTCTCGGTACCCAGATCACTATGCCCAGTGCACGGTCCCCGATTCATCACCATATATTACTTAGGTGTTGCATTTGATCAGCCATTGTATTGGCAAGAATGAAAATATGATTTGCATACAGCAATATATACTATTTTAGTCATAGTCAATGTAATATAATTATGTAAGTAATTTATGATAATGTCCATGTTACTTATAGCAAAGAGTCCGAATGAATATATAGTCTTTCAGGTGATGCATCAGCAACTTTCAAGGATAAATCAAGTGTCTGTTGAACATATACCAGTAGAAGCATGGTCTGGTATCCGTATTTTGAATTATGTAAAGTACCAACGAGTATAGCGACATACGACTGTATTCATTGTACACACTGTATGGTAAGTATACTTTATAAATAAAGTAGTGTTGATCATCTAAATGTGGAATTTTAGTGTTATAGTGGTTCATTGACGCTTTAATACTGCTCAAACCCACACGATCCATCCGAGATACATTTCTGGCATAAGTGCAACACAAGCGAATAACCTACACACAGAACAACAGAACGTATACAAAATCGTGCACATATCATGTTAAACAAGATAGCGCATCGATCAGCACCAATCATTGAATGTTGATTAACAAATTAATTGAACAAAAACCTATATTGAATGAATACATTATTACATAATTATGTACACGTTTACATTCCATAGTCAACTAATACATATTATATACTCACTGTATTGACATCCAGGCCCAACCCATTCAAATCCACAACCGAAAGTACATAGCCCTGTTGTGTCGTGGCATTGTTCTGTGTTCATACAGTGGCACAAAAACCGACAGTCTTGTCCGAACCGATATAAACCATTTGTGTCTACCTCACAATTAGCATCTGGAAGTATATCATTTTACATGTAATAATGATAAATGCTACTCAAGTTCGTTAGAGTGTGTTGATATAAAGAATATTTGTGTTTATATAGTGAGTGGGTGTTTATTTGGTTTAACGGCGCATCAGCACAGTTCAGGCTATATCGCGCCGGGTTAAGTATATTGTATACAAGTGTTTATTTAGACTAAGTTTAAACTTTATTTATTTTACAACGATTGCGTAGTACGTCTTAACAACTTATATTAATCACTCACTTTTGCGCGGAGGAAAGCGTAAATGGGGTCATTCGTGTGGGAGCAGTAACAAAAAGCCCACCTGTCCGATCTAGCGATCATCGTACTATCTCATATACTTCCCGGTTCGAGGATCGAACCCTGTTTGCATTGGTGATACGCGTATCGCGCTAACCACTGCCCTAATCGGACAGCCATTTGTGTGTATTAGTGTAAGATAGGATTTTAGTTCATTGCGTGATCACAGACATTTGTATGTCCATGAGTGGCGTTAGTCATTTGTTTAAATAAATATTTCGGTGAGCACGAGATGAAATAAAATCCAATCTTACACTCAGTCTAATAAACACATATCTTCTTTTCTTTTATGATTTCCAATGTCTTTGACTAATCAAATATTTGTTTTCAAAGTTATTGCTTATAACTGCGCTGTCGGGAGCGTCACACAACCGCGTACTTACTTCTGTTAGTGTGGTCATTTGTAATTAGAAATATATCTGGAATAAGTTTCAAGTTAGTTCCTGTTTCCAGTCATACTTACAATCTACAGACAAAACAAATTTAATATAATATATTAATTTATAATTAACTATTCGTGTTTATCAGAATATCGCTAACATACAAAAGTACACCCAACCGCGGAGGAATACGAAACTCAAGCAGTGACAGAGAAAATGTCATCTTTCAGTGTTTCAAAACAGATATATTTATTTAGTTGAACATAATATTCGGCAATATGCCCTTGCGATCACAGATATATATAATCCGTTTTACAATCATGATGATCAGTTGTCAAATCTATAAGAGGTGTAGAAGTACTAATTACTATAATATGTGTGGAGAAAAGTGTTTAATATCAAATGATATAGCAGCTGCCTCTCCCTAATATTCACACTACAATAGCAGATGTTTCCCCAATATTCACACCACTATAGCAGATGTTTCCCCAATATTCACACCACTATAGCAGATGTTTCCCCAATATTCACACCACTATAGCAGATGTTTCCCCAATATTCACACCATATATCAGATGTTTCCCCAATATTCACACCACTATACCAGATGTTTCCCCAATATTCACACCACTATAGCAGAGTGTTCCCCAATAGTCGCACCACTATATCCGATGTTTCCCCAATATTCACACCACTATAGCAGATAGGCACCCAAATAGAGCGACCAAACCAACCCGCACAAAATATTGTTTCCCCATATGAACCACCACCGCCACTATAGCAGCTGGTCCTCAAATATTCAAAACAAACACAATAGTGATGATTTCAAATTAGTCACAAACCACTATAGCAGATGTTGATGTTTCCTCAATAGTCAAACCACTATAGCTGATGTTTCTCAAATATTCACACCACTATATCAGATGTTTCCTCAATATTCAAACCACTATAGCTGATGTTTCTCAAATAATCAAACCACTATAGCAGATGTGTCCCCAATATTCACACCACTATAGCAGATGTTCACCAATATTCACACCACTCTATCAGATGTTCCCCAATAGCCACACCACTACAGCAGATGTTCCCCAATATTCATACCACTATAGCAGATGTTTCCCCAATATTCACACCACTATTGCAGATGTTCCCCAATATTTACACCACTATAGCAGCTGTTTCCCCAATATTCACACCACTATAGCAGACGTTTCCCCCAATAGTCATACCACTATAGCAGAGTCCCCCAATATTCACACCACTATAGCATAGTTCCCCCAATATTCATATCACTATAGCAATGTCTCCCCAACATTCATACCACTATAGCAGTGTCTCCCCAATATTCACACCACTATAGCAGATGTTTCCTCAATATTCAAACCACTATAGCAGTGTCTCCCCAATATTTATACCACTATAGCAGTGTCTCCCCAATATCCAAACCACTATAGCAGATGTTCCCCCAATATTCACACCACTACAGCAGATGTGTCTCAAATAATCAAACCACTATAACAGATGTGTCCCCAATATTCAAACCACTATAGCAGTGTCTCCCCAATATTTATACCACTATAGCAGTGTCTCCCCAATATCCAAACCACTATAGCAGATGTTCCCACAATATTCACACCACTACAGCAGATGTTTCCCCAATATTCACACCGCTACAGCAGATGTTCCCCAATATCCACACCACCTCAGCAGATGTTTCCCCAATATTCACACCACTATAGCAGATGTTTCCCCAATATTCACACCACTACAGCAGATGTTCCCCAATGGCCACACCACTATATCAGATGTTTCCCAAATATTCACACCATATAGTATGTATGTATGTATGTATGTTCCTTTAATGTCGAACCCCTTGCGGGGAATTAGACATGTTTTCCTGGGCAGGCTTAGCCGAACTAAGCGATTAACCAGCACTAAGCAATGTGTGTGAGGTGCCTTGCTCAATGACACTACATACGTGGCCTGACCGAGTATCGAACCCGGGACCGTTCGATTCCTAATCCGAAGCTCTACCACTGTACCACGGACGCCACAGTAGACACTTCTCACAAACAGTTGCCACATATAGCCGACGTTCCTCAGCAACCGTCATTCCTTAGGACATATGTTTCTCACCAACAGTCACACACCCTATAGCATCCTTGGACCGGGAAGTATGTGAGACGGCACGGTCTTCGGCGGATCGGACAGGTGGGTGTTCTCCTGTCCGGTTTCTCCTCCCCCACGAATGACCACATGTACGCTGTCATCAGCGCCAACCAGAGTGATTAATATAAGTTGTTACAGCTTGATTCGCCATCGTTGTGAATCAAATGAAGTTTATAACCACACATATCAGATGTTTCTCACCAACATTCAACCCCCTATAGCAGATGTTTACTATATATACAAGTGACTCCTGAACACGATGTCGGTGCATCAAACAGCCGTGACATTGTTCTAATCCGTGTGTACAGCTAAACGGATATATAAATTTGACAATTGTTTATGTTTTCAATTCCTTTAGGCTAAAAAGCCCATGAGTACAGTAAACGAACAGTTAATTACATGGCCGTAGGAACAGGGGCGACAGGGGCGGCCGCCGCCCCAATAATTCGGCCAGAAATGCATACTTTTAAAAATTACAAATTGAAATTAAAATATAAGAAATTTCAATTTCTAGAAACGATCCCCCATGCGTGTCATTTTGTTAATTTGTGTGGTTTCTATAAACGACCACCGCCGCGAGTTAATCAGAGCAGCGAGATATTGCCAGGGGCGTGAAAAGGGATTATTGGATCACAAGTTATATTCTTTAATCACCGTGAAAAGCAGCAATGCGGTGTTTTAATGCGTTGCTTCAGTTATGCAAACTGTTTAATTAATTACGCTGCTTTACGATAGATCAAAGACATATTTACTGCATTAAGGTACACATATTTTTAGCTTCAGAGCGCACTAGAATACACCATACGGATATGTAGTACAGTGGTAATACGCTGGACTGGTAATCCAGGGATCGATCCTCCGTCTGACCCTACTAAAATTAACAGTCTTTCAGATGGGACGTTAACCTGAGGTCTCGTGTCGGTGCTTTACACCGTGCACGTAAAAGAACCAAACTATGACTCTGGAATGGGTCTCTCTCTCTCTGTGTATCATTGCACTATCCTCCAACAATCTAAAATGACTAATCTCTTCAGGAGGCGTCGCCCATAACGGGCAACCGGTAGCGATGATAAATAAACGTAAAAGACACATACTAATTCAGAACATAGTACACGTCTATCTCAATTTGATTAGTCAGAACACAATTTGGCTACCACCGTAAAGTGAGTAGCGTGTATCTCAATTTGATGGTATAAAATACATAAACTGTCCCTGTGATACTAAGAGATTCTGGGCATTCGGAGAATTGTTACTTATAAAGAGTAGTCGTGTATTTAAATAAATACATTTAACATAAGTAGTTCAGCCATAGGATGAACATATAGTTCTGTTTAACATTATCTGTTTGTTTATTGGTGAAAGTGAATGAAAGATTAAATCAGAACCTTTGATGAGATTATCGGGGGAACGGACAATATCCCCATATATTTTGACATAGGCGGGCAATAACCCCCCCCCCATCAAAAAGACATGGCGGACAATATCGCCCCATCAAAAACAAAAAGTAAAGGCGGATAATATCCCCCGTGGAAAAACATAGGGAAGACTATGTTGAGTTATTATTAATATATAGGAAAAGAAGAAACGCCTAGACAACACCAGCGAGTCTACGATAGAGCAGACCCTGGTTAGAGCCTAGGAAACATAGACTAAGATATGAGACAAAGAAAGGCTTGTGAGAACACATTCCTAATTTACTAATGACATTTATATTCTCAGTTTTAATTAATTAGATGAATTTGACAATATTTGATCGTCTCCAGAATTTAATACATTCATGTTAAAACATTCTAAAATATGGCTGAAGCTCAAAAAACATGAATTGTCTTCACCTGAAGATCAAATGGAACTTAAGAAAAACAGATTCGACAGCAATTCATCTGAAAACAGGGACGTTCTAATTAATAGAACAACAGCCATGTTTCCGCCGACAGCACAACACCAAATCGGAAATAAAACATTGTTTAGTGAGTGACGCCAAATGTGGCCGTATTTTGACGTCATTTACGCACTCTAAGAGTAACATCAACTAATTTGTGTTGTTGCGCTTTTTAGATTGTATTTAGATCTATGATAGCATCAAACAAATGTGTGTGTGTGTGTGTTTTACGCTTATTTATCGTCGCTACCGGTTGCCTTACTTTATCTGACAGGCACAAAATACTATTTTAAAATTAAATAACTATTTATACATATTTACAAAGTATAAACTACCATTATTCAGTTTATGCATATTTAGTTTATCTCGATTGCGAACCAAAGTTCTTATAACAACTACTACTGTAATAATAGTACTCAAATATAACGCATGGTTTACAATTTCAATAAATATACCGACTTATTTTAAGCTAGCGCAATTACACTAGACGGTATGTATACATGGCTTAAATTACACCCGTCGTGCTTGACTGGTTGGCTTGATATTCTGATGTTGTCAGCTATGTATCGGATAAATCACAAATTGGCCCGTCCGTCTTAATGAAATATACACCGAGCGAAGCGAAGCGAGGTGTATATTTCGTTAAGACGCCGCCAAATTAGTCGAGCTATATGACTTAGACAACGTACATAAGTATGTCGCGACTATGCGATTTAGAAGCGGAAAATGTGGCTTTTTCATTGGACCATGTGACTTAGTCGTTGTCTAATGCGAGATAGAGTGATATTATGAAATTCCGTACTACTTTATACAAGCGTGTTTATATAGCTAACTCACAGGCACTTGGGGTCTGGACAAATATTTTCGGGTTCAAAACCACAAAACTAAACAAACATTTGATTTTTGATTTTAAGAACACTATGACACGCTATAGGCTTGACACTATAGATAATTATGTTAGGCCATCCAAGTTTGAAAATGACACCCAATCACTATCAATGCTATAATCTGACAGCCCCAGGCCTCTGTGAGTTAGCTAGCGTACGCCATTTGTCACCGTCAAGTACCTGTTCTACCGGTGATCATGTTTGTTTTGCGTTCCGTATTATGCACACTTATATACTGTTCATCATACTAGTGCCCTTAAGCAAGGCAAGCAATGCATTTAAATTCCACGTTGCCTCTTCTCTCTCCCTCGTGGCGATGGATTCCATCAGGAATGAGGTCTCGAGAGTGATTAATATAAGTTGAAATAACTTGTTTCGCAATCGAGATAAAATAAATTTGTATAAACTATAAAAGTGCTCATAAAACCACGTGCCCTATTGCGTAGAAGTCCTTTGATGTTTTTTTAAAACATTGTTTCTATTTACTTACTATAGGAATAAATCGCGGGTTACTATATTCATTCTATCGGGGTATGAACTACATTGGACGTGTTTAAAGTGTGTCCGATGGAAACTATTAGCCCATGATTCATTACTTATATTTACATTCAATATTCTTGTCAATGACACCAAGGAAAGCATAGCACATTTCGCAATAAAATGTATTTAGTCCAGATGTGCGACTTACCGTGTGCCGGATCTGGTAAATAGATCATCTTTGGAACAACGAACCCCGTAAGTCACGCCTTTTCTTGCGAGGACCGTTGCCGAACACTGCGAATTCGCATTTATATAACCGTATATTCGAGTACGCATGTCAGCTGCATATCATTAGTGCGCATGGAAACAAACCGGACATATAATTTTTATACGTACATAGAAGGAAATGCATTAGGAAGTGGACACTATCTACGTGTACTAGTTCCGTGTGAGAGGGATGATGAAATGAAGTTATACACTATGTTTTCCTTATCCGTATTCAAACGAGTTTCATCCGGTAAACAAAGTATATACATTTTGATTACCATGTGTACTTTCTTATATTCTAGCATGTTAATTAACTCAATTATAGCAACCCTATATATCATAGCAACCCAGCATATTATAACAACCCTGTATATTATAGCAACCATGTATATTATAGAAACCCTGTATATCATAGCAACCCTGTATATTATAGCAACCCTGTATATTATAGCAACCCTGTATATTATAGCAACCCTGTATATTATAGCATATATATTATAGCAACCCTGTATATTATGGCAACCCTGTATATCATATCAATCGTGTATATTACATGTAATGGATATAAACAAGTATGGGTTGAGATATGTGTTCGTGATGGGGTATGAACATTGACATTCCTAATCTGTTTTTATTATTAACCCTTAATCTGCCAATCACGGCTGAAGTCGCGTTTGCAAACAGCATATATCCAACATGTGCACAGGACGTGGCGTCTGATCAGGCTCTATGCTGTTTGCTATTCGGATAATGGAGCTAAAACACTTGTTTGAATAGCAAACAACTTATATCCTTATCAGACATAGCGCCGCAGCTGATCTGGATCTATACTGTTTACACATTCCGTCCAAGTTATTCGGCAGGTTTAGGATTAATGTAAACAGCTAGCCTAACTAGAGCCAGTGATAATTATGTGGGTATATACCATGTGCAATGCATAAATACATACACATATATAGACACTATGTAAGTACATTCTGTGGTTTTTAGTTGCCCCAAATAGAGAATATTAGGTTAGTGACTTACACATTTAAATTTATTAGGTGAGTTGGAGTAAATATACAAGGCATGACTCTGCCATTTTCATACCAGCAATATTAATGTAAAACATGCTAAAAGTGATGTACGCACATTAATCTCATTGCTGGTGTGATTTGCTAAGGAGAATTGGATTTACCAAGAGACTATATTGAAACAAGATTAATCTACCAGTCAACATAAGATTATATATTTTTCAACAATGTTCACAAGTACTTTAAACATGTTAAAAATGATGTATTTCATTATTGCAAACTTTTAGGAAACCTGGTGTTGTAACAACTACAATATAAGCTAGCAACAATTTTAGAAATTGGGACACAAATTGGGACAGTCAGACATTACTATATAAACACTGATATAATTATATAAATATAATATTAAATAGTTTACCTGTAAAGGTTATCAGATATAGTAGGAATATGTTTATATACAACACACTATAAAATCTGCTAAGACCACAATCATCCACCATTCTCCAGCATGTAGTATAACTATGCACAACACAATATAAAGATGGATCATTCATTCAAACCGATTCAGGAAGTAAAATAAACCTTTAATTGCTGTCGTGACATCCACTCAGGCGAGAACGTATAGTTCTGTTTCTGGTCGCCATGTTTATTTGATTTATGTTCGAGCTTACCAAGAAGGTCTGCCCATACGAAGGCACGTTAATAGACAGGCCGAAGTACGCTCGCACATTAAGACGTGACCCGGCTTGTAACCCTCGCGTCATATAGTTATATGTTTGAGGGAGGGGATGGATTTGGATACAAACAGCGTGGGTTGGGCAGTCAATCTAATTAACAGTCTTTCAGATGGGACTTTAAACCGAGGTATCGTGTCGGTGCTTTACCACGTGCACGTAAAAGAACCAGAGGAGACTCTGGAATGGGTCTCTGTATGTATCATTGCACAATCCTGAACACATCTAAAATAACTAATATCTTCAGGAGGCGTCACTCATATGGGCAACAGGTAGCGACGATAAGTAAACGTAAAACACACATCTAACTGTTAAATGCCTCTATTGGTAGGGTCTACATTACCTGAGACTGGCGATTTGATATCTGTTTGTTTGCATGGACCAATCAAAAGGTCCTCTTCGTTTATGCTAATTTACTATAATTATATATGTCTTCCTGAATTCATCGCCTCCATTCACCTTACGTTATATTGCATTCCATTGCCTTGCTTGTGAATAATTAACCAGCTATTATCGAAAGGTGGTAGTGATGTTAAGATTGTGCTACAGTCATTGTATCTTACAACTTTATAAACAGCCATGTTAATGTCCATTTACCCTTGTATGTCACTCATACATCCAATGTTTGGGTCCCTTGTATGTCACTCATACATCCAATGTTGGGTTCCCTTGTATGTCACTCATACATCCAATGTTGGGTTCCCTTGTATGTCACTCATACATCCAATGTTGGGTTCCCTTGTATGTCACTCATACATCCAATGTTGGGTTCCCTTGTATGTCTCTCATACATCCAATGTTTGGGTTCCCTTGTTTGTCACTCATACATCCAATGTTGGGTTCCCTTGTATGTCACTCATACATCCAATGTTGGGTTCACCTTGTATGTCACTCATACATCCAATGTTGGGTTCCCTTGTATGCCACTCATACATCCAATGTTGGTGTTCCCTAGTATGTCAGTGCACCTGTGATGTATACTTATGGTCACATTATTGCTCTATTTCCAAGAGATTGTGAAGCCAGCTAAAAAATGAGCTTGCCTAGTATACAGTTACAGCGAGCAATTATGTGTGAAGTGCTATGGACTACATCAGCTAAGTAGGGGACATATACAAGGTTGTTTATTATTCACCGATTGGCTACTACTATGAATGAGATACACTGATCAGTTACCTCCCATGTATACTCTTTAAGGATAATGGGTAGTTTTAATTGGTTTGCTCTATTTCATCGTAGTTTACTTTGCCCCCACATACTATTAATTATTATCAGTGTTCGCATCTTATAATTATTAAATTATTGAATCTTGACAAATATTCTACAATACAATAATGTTATTAACTCAGTTCATGTTTACATGATAATATGAGTTACAAATAAAAGAAAACATATACATGCATATGTAATGTTATTTCCCCATGGGGAGAGTAAAGTTGTAAGCTTTTTTAAAGTTTTCAAAAATAAATATGATTTTTTGATAATGCATTACTTAAAATGTACTACTATTTCTTTCATAAATATACATAGTTTCTATAACTAGGTATATATGTTTCAACATTGGATTCATAATGGCGTCAACATAAAATATGGTTAGTCTATTATAGTGTATACGTTCACTCCCACGTCTGACCCTATTAAAATTAACAGTATTTCAGATGGGACGTTAAACCTATGTCTCGTGTCGGTGCTTTACACCGTGCACGTAAAATAACCAGACGAGACTCTGGAATGGGTCTCTGTCTGTATCATGCACTATCCTCCAAAATCTAAAATGATTAATCTCTTCAGGAGGCGTAGCTCATATGGGAAAACCGGTATCGACGGTAAATAAGCGTAAAACACACATCATGTATACACTACCGTAAGCAAATATCTTACATGAGTTTATACAATCACGTTAATCATACAGCAATTAACCAATAAAACACTAGATAGAACAAGTATACATTGTTGTATAAATCGGACTTTATCTGACAAAGAAGATAATAGAAAAACTAGACGATCAATAACCTTTCCCCCGCCAATGTCGCATATAAGCGACCTTTACAAATAGCAGAGAACAGACGGACATGTAGTTCAGTGGTAACACGCTGGATTGGTAATCCAGGGATAGCAGGTTCGATCCCCCGTCTGACCCTAATAAAATTAACAGTATTTCAGATGGGACGGTAAACCGAGGTCTAGTGTCGGTGCTTTACACCGTGCACCTAAACGAACCAGAGGAGACGCTGGAATGGGTCTCTGTCTATATCATTGCACTATCGCCAACAATCTATAATGACAAATCTCTTCAGGAGGCGGCGCTCCTATGGGCAACCTGTAGCGACGATAAATAAGCGTAAAGCACACATCAGAGAACCCAATCAGACAGAACAGAACGTGCCGTCTGATCAGGGTGCATGTTTATTGCTATTCCGATAGTGGAGCTGAAGCATCTGTCCAAATAGCAAACAACATAGATCGTGATAACGCCGGAATCTATGTTTCTATCTGGACCCATGTTTGCATATCTTGGTATGCATGGAGCTGTGTGAACAACTGCAAGTTTCTATCCGACACGTTTATTAAAATCTTATTTCTTCGTTCAAAGAATATTGAATTAACTTTCTTGCTACTGTAGTCAGATCGATGAATAATTTCTAAGCTGTTTTATTACCAACCATTCGTTCTCAATACATTAGGCCTACTTATTTTAAAAGAGGAAGCAATCGTCATGTAATTATATAATCAAATACGCCAACTTGGGTACACGATACAATCAATCGAATACCAATTCAATATGTTAAATTTCAAGTAACTTTAAGCAGTACTTAGCGTCATATTTCTTTGTTAAAAAAAGCTGTATTGCATTAAAAGTGGCGGACTTAAGCTTGATATATACATGTTACACTTCCTGCTTTGTTGTGATTCTGATTGGTCGCGGTAAGACAGCTTGCTTTAAATACATTTGACATATAGTTTGTAACTTAAGATCAATAAAATGCATGAGTGCCTTAGAGTATAGAGATAAACTGATTAACTCTTTCAGCGCCCACACAATTCAGAGAATGTGCAAACAACATAGATCCAGATCAGCCGCGGCGTACCGCCGCATCTGATCAGGATCTATGTTGTTTGCTATTCGGACAGGTGCTTCAGCTCCACTGTCTGAAGAGCAATCAGCATATAGCCTGATCAGACGGCATGATCTGTTCTGTCCGATCGGGTCTCTACCTTTTTATAAAGTCGCTTTCATGCGACATTGGCTGTGAAAGAGTTAAGTCTAAACTTTATTTATTTTACAACGATTGCGAAGCAAGTTTTAACAACTTATATTAATCACTATTGTTGGCGCGGACGAAAGCGTATATGTGGTCATTCGTGTGCGAGGAAACCGGAGTACCCGGAGAAAACCCACCAGTCCGATATGGCGACCACCGTACCATCTTTATACGATTAAAAGTATAATGTTGATTATTAACATGGAGTTGTTTTATTATCGGGGACTATTTAATACAGCGTGACGGATGCACCTTACACATTGTCTTGATAAATAATAACGCTCAAAGCACACAGGCAACGAGTTTGTTATTGCAATGTATGGTTAATGTGGCAATGAGATAAAAAAAATCGTATTACGCTCGTCGTGATTTCATACTGTAGTTTATGAGACTAGTTTTAGTATTAGGCTATTAAATTCGTTTCATAAAATCGTGTATGAAATCACAACTCATGTAAGATCATATACTTACGTTTCAAATTGTAGTTTGTAGAATGTCGATGACTGAACGAATGCATCATGTGCATGGCTGATAAATATATTCAATGTTAATCATATTATTTATCATCATGAATGTAATGTATGACATTCAAACTGTGCCTTGTAGATCTAATCGTAGTTTTTATATACTTAATGTTGCATTTTACCAACGTATAGAATACTAGATATATTAGGATAAGTATGCTTATATGACTTCTATTATGTAAAGTAGTCGACGTAAACCGAGAGAGGTCTTTTTAAAACTTTATTTATTTTACAATGATTGCGAAATATGCTTTAACACTTTATATGAATCACTCTCGTTGGCGCGGATGAAAGCGTACTATTTTAATGTTGTCATTCGTGTGGGAGGAAACCTGAGTACCCAGGAGTAAGCCCACCTGTCTGATATGGCGGCCACCGTACCATTTCACAGACTCCCCGGTCCGAGGATCGAAGCCGGGTTGCAACAAAGAGGTTACTAAGAGCTGATGTAACGTAGCAACTGATGTGGATGTGTATTTCTTTGCCCTCCATGTTCGTATATTGGGAAATACATGGAACAACAAGTATTACAATATCTAACTTTTAATTAATTATCAATGTTAAAGTACACCAGCCTGTAAACATTAAATAACCAGTCAACAAGACATGTCCTCTCGATAGAGTAACCAACCATGTTTCTCCCTAAACGTTTATCTCCCTACTACTCCCTACATGTATATCTCCCTACTTACAGAGCGGTGCGCTGTCTTCTGTACCGTCAACATAATCCGGTCAGATCTCCTGCCCCTCACTGCTGTAGGTTTGTATCATACTGCGTGTGTCAAATCGTTTCATGGTGGCTTGTGGAAGGTCGGTGGCTCTACCCGGGTGCCCTGTTCGTGCCTGGAATACTGCTCAGTGGTTCTACCCGGGTGCCCTGTTCGTGCCTGGAATACTGCTCGGTGGTTCTACCAGGGTGCCATGTTCGTGCCTGGAATACTGCTCGGTGGTTCTACCCGGGTGCCATGTTCGTGCCTGGAATACTGCTCGGTGGTTCTACCCGGGTGCCATGTTCGTGCCTGGAATACTGCTCAGAGGCTCTACCAGGGTGCCCTGTTCGTGCCTGGAATACTGCTCAGAGTTTCATGTATTCATCCACGGATATATAAGGATATATTGAGATTCACTATATTACCTAGATTGTTTGTATGACTTTAATACCCCCAAAGCACTTCAGAATATATACCATTGATGTAATACACAACCATCCGTCCACACTTACAACTAAGTTAATATATATAATAGTCATTACTTACCACTAGGTCAATATATATATATGAGTCAATACTTACCACTAGGTCAATATATATATATGAGTCAATACTTACCACTAGGTCAATATATATATATGAGTCAATACTTACCACTATGTTAATATATATATATGAGTCAATACTTACCACTATGTTAATATATATATATGAGTCAATACTTACCACTATGTTAATATATATCAGTCCATACTTACCACTAGGTTAATATATATATATATATATATTAGTCCATACTTACCACTAGGTTAATATATATATATATATTAGTCCATACTTACCACTAGGTTAATATATATATATATTAGTCCATACTTACCACTAGGTTAATATATATATATATTAGTCCATACTTACCACTAGGTTAATATATATGTATATTAGTCCATACTTACCACTTGGTTGATATATATATGAGTCCATACTAACCACTAGGTTAATTGAAACTATGCGACTTGTCTTATTAGAGGTAACAGTTATATCCTTTTAGAATCAAATATAGATAAAGTTGGTATCAACATGTGATAAATATTGGTTAAATTAGTGCAATGAGTGAAGGATTATATTCTTCACTCATGACAGTAAAATCCATAATTCTAAAATTTGTAGCGAAAAGGTAATGCTCAATATAAAAGTGCACAGTCTGTTTATGGCGTCAGTATATAAATAAGACTGAGATAGATCGACTGTGTCTAGTCCAGTGGTAAAACGCTAGACTGGTAATCCAGGGATCGCAGGTTCGATCCCCCGTCTGACCCTAATAAAATTAACAGTCTTTCAGATGGGATTTTAAGCCGACATCTCGTGTCGGTGCCTTACACCGTGCACGTAAAAGAACCTGAGGATCTAAAACTATCCTCCAAAAATCTAAAATTACTTATCTCTTCAGGAGGCGTCGCTCATATGGGAAACAGGCAGCGACGATAAATATACGTAAAACACACTCGACGGTGTCTGATAAAGCATGTGCAGGTGCTATAATGTAAGACACAACGTATGTGTACCCTTGGAAGGGATATCGCTATGTATCTAATCACATATTTAGTGGACTGTGTTAAAATGAATGTGTCACCAAAGTTACAATAGCAATCGATGTTATTCATGCAAGCAATGAAATTACTACCATGTGTACACACCTGACTAGATCTATAAAGTAACATCACACAGGTACAGGAAGGGGTGGTGGAAGAGCTCCGTGGCTGACTGATTTTAAATTTCCTGTCCCTCATCGCTGTTTGTTCGAATCCCACTGTGTGCGTCAAATTCTTTCAAGCGACGAAGCTATCCAGCTGGCTTGTGGAAGATCGGTGGTTCTACCCATGTATCCGTCCATGCAATGCAATATTGCTCGGATGGAAGACGGCACCGGGTACTCATCCAAACATTAGTTCAGGCACTAACGGGCACCGGATATAACAACCGATCGTCAACAATGGCACCGGATATAACAAACCACCGCCCACAAGGGCACCGGGTATAGCAACCGACCGTCCACAGGGGCACCGGGTATAACAACCGACCGTCCACAAGAGCACCGGATATAACAACCGACCGTCCACAAGGACACCGGGTATAACAACCGACCGTCCACAAGGACACCGGATATAACAACCGACCGTCCACAAGGACACCGGGTAGAACAACCGACCATCCACAAGGGCACCGGATATAACAACCGATCGTCCACAATGGCACCGAGTATAACAAACCACCGCCCACAAGGGCACCGGGTATAGCAACCGACCGTCCACAGGGGCACCGGGTATACCAACCGACCGTCCACAAGAGCACCGGATATAACAACCGACGGTCCACAAGGACACCGGGTATAACAACCGACCATCCACAAGTGCACCGGATATAACAACCGACCGTCCACAAGGGCACCGGGTATAACAAACCACCGCCCACAAGGGCACCGGTTATAACAACCGACCGTACACAAGAGCACCGGATATAACAACCGACCGTCCACAAGGACACCGTGTATAACA
>CM026391.1:56869058-56894294 GCA_014843695.1 Archivesica marissinica | reverse complement strand
AAACATCTGCTATAATGGTGTGGATATTGGGGAAACACTGCTATAGTTGTGTGGATATTGGGGAAACATCTGCTATAGTGGTGTGGATATTGGGAAACATCTGCTATAGTGGTGTGGATATTGGGGAACATATGCTATAGTTGTGTGGATATTTGGGAAACATATGCTATAGTGGTGTGGATATTGGGGAAACATCTGCTATAGTGGTGTGGATATTTGGGAAACATCTGCTATATTGGTGTGAATATTGGGGACACATCTGCTATAGTGGTGTGAATATTGGGGTTGTTGTGGTTTGGGTTGTTGTGGTGTGTTTGGGAAACATCTGATATAGTGGTGTGAATATTGTGGGAACATCTGATATAGTGGTATGATATTGTGGTAATTCAGCTATAGAATATTAGTTGTATGGATATTGGGGGAAACATTTGCAATAGTGGTGTGACTATTTGAGAAACATATTTTATATTGTTGTGAGTATTGGGGAAACTCTGATATAGTGGTGTGAATATTTGATAAACATCTGCTATAGTGGTGTGAGTATTGAGGAAATATCTGCTATAGTGGTTTGAATATTGGGGAACTCTGCTATAGTGGTTTGAATATTGGGGACATATCTGCTATAGTGGTGTAACACGTTGAGAAACATCTGCTATAGTAGTGTGACTAGTTGTGAAACATCTGCTGTAGTGGTGTGAATATTGGGGAAACATCTGACATAGTGGTGTGAATATTGGGGAATCATCTGCTATAGTGGTGTGACTATTGAGGAAACATCTGCTATAGTGGTTTGAATATTGGGGACACATCTGCTATAGTGGTGTGCATATTGAGGACACATCTGCTATAGTGGTGTGAATATTGGGGAAACATCTGTTATAGTGGTGTGACTAGTTGAGAAACATCTGCTATAGTGGTTGGCTAGTTGAGAAACATCTGCTATAGTGGTGTGACTACTTAAGAAACATCTGCTATAGTGGTATGCATATTGGGGACACATCTGCTATAGTGGTGTGAATATTGGAGACACATCTGCTATAGTGGTGTGAATATTGGGGAAACATCTGCTATAGTGGTGTGAATATTGGGGAAATATCTGCTATAGTGGTGTGAATATTGGGGAGAGGCAGCTGCTATATCATTTGATATTAAACACTTTTCTCCACACATATAATAGTAATAAATACTTCTTCACCTCATATAGATTTGAGCACTGATCGTCATGATTGTAAAATGTGTTATATATAGACAGACATACATTTTATTCAAAACCATTAGGCTAAAAAGCCCATGAGGTCAAAACATATGCATGGTAGAGATAGCGAACAGTGACACTACATTTGGTAGTGACAATCTACACAACATACATCATAAAACAGATCATCGTACAAAACAAAAAGAAGGCCCTGTAATGTTATACCCCAAAATCCTTTGAGCGTTATGCAATTTTATTTATTTCATTTTATACGAAAATAAAAATATTAGCGCAATAGTCTTTCCAATATGATTTAATTATTTGCATGTATAATACAATGTACATATGTGCATATATACCTTACCCGATCGCATATATGTATACGCATATATGTCATACATGCATGGTAAGTAAATGTATAAACGAAATATTATCCTTATGTTTTTTATTAATTAAGTAAATAAATAAATGCTTTATGTTAGTGCCTTTGCCAATCATTTTGTGCAAACGTCAACTTATAATACAATAAATTTACATTATATAAATTGATCTATAACACACAATCAACTGTATCTATATAACCATCTGTTCATATATGGTTTAAAAATGAACAAAATGACATACGAAACACTGTGCTTACTTTCAAAAGTGAATCACAGAGTGTAACCGGTCCATTGGTGGGGTATATCCCTACCTACGTGGCTCCCGCTATGTATGTGAGCTCATGGGCATATTGCCGAATATTATGTTCAAATAAATAAATATATCTGTTTTGAAACAGTGAAAGATGACATTGTCTCTGTCACTGCTTGATTTACGTATTCCTCGGCGGTTGGATGGACTTTTGTATTTTAGTGATTTTCTGATAAAGATGAATAGTTAATTATAAAGTAATGTATTATATTAAATTTGTTTTGTCTGTAGATTGTAAGATGTGCAAACAGGAACTAACTTGAAACTTATACCAGACATATTTCTAATTACAGATGATCACACTAACAGAAGTGAGTACGCGGTTGTGTGACGCTCCCGACAGTGCACTTATAAGCAATACAATTTGAAAACAATTAGTTTTGCCAAAGTCATTGGAAATCATAAATGAAAAGAAGATATGTGTTTTTGTGGGGTAAGATTGGATTTCATTTCTTGTGCTCATCGAAATATCTATTTAAACAAATGACTAACGCCACTCGTGGACATACAAATGTCGGTGATCACTCAATGAACTAATTTCCTATCTTACGCTGTCACAAGACTCTTTTCTTCCTAATTCTATTTTCCGATATCAATGCTATAATCAGGGTATATCCTATCGTAGACTCGCTGGAGTTGTCTATGGGGTTTATCTACGGTCCTTCAATAATGTTCTAACCAGGGTATATACTATTGTAGACTCGTTGGAGTTGTCTATGGGGGTTTCTATACGGTCCTTCAACACTGCTCTAACCAGGGTCTATCCTATCGTATACTCGCTGGAGTTGTCTAGGGGGTTTCTCTACGGTCCTTCATATACTATAGCTCAACAGAGTCTATCATTTTCCTTTGTATAATCTCATTTACCACACTCTCATTTATTTCAGATCTGTAAGATGTATCATATATTCGTGATATCTTATTATTCGCCTCACTATTTCAATGTGTTCATAATAGATCTATGACTATACTAATTTCCTTCCTTTATCAAACTATTCCAATAGATATATTAGCCAAAACAATCGTTTCTTAAAAGGCCTAATTATCTTGCGTTCACGTATTTAATACGACTTTAATATTTAAGAGTTAATACTTCTTTAAATATTAATTTTTCTAACTATCATAGAAACAGTTTATATTCTAATAGTGAGTTACATATTTCCTTAACGTCTCCATGGCTGGATAAAAATGCACTAATTTCTTCATCATTTTTCATTTCTTAAATAGCAGAATTAACATCTATAACAGACATTACGGCGCCAAACATCTGTGATGTTATACAATATTATTACATGTTTCTCTGTCATCAAGAAAGCGGCGATTATCTTACATAGCTGACCACCTACACTCAGTGGTGTCAAAATAGTATTTGTTTTAGGCGCGAAAATAATAGCAGATGATTATACATAATACATAATAATCATAATCTTACATGGTTAACAAGGTGTCATATATATAAATAAATAAATGTATTTATATAATACATTTCTATAATAATTTATATATGACATAATTTATTCGTGCAAATATATTGTTTGTTTTTTCTATCTTTTGCACAACGCTAATACACATAAATGGCTGTCCGATTAGCGCAGTGGTTAGCGCGATACGCTTCTCACCAATGCGAACCGGGAAGTATGTGAGATAGTACGATGGTCGCCAGATCGGACAGGTTGGCTTTCTCCGGTTACTGCTCCCACACGAATGACCCCATTTAGGCTTTCATCCGCGCCAAAGAGAGTTATTAATATAAGTTGTTAAGACGTGCTACGCAATCGTTGTAAAATAAATAAAGTTTAAACTTAGTCTAATTAAACACTTGTATACAATATACTTAACCCGGCGGGATATAGCCTGATCTGTGCTGATGGGCCGTTAAACCAAATACTCACTCACTCACTAAATAAACACAAATTCTTTATATCAACAAACTCTAATGAACTTGAGTAGCAATTATCATTATTACATGTAAAATGGTATACTTCCAGATGCTAATTGTAAGGTAGACACAAATGGTTTATATCGGTTCGGACCAGACTGTCGGTTTTTGTGCCACTGTATGAACACAGAACAATGCCACGACAAAACAGGGCTATGTACTTCCGGTTGTGGATTTGAATGGGTTGGGCCTGGATGTCAATACAGTGAGTATATATTATGTATTAGTTGACTATGGCATGTAAACGTGTACATAATTATGTAATAATGTATTCATTCAATATAGGTTTTTGTTCAATTAATTTGTTAATCAACATTCAATGATTGGTGCTGATCGATGTGCTATGATATGTGCACGATTTTGTATACGTTCTGTTTTTCTGTGTGTAGGTTATTCGCTTTTGTTGCACTTATGCCAGAAATGTATCTCGGATGGATCGTGTGGGTTTGAGCAGTATTAAAGCGTCAATGAACCACTATAACACTAAAATTCCACATTTAGATGATCGACACTACTTTATTTATAAAGTATACTTACCATACAGTGTGTACAATGAATACAGTCGTATGTCGCTATACTCGTTGGTACTTTACATAATTCAAAATACGGATACCAGACCATGCTTCTACTGGTATATGTTCAACAGACACTTGATTTATCCTTGAATGTTGCTGATGCATCACCTGACATACTATGATATTCATTCGGACTCTTTGCTATAAGTAACATGGACATTATCATAAATTACTTACATAATTATATTGCATTGACTATGACTAAAATAGTATATATTGCTGTATGCAAATCATATTTTCATTATTGTTAATACAATGGCTGATCAAATGCAATACCTAAGTAATATATGGTGATGAATCGGGGACCGTGCACTGGGCATAGTGATCTGGGTACCGAGAATAACGTTGATTACATACTAAATGACAGTCTGGATTCAATTTCGCCTAGTTTCGTTCTGTCGCGTAAATATGGTACAATAGGATATTGGGACCCATATCACCAGTATGAAATATATATTTTATTTATATTTAAATAATGGTTATATCGTCTACGCTACTGTCTATAACTGACTGGCTGTCCGATTGGCGCAGGGGTTCGATCCTCGGACCGGGAAGTATGTGAGATTGTACGAAGGTGCCAGCTCGTACAGGTGGGTTTTCTCCGGGAACTCCGGTTTCCTCCCACACGAATGACCACATTTCCTCTTTCATCCTCGCCAACGAGAGTTCGTGATTAATATAGCTTGCTAAATCTTGCTTCGCAATCATTGTTAAATAAATAACACTTTAATAATAGCTCTTTCAGATGGGACGTTAAACCGAGGTATTGTGGCTCTGCTTTACACCGTGCACGTAAAAGAACCAGCGGAGACTCTGCAATGGGTCTCTGTTTGTATTGCACTATCCTCCAAAAATCTAATATTACTAATCTGTTCAGGAGGCGTTGCTCATAATTATGGGCAACCGGTAGTAACGATAAATAAACGTAAAACACAATATGCATTCAGAAATATGCTGAAACATACATATATATCGTGATATGTGGATTGAACTTGAAGCTAAAAGCATACGGTAATTCTTTCAATTGCGTACTAGATGTTAGTACCAGGTATGTGGAAGTCGTAATGGCGCAGTGGATGCGCGTTTGCTTCAGGTGCGAAAGATCCGGGGTTCGAGCCCCACTGGAGCCGTTACGATTGTGCCCTTAGGCAAGGCATTTAAATGTTGCCTCTTCTCTCTCCCTCGTGGCGATGGATTCCATCAGGAATGAGGTCTCGAGAGTGATTTATATAAGTTGATATAACTTGTTTCGCAATCGAGCTAAAATAAATGTGTATAAAATAAAAAAAATAGTACCAGGTATATATGGCTATTTTAATAAATTTGCGTAGCATTGAAAATGATCAGAACTTAAACGCTTATAAATATCTGAAAATTGGTAGCTAAGGGCTTAGAAATAGAAAAAGGAAATAAGGATGAAAAAGGAATAGAATACATTATGCAGAAATGAGATCTAGAGGTATTGACGTGTAGTATTGAAAGAGAGTAAGACATAGGGGTGGAGCGGATTGTGAAGTTGATTTCATAGTGGCCGTCTCGACAACTCAGTCAAATCGTTTTGACATTTCTGGTATAGAGGTGTTCCCAGAAAGAATGTTTTTATGGAAACATTACAGTGAGCATTGATGTTGTTTATCAGATATGGATTTAAGCGTTATGACTATAAGGGAATTACCATCGTTATTATGGCGGGGCTCGAACTCACAACGTCCCAGCTACAAGACGGTCACTGTATTCATTTCACAATGGAGGCATCCTACCGATTAGAACATCGTGTCTACTTCATACACACGGCGAAACAAGTTATATCAACTTATATTAATCACTCTCGAGACCTCATTCCTGATGTAATCCATCGCCACGAGAGAGAGAGAGGGAGAAGAGGCAACATGGAATTTAAATGCCTTGCCTAAGGGCACAATCTTAACGGCTCCAGCGGGGCTCGAACTCCGAACCTTAATTTATTAATTACGACATTTCGTTTCCTGACAATACTAATTAGTACTTTTTGATTGAGGAATGACTTTTGTTTGAAAAATGCCTGCGTCAGTAGAATTCGTAAATACTAGTATTCTATGCAATACGTACATTCTTTTTGCTTCTTCTTGTTTTCAGTCAATTTTCCAACATTTAATTCAAACGTAATACTCTAACAATACCGGGACATACAGTAGTAAAATATTTACGAGGTATGATTGTCAAACTCATTTAATGAAATGTTTATAAGATGGTAGATATACAAATATAGAACGAAATCAAAGAATTTGTACAAAATGTAATATGAATGCAGTGGAAACTGAATACCATTTCCCATAAGTGTATTCAAATACGTACTTTCAGCAGCAACATACGAACATGTTCGGGGACATCCGATCACGTTTTGTAACATGGCATATCCTTGGAACATTGATTATAACCATGAACTTGCCTTATTTATATGTAAACCAGGTTAGAAAAACATGCAACCAGTCCGGGATTCGAACTCGGGACCTCTCGCTTACAGGGCGATTGCTCTATCGAATGAGCTATCCGTGCTGCCTACATATCACCTCACATATTGGGTTAATATACACACCGTTACATATATCCTTTTAGAAAAAACTATAGGCAGATTTGGTATATAAATGTGCGAAATATTGGGTATATTAATGCAATGTGTAAAGAATTATTTTCTTCATTCATCCTTTATTCTAAAATGTGTAACGAAAAGGTAACGCTCAATATAAAAGTGCACAGTTTGTTTATAATGTCAGTATAGTTTACACACAATTTAGTTAAGGTAGGTTAGTTAAATCGCTCGCAGTGGATGTGCGTTCGCTTCAGGTGCGAAAGATCCGGAGTTCGAGCCCCACTTGTACCTTTACGATTGTGCCCTTAGGCAAGGCATTTAAATTCCACATTGCCTCTTCTCTCTCCCTCGTGGCGCTGGATTCCATCAGGAATATACGAGACTGATTTATATAAGTTGAAATAACTTATTTCGCAATCGAGCAGTAAATGTGTATAAATTGTTTTGTTTTTTTTAAATCGCTCCTGTAACCTCATTCCTGATGGAATACATGGCCAAGAGGGAGAGAGCAGATGCAATATGGACTTGAATTGCCTTGTATAGATACAAACTTGTAAATGCTACAGCGGGGCGTGAACTTCGAGTAGTTCACACCTGTAACGAACACACTACCATAGTTTACAGTTCATGGTTAATATAATTTTATACTTATCTTTATCGAATTGCAATTAATAGTTCATATACGATTAAAACTCTGTCATACTGTAATTATAATATACATCTAAATATAGGAGAAGACCTCTATAAGCTATAGCTTTCGGTTCTAATCCTTTTTCATACATGTATGTAAATATTTGTGTAAATTGTACATTTGTATATGTTGCATCATTGTTTGAAATAAACTATGTTTAAACTAAACTAACACACTACCACTGTGCTTTCATGACTGTGGTTATTCAAGAATATCGTGCGTGGCACTACGTGTCGAGCGCTTCCAGAAAATAATGTAAAATGACATGTGTATGCCCAGAAACCAGTAAAGCTGCCTTCATTTTAGATAATATAGCAGAAGGACGAGGCAGTCGTCATTTAGATAACCAGATTCCTGCCATGTACACGGATTTAGCAAACAACAATGACAAAGCAACATGCAGCAAAACAAACACTGCGTCTGCTAGTAGGACAGTGGCACCGTGGTGGAGAGTATATTTACCGTACAAGGCCACCATTAGAGGACTTGAGTTTATCACCCTCACGGAGTCCATAAGTGAATAAACCTTTAAATGTTCTGTATATGCATCATGATGGAGTACTAAGATGTTTAAACATATCTCTGTAAGATGATACATAGTATTGGAACATGTTAGTATGGCGTGTTGCTTACAAGTACTGTACTACTTCTGGAACATCGGTAATTGACCTGATGCATTCATAAGTAGTTCCTGCATTAGTGCAACTTCGGAGTAAATCAATGGTTCTAATACAATCTGGACACTCGGATGTTTCTGGTTTGCACACTATGGTTTAGATGAAATCTGCTTGCATTTCGATAACAATGTTTAGATAAACAATATATCTGGGTAGGTCACGTGTAAATTGAGTTTAACATCAATTTGGTTTATATTGAACACATACATTGCAACATTTATTTACCTGTCACGCTATATTGGGTTTTCACGAAAATACCTGCGATATTGACGTGCATAGTTTTCGCATACTATATTGGCTCACCCTAAATATAGAACATAAATAAACACATTCGATATGTATTGAGTTCAATAATTGTACGTCTTTGTACTAAAAACACATCATCTGGGATGGCCGAGAGGTTAAGGCACTTACTTCAGAAACAAGATTTACTTTAGCTATCTTTCTTGGTGCGGGTTCGAATCCCAGGAGAGGAAGTTCTATTTTTTATATTGTATCAAGAATATTATTTATTTTAATATTTTGATAATTTCCTCAATTTTTTCAGTTTCATTTAATGTTTTATTCTTTTATAATTGCATTTGATTTGAAATTCACAATATAAAACAATTCATTCGCAGTAGCTGTAGATTCCTTCATGCTGTCTGTGCTGTCATTGCCACTGGCGGTAGATACATCGATACGTGGGTCTGTGTCTGTGCTGGCGTCACTTTCCGCTCCAGAGCTGTCCGTTTCTTCTAAATTGATGATCACCTGAAACGAAAACTAAATTTTATTAATGAATTAATTAATTTTTTTTTAATGTTAATTATTTAATTGTTAATTTATTTATTTGCTATGAGTATACTAACCTGTTCAATATCTGTATCAACAGCTATATCTGTATTTCTGTACTGTTCATCGGCATCCACGACGTGCTGTACACACTTCGCCCACGTCTCCACATGCTGTTTCGCCAAGTAGCCCTCGACTAAGGTATTTACTGTTCCCAGTTTGAACCAAGTGTTGTTCCTAGCGACGTACCCCTTGAGATATGCCCACACCATCTCAATCGGATTGAGATCCGCGTGATAGGGTGGCAATCTCAAATCCGATGCCCATACTCTTCTGCCATCTGGTTGATGTGGTATGATGGTTCCACTTTCGTCGATTGGCACACTTTCAGTAACTGTACTCTCAACATATCTGTATCATACTGGACGTCGTGTCTCTGAAAAGATAAGAGATAGAGGTAAGCATTAATTAACGTCGTCTCTAATCAGACAAAACACGAGCTATGCGCATTTGTGCGACATAACAAGTTATCCAGTAAAAGAGGGATACTCACCTGCAACCATTCTCGTATATCATCTTTCTTTGTAGCCGTTGTTGGTCGCCTATCTGCCTGGGTGTTGTGGTACGACGCATTATCGACCACAATCACCGAGTGTGGTGGCAGGTTTGGCAGAGGTTGCTTCGTCAGCCATTTTCGAAAGTTGGTGTCATTCATTTCTTGGTTGGGGTAGTCACCTGTCTTGGTATATGCTATAAATACAAGCGCTGCCCCATCAATGAACCCGTTCTTCGTCCCAGCATGCACAACAATCAGTCGCTCTCCTTTGTTGAAAGGTATTTTCAACCCAGAGCTACTGCTTTGCCAAAATGTTGGTACTGAATGTGCGGCATGTACATAGGCTTCATCCACATATACAATTGGATGACCATCCATTCTGGCTTTCTGGGTTGCTTGAAGATATTGTATATCACAATAATACAATGTCTTGTCTCTCCATCAGCACGCTCCGATTGGTAAATCATTTCCTCCATGTAAACCCTAGCTGATTTAGGGTTTGCCTTAGCACTGTCTTGCTGCCCTTGAAGTCGATGTCTTTCCTTAATTCTTGTAAAATGTTATTAACGGTTGGTATACATTTCTTGGTGGCATACATGTCGTTGACTGTTCTTCGAATCACGCATTTATCAAAGTCATCAAGAACAATCTTGTCAGACCTCTGCTTCCTTGGCTTTGGTGTGTATTTCAAATTGCAGTTTCTTGTAGGCACACTGGTCATTGCGCTGGCACGCTTTAACTGACTGATGATGGGTTTGGACAGCATCTTAGCTTTGAAACACGTTCCTTATTATTGACCTGTTCTGTTCATACCATAAAGTACGAGTTCTCTTTTTGTCAGACATCCTAATTATGTTCTTGTACACTGCGCCCAGCATTTCCCGCCTCATGATATGATCGTGAAAAACCATATGCACGTGATTTAGTGGTACATTTGGTAGGCCTACATACATGTACAAACGAGTTTTCTTTCTACAAATACAAATTTGTATAACAAGACAATTGCTCTATATGTTTTACCTTTATTTAAAAAATAATAAATAATATATAAATATAATATAGAAGAAATAATCAAAATAATAAAACAAATAATATTCTTGATATAATATAAAATATAGAAGTTCCTCTCCTGGGATTCGAACCCACACCAAGCCAGCTAGCTAAAAAAAGCCATCCCAGATGATGTGCTTTTTAGTACAAACATGTGCATTTATTGAACTCAATACATATCGAATGTGTTTATTTATGTTCTATTTTTAGGGTGAGCCAATATAGTGTGCGAAAACTATACCTATACCTTGATTGACAGTCTGTACCATTCGATAATAATCAACTACCCGTACATTATAGGTCACCAGGTCAACCCAGTTTAATTGGGGCATTGATGCACGTTTATTTTACCTCATGTAAAGGCAGTCATGATTTCCGGGGCAGGCTTAGTCAACATAAGCGGTTAACCAGTACTAAGCAATATGTGTGAGATACCTTGTTCAAGGACTACATATTAAGAGTGTGTGTGTTTTACCTAATAGTATATGTATCGTCGCTACCGGTTGCCCATATGATCGACACCTCCTGATGAGACTATTCATTTTAGATGGTTTGGATGATAGTGCACTGATACAAATAGAGATCCATTCCAGTGTCTCACCTGGTTCATTTACGTGTACGGTGTAAAGCACCGACGCGATACCTCTGTATAAAGTATCATACCAAAGACTGTTAATATTATTTGTATCAAACGGGGGATCCAAGCTGTGATTCCAGTTCAACGTGTTAACCACTGGACTACCGACCCGTCTGCATGACATACCTGTCCTTGCCACATCCTTTTAAGACTACTAGGTTGTAAAACAACATATACATTACCTATTAAATACATAGTAAAAAGTAAAAACATACAGTCTGTTCATTTATATTTCGAATCTTTCATTTCCTCGGATACCACATCCACTTTGAAAAGGTATTCAAATCAGCCTGAAACACACCAAGAATATTTCAAATTTTAAATAGCCAGTGCTCGGTTGTGAATAACGTCACTGTGTTTACACACCTCCTCCAACTAATACAGTATACCAACCATCAGTTTGCAATGGCCTGAATTCTTATACCGCATCTTTTCTACACACCAACTAGTCTGCAGTCTTCTCAAGTTATATAATTTCTCAAAAAACAAACTCTATACACTGCCTGTCATGAAAATGCAATTTTACCAAAATGAAAAATTAACTATATTAGTTATTGGGACTACATTGCCTATTTACGTTATACAACCTACTACAGCATAATTATATCCATGAGCAAATGAAAAGAATCAAGCAGTTCAATAAAACAGTTAGTTAGTCAGATGTGTGGATCATACACGTATTACATCTCGTTAACTGTGCATTTATAAATTGTCAAAGACAACTGTGTTCTCACTTTGTGATTATATACAAGAAATCCACACAGTATGTCTATATGAAATATGGATGCGCGTTCGCTTCAGGTGCGAAAGGTCCGGAGTTCGGGCCCCGCTGGAGCCGTTACGATTGTGCCCTTAGGCAAGGCATTTAAATTCCACGTTGCCTCTTCTCTCTCCCTCGTGGCGATGGATTCCATCAGGAATGAGGTCTCGAGAGTGATTAATATAAGTTGAAATAACTTGTTTCGTAATCGGTCTAAAATAAATTTGTATATACTATATGAAATAGGGGAGGTATGCGTACCAAGTACTGGTTAACCGCTGGTGCCTGCGCAGGAAAGGCACCAATGTTAGGAAATCTGCCCGGGCAACCAGTAGCGACGTTAAATAAACTTATAATAAATAAAACCAAAAACACATATTTCGTTTATATGTTCCATTTATTCTTGACATGTTTTTTCCTGGACATGCCTATCGGCATACTGTGTAACCTTTGTTAACTTCTGCAGAGTACTTTAGTGGGTTTAATGTGTCCGTTGAAACAATTCCGGAATCTCAGTTCTTGAACAGTGCTTACTATCCCGAGACACAACAACTGTGTTATAATCATGCCGGTACAGTACCAGGAGACACACCAATCACTGCAAACTGTGCCACAGAACACGTAGGCAACCAAGTTAGGATACAACTGACAAATACAGCAACGCAACTAGTTCTATATGATGTTAGAATATATGGAGGTAACTGTTACTTGTTATAATTGCTTGTATAACCATGGCCATGTCGTTAATCCATTGCGTAATTTAGTTTTATACACATATTTTACTCTTAGCAGGTTCGATCCCCCATCTGGCCCTAATAAAATTAATAGTCTGTCAGATAGGACTTTAAACCGAGGTCTCGTGTCAGTGCTTTACACCGTGCACGTAAACGAACCAGAGGTACGCTGTAATTTAGTATATGTCTGAATTATTGCACTATCCTTCAAAAATCTAAATTGATTAATCTCTTCAGGAGGCGTCGCTCATATGGGCAACCGGTAGCGACGATAAATAAACGTAACACATCATCAATTATTTAGAGTTTAGTTTAATGTAATAGTCATATTTTATCGTGCTCTAATATGATACATAATCTACATAAACTATATCCCGGCGTGAAGAATTATCGCCCAGAACGGGTTTTCGCCTAACTGTGGGTGGGAATAGCAAGTCGCAAGAGATCACGAGATATTTCACACTCCAGTTACTGGAAATATATATAAACATACCTTGTGCACTTCCAATCTAGACCGCCTCCGTGGTCGAGTGGTTAAGGTCGCTGACTTGCATACCACTGTACCCTATCATCTCTGATGGTCACGGGTTCGATCCCCGCTCAGAACGTGTCTCATTTGGTGCACCAAGTACTGGTTAACCGCTGGAGCCTGCCCAGTAAAGGTGTTGTTAGGTAAACTGCCCGTCGCTCAAATGGGAAACCGGTAGCGACGTTAAATAAACTTTTTAAAATACTTTCCAATCTTAGAGACGGATCTGTAGTCCAGTGGTTAACACACTGGACTGGTAATCCAGGCATCGCAGGTTCGATCCCCCGTCTGACCCTAATAAAATTAACAGTCTTTCAGATGGGACATTAAACCGAGGTCCCGTGTCGGTGCTTTACACCAAACTCTTGAAAGAACCAGAGGATACTCTGTAATGGGTCTCTTTCTGTATTATTGCACTATTCTCCAAAATATAAAATTACTAATCTCTTCAGGAGGCGTCGCTCATATGGGTATCCGGTAGCGACGATAAATAAACGTAAGACACACACATCCAATCTCTACATACAGATCTGTAGACCAGTGGTAACACGATGGACTGGTAATCCAGGGATCGCAGGCTCGATCCCCCGTCTGACACTAATAAAATTGACAGTCTTTCAGATGTGACGTTAAACCGAGATATCGTGTCGGTGCTTTACACCGTGCACGAAAAGAACCAGAGGAGATTCTGGAATGGGTATCTCTCTGTATCATTGCACTATCTTCCAAAAATCTAAAATGACTAATCTCTTCAGGAGGCGTCGCTCATATGGACATCCGGTAGCGACGATAAATAAGCCTAAAACACACACACTTCCAATCTATTTCTAACTGAGCATAGGGATCAGACATGTAAATATGCGGTGAAAACTTTAAACCTACCCCAGTTTTCACTAATTTCATTATATCCGATTTATGTCGCCATATAAATATCATTTTTTAAAGAAATTAGAAATAATTTCTCCAAAATGGCAATTCCATCGTCTGCCATGCCAATATATTTACGAATAAAAATGTCATTATAGTCTCACTGCTCCGTGTGTATGAGTTTCGTCCGTTGTTACACACAAGGGGTCCTTATATTATGAATAATATCGATGTTCACCTTGTTTTCGCCATCAGGTCCATGTGTTGTCACATAGGTTCTCCAACTGATATTCATGGTTGTGTAAACCTAGTTATTCTCTGTTAGGCACCGTGTGATGTGTTCGATGGATGGGTCCATTTACGGTTCTGTACCCAGTCAGAGTAATTAGGGGTGGTGACGACTTCTTATGCCCCGTGTGTTTGTCTAAGTTAAACTAAATGTTAGTGTTTTAGATACAGTATAGACAAAATGCTGTCCAACAAATGAATTTTGAGTGAAAATGATAAATTAAGCCTGTTATTAAAGTAAGTCTTCCTTATTTATATTGTTTTGTTAAAAAAGAAATGCTGCTTACATACTAATGCTCGCGATGTAGGCAATTTCCACAGCTCGGCGAACACATGTGACGTCATTCCGGATTACTGAGAATGAGGTACCGCTATTTTGTCAACTTTTCTCAAAAAGTAAGCAATCGGTTTTCTTCCAGATTGTTGTGAATGAATGGTAAAATATTGTTTATTTGGTGACATAAATTGATTGCAGTGTATGACAATTCTAAACCTATAGGAGTCCGTTATGTACTACATCGTCGGAAACCAGTAACACAGGGATATACAATGTAAGAAACAGTGGATCGACCCACATGTCATAGCACATATGATACAAACTAAATGACAGGAATGGAAAACTAAAAGCGTTATAGATGAGTTCTTATGTGATGGCGGTATTTGAATGCATATTCACATGTTCAATTTTAGATTGACCCCCTGTTGATGACGTCATATATCTTGCTATGTCGATATATACAATTGTATATTAAATGAATACTCAATGAATAATATATCGCGCCCGCAGTTGCCATGTTGCTACGGTCAAAGACATAACCACTAACCACTGTAGATTCGAGTCTCATTGGCTGTCGGTGATGCGAGGAGGATATTCAGCTGACTTATGGAAGATAGGTGGTTTTACCCGGGTGCGCTTCAGTGCCTTAAATACTGCTCGGAAGGGCACCCGGGGTCCTTCTCCACAATGAACAGCCGGAGAGTCAAAATATGACCTAACTGGTATAACACCTCCCCAATAAACAAACCAGACAAATCGAGGAATATCTAAATCAATGTTCACATGAGTTGAATATAATACGATGACAGGGTTGGAGGTCTCAAACTCAAGCTTCATTGATTTGATTGAACTTGTTTCAGACGCCAGATATTGTATTGAGATTGGAGAACATGTTCACAACCTCGGGCCCAGATCTCGTTGAGTAACAGCCCATGCTGTCCATACATTTGTTGTAATTGTATATCGATCATATACTGCTTCCGGTCTTATATATATGTTTCTGCCTGTCATTGCTCACTGTTTCTTAGTGGAGGTCGTGTGTGAAAGGCCCGGAGTTCGTGCTCCATTGGAGCCGTTACGATTGTGCACTTAGGCAAGGCATTTCAATTCCACGTTGACTCTTCTCTCTCACTAGTGGAGATGGATTCCACCAGGAATGAGGGCTCGGGGGTGATTAATATAAGACCTTGTTTCGCAATCAAGCTAACCTAACTTTGTGAAAACTATGTTTCTTAGCATATCTCCAACTGACAATTGCCGGAAACATTTGTTTTTACCCTGTTTCGTATTAATTGAATTATATAATGATTGTACCCCAAGTCTAGATTACAGGACCACCTCCGTTGTCCAGTTATTACGATCGCTGACTTGTATATCATTGTACACTATTATCATTGATCGTCACTCGTTCGAGCCACGCTCAAGTCGTGTTTCTCTATATGAAAATGTCGGCTGTTTCGTACTGAGGTTGATGCACCACACCAAGTACTGGTTAACCGATGGAGCTTGCCAAGGAAAGATGTTGCTATGTAAACCTCCCACCTGTGGTAGTGTCCAATATGGTGCTGATGAAGGCGTAAAATCTGAACTAATGTTTGTCATTTATCATGAATGTTTAGGTAGGAATCTTGCAATAGGAGGACTAGCGACCCAGAGTTCTTCAAATAGTGCCATTAAAGCTGTGGATGGAATAACTTGGAGTTGCAGTATCACGACGCATGAATCGAATCCATGGTGGAGAATCGATCTACGGAGCATAATGCGGATTGACAGCATTGAAATTCTACCATACACATACGGTTTGTGAATTTGAATTAAAATAGTCATCATTTGAACACAATTTGATACTGGCAATCTTAGCTATTCTTGTAAAGCGAAATGACATTTTTTGAAAACAAGGCTATTGTAATGTGCTAATAATCCATTTCATGTAATAAATTTGTATCCACTAATTCCATGCATTTGCGTAAGGAAATAAAATGTATTATATAGGCCCTGAAATCCGACTTTCGGCTAGCTTTTGACCATACGGTTCTTATATAATTTATAATAATAACAATAATAAAGACTTTATTTAAAGAGAGAACTCATTTGAACAATTAAGTCAATCTACCATGAGGCCCTCAACAAATTAAAACATGAAATATCATAATGACACATGTAAACAGTAACCAGTAAACCATAATAAGATATAAGCTGCAAGTACTAATACTTATATTCATGTATAATTGTAAATTATCAGTTTATTAGGTCATTGGTCTGTTCATTGCACCACCTGATATATAAAGCTTTGAAATGTGGAACAGAATGTGCTGTTTTGATGTGATAAGGGAGGGATTCCACAAGTGTGACCCTGAATATAAGAAATAATCTAAAATGTTCAGTATTTGGCTTAGGAGGGTAAAGTTGGAGATTGGCGGGTTTTGCCTTCGAACATCGGAAGTAAATCTGAATTATTGACGCCATCGTGTTCATTGCTTGATTTGTTTTTACTATACATATGTATGAATAAGACGTCAATAAACAAGACAATCATGCAGGCCACAGGTACTAGCAATATTCGGTACAACCCTTCTACACAGAGAATAGCGACTAATGTGTTCAATTAAACATAGGTATAGTAGTGCGTGAATACACTTTCACTTCACGACTATGCTATGCTATATAATTAAATGCACATAGTCTAATATTGCATATACGGTCCATGCACACTATTTCGGGTCCATGTTAATAATATATTTATTTTCAAAATACTGCTCATGTGTTGTTAATTGTGATAGTAATAAATTCAGCCAATGTTTTTTGTTTATTATTTTTATAAATTGGCTTATTAGACGTTTTATACAATTTTGAAAAAAATACTATAGCTGAAAAAAGTTTATTGTAATTAGATATGTGCATTTTTGCACGTATACCATATATGTGTAAATATGAGTGTGTGTATAATATATATATATTATTATATTATAAATATTTTATAAATTATTATATATATGAATAAACGAAGTTTCTGATTCACAACAAAAAAAAGAATTCAGCCAATGTTCCATGCACAACCATGTAAGAATGCCATTGTAATCGTATATTATGATGCAGCGATGCTTTTCAGATCTCATTGGATACTACCACGTATCTGTATCAAATGACAGTACAACCTGGTTGCTCGTGCATACTGATTCTACGTATGATCCACATACTGAAGTCGAAGTTCATGCCATTGCACAATACCTGAAGATCGGCATGAGTGGGGATGCTACATTGGGTGTTTGTGAGGTCCGAGTATTTGGAGGTAAGAAACAGTCGAAGTTCATGCCATAGCACAACACTTGCAGATCGGCATGAGTGGGGATGCTACATTGGGTGTTTGTGAGGTCCGAGTATTTGGAGGTAAGAAACAGTCGAAGTTCATGCCATAGCACAACACTTGCAGATCGGCATGAGTGGGGATGCTACATTGGGTGTTTGTGAGGTCCGAGTATTTGGAGGTAAGAAACAGTCGAAGTTCATGTCATAGCACAACACTTGCAGATCGGCATGAGTGGGGATGCTACATTGGGTGTTTGTGAGGTCCGAGTATTTGGAGGTAAGAAACAGTCGAAGTTCATGCCATAGCACAACACTTGCAGATCGGCATGAGTGGGGATGCTACATTGGGTGTTTGTGAGGTCCGAGTATTTGGAGGTAAGAAACAGTCGAAGTTCATGCCATAGCACAACACTTGCAGATCGGCATGAGTGGGGATGCTACATTGGGTGTTTGTGAGGTCCGAGTATTTGGAGGTAAGAAACATGTTCAAGTACATAATTACGAACCAAAATGACATTATGTTTGTATGATGTAATCCATGCCATGATGAAATGTGGAATTTAAATGTCTTTACTAACGGCACAATTGTAATGGCTCCAGCGGAGCTCGAACTCCAGGCATTTCGAACCTGAAGCGAAATCGCACGTTTATTTAACATCGCTACCGGTTGCCCATTTGAGCGAATATCAGTTAACCAAACAACACCTTTCCTGGACAGGCTCCAGCGGTTAAATATTGCTTAGTGCTCCGTAAGAAAATGCCAACTTATTCATATAAAGATATAAAGAAACACGATCTGAGCGGGACTGGAACACTTGACCATCACGACTTCCACAGTATATCACTGTATGTATCTCTAATCATTGCATGTATTACATGATTGCATATATAATCTTAAATATATCGTTTTGATTAACGTTTGATAATATTTAAATTATAATAATTGTTTGAATGTAATTGCTGTATTCTTTGATATTAAAGAGCATTGCATTCCATTGTATATTACCTTTGTATCTGATGTTGCTCAAAAATGATTAATGTACAGACAGGAAGTACTAAGCAGACAGTAACAGTTGTGACCCACCATGGCCAAAATCAGTCTTAATGCCTCCAGCAGCAGCCTTTCTCGCTCTCGCTCTAGATGTTTTTCCTCTTCCCCTTGGTATACTGTTGCACTTACAACACTTCAAAAAAGTTGAAAATCAAACAGCCGTCAAACAACAATACGATGTGGTGTCGAGTCGGAGAAAGTTAGTAGGCAAATTGACCTCACCAGTCTTGAATAGTGTTCGTTAGCGGCCTTTCGGAACGCTTCGGATGCATGCGCAAAGTTGCCTTCCTAATTGCAAACGAAAAAAACCAAAGATTGTTTGCGCAACCCAATGCATGTTAGCGAATAACACACCGTTCGTCACACTTCGTAAATCATTCGCAACAAATAGTTCCCCAAGGTTTGCCTTTCGCTATATTTCAAATTATGTAGCACATGTTCAAACAGTTTCGGTCAAAAATCGCCAGAATTGACAAATTCACCCAATTCGACAGGCTGTGTTTAATGGATTCGCCTATGTGTGAGGAGACTATTATGTCTAAACAAATAACAAATGAGCTAACTATACCATCAGATAATTCCATAAGCCTTCTAGTGATAGCAATACCATGTGTGCAGCTTCTTCCAGTCCAAAGTTATTATACTTTGGATAATGGGCTTCTCGCGAGTAATATTCTGAGCAAACTGATATCACAGATTAGCAATACTTCTGATTTACTTTACTAAGATTTGGATAAACAGTGACATCAAAACACCATAACAACCAATATGTTTCACATGACACAACTAGTCATGTTTGGTATCAAATTAACGATAATGGCCATTCTTGTGCTTGGTACCTTGCTGAATTTAGTAGTACATTATCTATATGGATTATATATACAATAATAATAATAAACCAGGCGTTAAACATGTGCACATTAATTTTAATATATTTGCTTCACATCAAGTTGGTACCCCTTTTGTTTGTTTGTGCTTAGCTTAAACTTTATTTATTTTACAACGATTGCGAAATAAGTTTTAACAACTTATATTAAACACTATCGTTGGTGCGGATTAAAGCGTAAATGTTGTCAATCGTGTGGGAGGAAACCAGAATACCCGGAGAAAACCCACCTGTCCGATCTGGCGACCACCGTACCATCTCACATGCTAAAATCAGATACAATGTGTTGCATTGGTGAGAAGCGAGCGTGATAACCATTGCATTGGTGAGAAGCGAGCGTGATAACCATTGTATTGGTGATAAGCGAGCATACTAACCACTGCATTTGTGAGAAGCGAGCGTGATAACCACTGCATTGGTGAGAAGCGAGCATACTAACCACTGCATTGGTGAGAAGCGAGCATACTAACCAATGCGTTGGTGAGAAGCGAGCGTGATAACCACTGCATTGGTGAGAAGCGAGCATGCTAACCACTGCATTGGTGAGAAGCGAGCGTGCTAACCACTGCATTGGTGAGAGGCGAGCGTGCTAACCACTGCATTGGTGAGAAGCGAGCATGCTAACCACTGCATTGGTGAGAAGCGAGCGTGCTAACCACTGCATTGGTGAGAAGCGAGCGTGCTAACCACTGCATTGGTGAGAAGCGAGCATACTAACCACTGTATTTGTGAGAAGCGAGCATACTAACCACTGCATTGGTGAGAAGCGAGCGTGCTAACCACTGCATTTGTGAGAATCGAGCATACTAACCACTGCATTGGTGATAAGCGAGCATACTAACCACTGCATTGGTGAGTAGCGAGCATACTAACCACTGCATTGGTGAGTAGCGAGCATACTAACCACTGCATTGGTGAGAAGCGAGCGTGCTAACCACTGTATTGGTGAGAAGCGAGCATACTAACCACTGCATTGGTGAGAAGCGAGCATACTAACCACTGCATTGGTGAGAAGCGAGCATACTAACACGATCATACTAACGACTGCATTGGTGAGAAGCGATCGTGCTAACCACTGCACTTGTTTGTGCTTAGCGATACTCTCGCTATTAAATATTCCTAACAGTTGCAAGTCATACTACTTTCACAGCCACCTCGCTTTCTTTAGATTGCCAGGAAAATATGTGCGGGTATGACTGTACGAAGAAATGCTATTGTAAAATTAGCGTTATATCAGTGGAAGACAGGATGCTGGGTATGTGTACATCCGGATGTCTTGGTAGATGGACTGGTGTAGGGGAACAATGTGACATCGGTAAGCATATACTGTTCATGTTAATATTGTAGAAAGCTATTCGTTGACTATACCATTTCAATGTTCTCATTTCAATTGTTAACCAGTTGTAATTTCTCATTCGATAATTTCCAGATTATATTTCGAGTACTTGTATCTGAATTTCGACAATTGCATAAATGTAATTTAATGAGTGGGATTTGAAATTAATTTTGCGAGACAAGCTTTTCACATACATATATATTTTATTTATACAAAGGAAACATGCCCAACAATACACACACTAATATCATGCATACTCTAACATATAGTACACATATAGTACACATATAGTACACATATAGTACATATATATTAAGGATGCACATACTGGCATGTTAGGATAATAGAGAGGCTTAAATCACACACGTGAACACAAACACTCGCTGCCAAACGCAAGTACAGGATACCAAGCTCAGAACAAGAACATTTATGACAGAGTGAAGGGGAATAGTATGGATGATTTGGACTAAGTGATGGTCAACACATACAGTATAGTTGCAATAATTCATTTATTACAATGCTTTCAGGAATGTACATATCTATGGTTGGTTGTTGAACAGGAATACGAACTCTAATAGTAATTGGAGTTGTAACTCAAGTTGTAGCTGGAGTTGTAACCCAAGTTGTAGCTGGAGTTGTAACTCAAGTTGTAGCTGGAGTTGTAACTAAAGTTGTAGCTGGAGTTGTAACTCAAGTTGTAGCTGGAGTTTAACTCAAGTTGTAGCTGGAGTTGTAACTCAAGTTGTAGCTGGAGTTTAGCTCAAGTTGGAGCTGGAGTTTAATTCAAGTTGTAGCTGGAGTTTAACTCAAGTTGTAGCTGGAGTTGTAACTCAAGTTGTAGCTGGAGTTGTAACTCAAGTTGTAGCTGGAGTTTAGCTCAAGTTGTAGCTGGAGTTTAACTCAAGTTGTAGCTGGAGGTTAACTCAAGTTGTAGCTGGAGTTTAGCTCAAGTTGTAGCTGGAGTTTAACTCAAGCTGTTGCTGGAGTTTAACTCAAGTTGTAGCTGGAGTTTAGCTCAAGTTGTAGATCGAGTTTAACTCAAGTTGTAGCTGGAATTTCACTCAAGTTGTAGATGGAGTTTAACACTCTGAACTATATATATAAAAACAGCAATGAAAAATATTTCTTATCCATCAATACTCCTGAAAGACATATATCTATATATTCAAATTGTACATTATATGTCACAGTGGCAATTGTTATTTCTGGCATTATCATTTCACAACCAATCAATGGGTCCAGTGTCATCAAAGACTCGGATGCCGGACTATAAATCTTCTATATCGAGATATCCAACAGATATCGACATATTAAATAAACATCACATATTCCATCAAATAAATGTAGCATTGAGCAATTTAATCCTTCAATATACATTTAAATACACACTTTATAAAGCTTACCATTTGTTTAACGATGTGTTTTCCTTTCGCCCAATTCATTCTCTCCCAGTGGTTGTTCAAATAACAAACCCCTGCAAATAAGTATTACGTGTGTTTGTAAGAGACAATATTCAATTATTAATAACTATTAGCAATATTAGAAACAGACAATTCAATGCTGCTAGCTTGACCTTTACCAGAAGAACATTCAATGTAAATGTTGTACTTATTTACTGCCAACATATGGAATGCCAACACAAACAAGTTCACTTGAAACCTGTATATTATCTTTGTACACTGAATGCAATAACTCCCAAAACATTTGAAAGCATATTTACCTTGTTAAAATATAAAACTGTCCAACACTAAAATAAAATACACGTGGTCACTCTCAGTGACTGGGATATGGTGGCACTGAACAGCTGATCGGTCACGTGAGCTTCCATGGGGTATATTCTAAATATATACCTGAAATTCTGAACATTTCAGTCAATGGGACATAACTGATAACTCTGCTGAATTAAAATATTTCACATTGTTACATATACATAGTTACATTCATTCACAGTTAATCTGATTCAGGATAATATGTATTTAAGCACATTTGGATAATTCCGATCATATTTCATCATACTACATGTATGAACTAGATGTCGGCACCGTCGAGTATTCGATGTAGAGCTGTACATATAGATGTCTTGTAGAAGTGTGTCTAAAGTTGTTGATCTAAGGCGATTGTCTCCCAATGTGATTATATTCTGGCTGGTGATGCCTACGTAGATAAGTATATATATTTCTAGACGTCTAGGGGGGTCAAGTACACTAAGTGATTACATTTACGTTTCTTTGGTCCCTTTTAGAGCCACGCTCATCAATCATTTTGTGTCATCACGAATATGCATGAAAACGGAACCGACAGTTAGCATATTGTCGCCTCAGTGACCACATGGTTAATTCGCTAACTCACTCATTACCGATGACCATATCATTAGCGATGGTGGATAATTCATTGCGGCAACTTTGACAACCAGAAACCCGCAAAAGTCTATGCTGCGGCTGCGAGATGTGTCCCGGGGCAACGTGTAGTGTATGGTTACTCTGAGACATAGCACATATCTTGAGTAATTATTTGCACCTGTATATGTTATTGACTATTATAGAATGTACAGACGCTCAATGGGGACAGTCGTGTGAAAAGCATTGCGGTAATTGTTACGCGTCTGCAATATGTGACGTCAAAACTGGGGAGTGTCCTGCAGGATGTGATGCCGGTTACATGAATACACCAACATGCACAACAGGTACGTGTGTGTGTGTGTGTGTGTGTGTATACACATCAGTAATTATTTATAATTTATGTCCGTATAATTGTATATGTGTGTTATAAATAACATACTGCATACCGGGTAACAGTCCGTATTGCCAGTTCTGATGAATGACTAGCGACATAGGTGATACACACTACCGAATGCATCCGAAACACATTGTGGTAGTTATTTTATTATGCCGAACATTACTTGCGTTCATGAAATTGAATGCAAATTTACCTTTCAAATATATAGATAATCCGTCCCCTATAGTTGTTTATAAAACAACAATAATTTGTATTATGTTAGGACGAACTTTCTTGTCTGGCAATATGTTGTACCATCGTTTCGTTATAAGATAGTTATGTTGTACCATCGTTTCGTTATAAGATAGTGTTTGAATGCAGATCTCGGGTTAGGATAATATAGCAATCTTGGTCATAATTAAACTACTTGTGATTAGTTTCTGCATGTAGACCTGGGCTATGCTTGTATTTTATTGTATTTTAGAGTGTACTGATGGCCACTCTGGCCGGAACTGTCAGCACAGTTGTAGTGGACGTTGCATTAACAACGACGTGTGTAGAAAGACAGACGGTCACTATGTCAATGGCTGTAGTCCAGGATATAGGTCGTCAAAATGCGACCAAAGTGAGAATAACTACACATATTAACTGTTCGTTTCACAGTAAATTATTTTGAACTTAAATTGCTATATTTTAGTGTTCGTAATATCTGACATATTGAAATATGTACAACACGTATACATTCAATTGTAGTATTTGCTCTACCATAATATGTTCGAATGAAGCAGTATATTATATTGGTTATTGTGGTGCTGCATGCAGAGAGTAAATGCATAGTGATTACCTCCGCATCAGTCGTTACATTTGTCGTTATGTTGATGAGAAGCTCTTTGTATAAATCCTGTTTCCGTAAAATAATATGCCCAACATAACTTAAATTGATCAATTACGTACAGTATGTGCTAACGGTAATTATGGTGGAGGATGCAGCAAGTCATGTGGAGAAAACTGCCTGAATGCTGGAGGGTCTATCTGTGATCACGTGAATGGGACCTGTTTGCAAGGATGTAAGCCAGGGTGGGACGGTGCTTACTGCGATACCGGTAAGATAAAACGATGAACATAGGCATA
>CM026391.1:56837315-56868058 GCA_014843695.1 Archivesica marissinica | reverse complement strand
CATACATTCGAAGTTCGAACACAACATTGAATCATTAAACAATGTTTAAAAATTTATGGCATACACACTTTCAAAAGTGAAATTAAGATTTCATATAACTGTCATTCGCGCTCCTGAGTTGACGTTTGTTTGTCATTGGAGCGAATACTAAACGCGCGATATGTTCGATTAGAGATAGTTAGAAATATCTACATTTATTAGAACGCAATCAGTTGAATAGAATACAATACTCTGATACACTGTCTGTCTGCCTGCCTGCCTGCCTGCCTGCCTGTCTGTCTGTCTGTCTGTCTGTCTGTCTGTCTGTCTGTCTGTCTGTCTGTCTGTCTGTCTGTCTGTCTGTCTGTCTGTCTGTCTGTCTGTCTGTCTGTCTGTCTGTCTGTCTGTCTGTCTGTCTGTCTGTCTGTCTGTCTGTCTGTCTGTCTGTCTGTCTGTCTGTCTGTCTGTCTGTCTGTCTGTCTGTCTGTCTGTCTGTCTGTCTGTCTGTCTGTCTGTCTGTCTGTCTGTCTGTCTGTCTGTCTGTCTGTCTGTCTGTCTGTCTGTCTGTCTGTCTGTCTGTCCGTCCGTCTGTCTGTCCGCCTATCCGTCCGCCCGAGTCCGTCCGTCCGTCCGTCCGTCCGTCCGTCTGTCTGTCTGTCTGTCTGTCCGAACCTTTTATTCTAAAAAATCATGCGCACCTTATCAATATATCTGATAAGAACTAAAAATGTCGTAGCTCCCATCTAATTTATACGCATATAGGATTAATTGCAACAGGAATAGCAGACGGAATGACTGGAAAATGCAATGTCAAAAATGAGAACGAAATATTTATTTCGCTATAAATCCCGACATGTCTGCTTATCAGGTCAAATCAAAGGTATTTTCCAAATATTTCGACTTTGAAACGTTCGGCTAGTTTCAAGTTTGATTTATTTGACATCTTGACACGCGTACATTTTGACGCGCAAACCCCCGTTGTATCTCAGCTCAATTAGTGTATAACGGTGAAGCTGCAACCTGAAAACGCGCTTAAGTCACGTGCGGGCATTTGGAATACATTCTTGAGGTATGATAAGACAATAATTCAGATCAACCGTTAAACAATCATTTATACAGCCACAGTCTATAACGTTAGCTGGCCTAATCATTTCATCCTTTTATACGCGACTGACCCTGACACGTTCATTCATGGAATATAGTGGCTTATCAGTCGGCAAGCATGGTTAATTAAGATCCACGATGATATCAATTAATTATATGACTGCTGATTTGAATAGCTGTTGATTGGCGACGTTCCTACAGAAGCTTAATACGATAGCAAATAATTCCCGATGACTCGTGTAACTCGACTTGAAAGACTCATCGGTGTTCGAATCTCCGTTTATTATATGTATATAGAATAGAACTGAGCTGCCTTTAGGTACAACATAACTAAATAATGAGACAAGTTAAAGCGAAACTCCACCAGTGAAAACGTAAATTTCTACAGAATGGTATATATATATATATACAACTAATTTACTATATTGAAATATGTACATATCTCATCTTCATACAGGTAGAACTTCGTTATATGGGTTTTTAATTAGATTGACGCCTGTCGTAAAAGGGCAGAATGAAATGTTTTTATTACGGGGTAACTCCATCCTGATTGAAATTAAGCCCATTAGATATGAACACGTTCTCATAAATAGAATGTTGTGACCATTGGTAAAGTTTATAAGGCTGTGTGACAGTTCGTGACACAGTGTTGACAACACATGGTCCGTTGAATAATGATTATTTATAAATAGTGTGTAGATCTTGTAGTAATGAATGTGAGATAGTGTGTAAATTTAGCAGCAATGTATGTATATATGGTGAGATAGTGGATATATCTTGTAGGAATGTACGTAGATATGGTGATATAGCGCGTAGATCTTGTATTAATGAATGTAAATATGGTGAGATAGTGGATATATCTTGTAGGAATGTACATAGATATGGTGAGATAGTGGATATATATTGTTGTGATATATGCAGATATGGTGAAATAGTATGTAGATCTTGTAGTAATGATTGTATATATGGTGAAATAGCGTGTAAATCTTGTAGTAATGTACGTAGATTTGATGAGATAGTGGATATATCTTGTAGGAATGTACGTAGATATGATGAGATAGTGCGTATATCTTGTATTAATGAATGTAGATATGATGAGATAGTGCGTTTATCTTGTAGAAATGTATGTAGATATGGTGAGACAGCGTGTAGATCTTGTAGTAATGAATGTATATATGGTGAAATAGTATGTAGATCTTGTAGGAATGTACGTAGATATGGTGAAATAGTGTGTAGATCTTGTAGTAATGAATGTAGATATTGTGAGATAGTGTGTAAATTTAGTAGCAATGTATGTATATATGGTGAGATAGTGTATATATCTTGTAGGAATGTATGTAGATATGGTGATATAGCGTGTAGATCTTGTATTAATGAATGTAAATATGGTGAGATAGTTGATATATCTTGTAGGAATGTACGTAGATATGGTGATATGGTGTGTAGATCTTGTAGTAATGAATGTATATATGGTGAAATAGTATGTAGATCTTGTAGTAATGAATGTATATATGGTGAAATAGTGTGTAGATCTTGTAGTAATGAATGTAGATATGGTGAGATAGTGGATATATATTGTTGTAATATACGTAGATATGGTGAGATAGTGTGTATATATTGTATTAATGTATGTAGATATGGTGAAATAGTGTGTAGATCTTGTAGGAATGTATGTAGATATGATGAAATAGTGTGGAGATCTTGTAGTAATGTATGTATATATGGTGAGACAGCGTGTATATCTTGTAGTAATGAACGTAGATATGGTGAAATAGTGTGTAGATCTTGTAGTAATGAATGTAGATATGGTAAGATAGTGTGTATATCTTGTAGTAATGTATGTAAATATGGTGAGATAGTGGATATATCTTGTAGGAATGTACGTAGATATGGTGATATAGTGTGTAGATCTTGTAATTCGACAAATTGGTCTCCTAGGTTATTGTCAAATTTGCTGGTAGATATAAGTCTTGAGGTTTCTCCGTGGACGACTGTAATGGTAGATTTCTGTAATTCGTATGTACCATACCCCGATGCGACTAAATATTGTATAATGTCGTGAAATCTAATGAGTATTATAAAAATTGGTTGAAATGCTGAAGTCAATTGTTCTATAAAAAACATGTTTCGTGTTGAAGAGGTTGGATAAATATTATAAACTGAATGATTCGTTCACGGGCACGCGCTATTTATAATTACCTGCGTCAGATTTGGTCCCACGGTGGTTAGAAATTTGTCTTTAATTCCTAGCTAAATTCTTAAGATTATTTGAGACATAAAATATTACGTGAATGATGTTCTACAGATAGCGATTCCATGATTTGTTTTGGAAGCTACGGGATATGTTAATTAGATATCATCCAATATTCAAAATATGTATATGTGGCACTAATTAATTACAGGGGCTACATAAGGGGGTAGCTCTCTGAACGATTTCAAAACTCAAAATGCTTTCTTTATACACTGATATAAGTGAACATGTATTCATAAAGCATATTCACGGAAATATACATGAAACATCATTATTTCTTGATAGGTCTGTTTGTTTAGAGACTATATACATGTGTATACAGTTTCCTGACAATACAACTTATCTATCAAATGGTAGAATAATTACGGAAAAATGGTTTGAATATACCGTTGGTTATTTAGGCCGTTCAGGTCTAAATGCATATTGCGTCAGAGTAATATACACTCTCAAAGGTTCAAGAACATTTATCATTTAGTCCTACCCAACATACTAGTTTAAAATTAAAATACAATTTAAAACAAATTTAAAAATTAAAACAGAAAACAGAGAAGGCGTTATAAACTAATATGCCATCCAAAATGGCTGCCGCTCTCGCGTAGAGACTTATACGCTGTTACTAGATCGTCCGAGATGGGCACCGAACATACGCCTTCGTACTCTTTGCTTGAATGGAATCTCCCTTAGACTCCTTATACTAGGCTGTTTGATACCTGCATTGTCACTTATTAATGTTTACATTGAAATCAGTGATGATAAATAAACGCAAAACAACGTATACACACTATTATTATTACCTCCTTAATCTTTATCATAGTAGACACTGCGAATAAATACAAGAATGATCCCCTTACACAATATGTATACTTTCAAGCAACGTAAACTCATGTAAAACTGGTATTGTCGTTCCCTGGAAATAATATGATTTTATAACCGTATTCTGAGTCGCCATTGATATTATGCTGATATTATGTAATATGTGTTATAGTATATGATGCTTTTGCAGTTCAGTATGCGTATGTACCTAAGTTGTTGAATAAAGTTTGAACATTTGAAACCAATACTTAAACTATACATAATAAATTATCGTGGTAATGTAAATAGACATACATTATATAAAATAACCGCAAACAACATACAACCTGATAGAGTGAATCAGTAACTTGCCAAATATTACATTCTTATCACACACGCACGCACGCACGCGCACGCACGCACGCGCGCCCACACACACATACACGCACGCACACACACGCGCGCACGCACACTGTGTTCGCTGAACACTTTATATATTTTCAACAATATGTATACACACATACATTCTGTGTTCCCTGAGCACCTTATATATTTTCAACAATATGTACACATAACGCAACCATCTCCTCATACACACGCACACGCACACACGCACACACACTTGAGACATATGCATCGGCAAAGCCTTTGTTTCGGAGGACAGTGCACGAGGCAGAAGATGCTCCACCGACAGACAGACCGCCGGACGGACGGACAGACAGACGGACGGACGGACATACAGACGGACAGACAGACGGACAGACAGACAGACAGACATACGGACGGACAGACAGACGGACAGACGGACGGACAGACAGACGGACGGACGGACGGACGGACGGACGGACAGACGGACAGACAGACGGGCGTGTGGTAAGGTAAATAGATATACATTATTTAAAATAACCGCAAACAACATACAACCTGATAGAGGGAATCAGTAACTTGCCAAATATTACATTCTTATCACACACGCACGCGCACGCACGCTCGCAGGCACGCACTCACGCGCGCACGCACGCACGCACGCACACACACGCACACACATACACGCACACACACACACACGCACCGCACCACGCACACACACACGCACACACACACACACACGCACACGCACACACGCACGCACACGCACACACGCACACACGCACGCACGCACGCACGCACGCACACACAAGCACTCACGCGCACACACACACTAACGTAATATTTTATGAACGCGTGTATTATTTTATTGAACCTGGGGCTGTAATTACAAATTTATGTTAGCGCGATAGCGAAACGAGTGTTTGACATTTAACAAAATCGATCTCCCGATTAAGTTAAGTTAATCAGTTATGTTGCGGCTCAGAGATGACAACCGTGGTATGTAAACGCGTTAATTACTTTAGAATCATATTTATAATTACCTGTATGAATGTGTCAGTGTTTGGTTCCATGCTGTTTTAATTTCGTGTACCTACTGCGCTGGTGATTTTTCTCGCATTCCCGGATAAGGTTATTTAGGGTCAACATATAACCTCATACATCGCATTCATTATTGGAGCCATTCCGTTGTATTGAGCAGACGAGATAGTATGCGTCATACTAACCGATATGATTTATTCGGAGATATACGCGTTATTTATATGACTAACCTCTATTGCCACCAGACATACGTTCGCGCAGACGGGTTTTATAATTTGAACATGGAGCATTTATATTAATCGTTCCATCCCGCGTCTCATATTGGATGGATAATATTATTTTATTACAAATTTGCTAGATCGCGAAACAAGTTATTACGACTTATCGCTCTGGATATCTCATTCCTGATGGAATCCATGTAAAACGTACATTAAGGTTTATTAATAATTTATCGCGTTTTTATGGAAGTATACGTAACGATGTAAGATATATATTATTCATTTTCTCTAAAGTACATAGGTTAAGTTTGCGTATAATTAGGATTTCTTACGCGATAAAAACGTACGCCTAGTTTGAATAATATAATGAACTTACCCGTTGACAGCATGGTTGAAGTTCGTGAAGCTTATGAAAGGATTGAGGTCTAAGTCCGTTGTAAACGGTCTATATTTATATAGAAGCGTTCGTAATAGTTATTTATGGATGGTTGTGTTTTTTGTGGTGGTGTTTTTGCGGTTCGTAGTCGTTATTTATAGAAACGTACGCGCTGGCTATTTATAGAGCGGTTCGTTTCCATTGGTCGCTGTAATAGGGTATGTAGTGTAGTGTAGTCGCTTCGTTTTCTTATACACCACTTTCACTCTGTTACTGTACCGATCGGTATATCGATGTCGTAAAAGAACGTCGTTTTTTTATACAAATTTATTTTAGCTCGATCGCGAAACGAGTTATTCCGACTTATCGTTCCTGACGGAGAGAAAATTCAAATGGCGACGCTCGTAACGGCTCCAACGGGGCTCGAACTCCGGACCTGAAGCTGCGCTATCGCGACTTCCTGTCGTACTGAGGTGGCGACCCATGATTGCGAGCTGGATTTGGTCACCATCCGGTAACCGGATATCCGTGACATCCATTCGTTGTCCCGCGACAACCACTCGCTACACGACCTCGGTACACGGTCTCACATAGCGCGTACCGTAAATGAGGGCCGATGCAGCGATAACTCTACCCCAGGGCCAGCGGTAAGCCCGGATCTGAATCCGTGTGTGGGCGGAGAATGGAGGTACCCCCCGGTACGGACCAGTTGGAAGCGGCTCTGTTCGGATGTTATTGACTCGAGAACGGATCCGACTGGAAGCGTGAGGGTGTCATCCGGGTACGTGGCGGGGCCACCGATTATTCTGACTAGTGTCTTCGAAGAAATGCGACGACGCTCCGGATATATAATAGCGGACATATGTCGCATTATTCGCGAATTATAAGATTATCCGATAAGCCGAGGTCATCCAAAATGGACGCCGCGTAGAGACTCGTTACTAGATACGCCTTCGTACACGGTAGTTGCGCGATACGTCATCAATAAACGCGCACGCGCGTGACCTACTTATATTAACTTATATGCAAAGAGCCGGGTTTACTAAAAAACAAAGAGCTCGGTAGTTGCGCGATACGTCATCAATAGGCTATGTAGTGACGCGCACGCGCGTGACCTACTTTATATTCCCTTATATGCAAATGAGTTACTATAAATCGTATTCAAAATGGCACCCGTTTGTTTACATACAAAGAGCTGACCATACTACTAGTATGCTCGCTTCTCACCAATGCAGTGGTTATCACGCTCGCTTCTCACAAATGCAGTGGTTAGTATGCTCGCTTCTCGCCAATGCAATGGTTAGCACGCTCGCTTCTCACCAATGCAATGGTTATCTCGCTCGCTTCTCACCAATGCAACACATTGTATCTGATTTTTATTTAGCATGTGAGATGGTACGGTGGTCGCCAGATCGGAGAGGTGGGTTTTCTCCGGGTATTCTGGTTTCCTCCCACACGATTGACCACCTTTACGCTTTAATCCGCACCAACGATAGTGTTTAATATAAGTTGTTAAAACTTATTTCGCAATCATTGTAAAATAAATAAAGTTTAAGCTAAGCACAAACAAACAAAATGGGTACCAACTTGATGTGAAGCAAATATATTAAAATTAATGTGCACATGTTTAACGCCTGGTTTATTATTATTATTGTATATATACTCCATATAGATACTGTACTACTAAATCCAGCAAGGTACCAATCACAAGAATGGCCATTATCGTTAATTTGATACCAAACATGACTAGTTGTGTCATGTGAAACATATTGGTTGTTATGGTGTTTTGATGTCACTGTTTATCCAAATCTTGGTAAGTAAATCAGAAGTATTGCTAATCTGTGATATCAGTTTGCTCAGAATATTACTCGCGAGAAGCCCATTATCCAAAGTATAATAACTTTGGACTGGAAGAAGCTGCACACATGGTATTGCTATCACTAGAAGGCTTATGGAATTATCTGATGGTATATTTAGCTCATTTGTTTAGACATAATAGTCTCCTCACACATAGGCGAATCCATTAAACACAGCCTGTCGAATTGGGTGAATTTGTCAATTCTGGCGATTCTTGACCGAAACTGTTTGAACATGTGCTACATAATTTGAAATATAACGAAAGGCAAACCTTGGGGATCTATTTGTTGCGAATGATTTACGAAGTGTGACGAACAGTGTGTTATTCGCTAACATGCATTGGGTTGCGCAAACAATCTTTGGGTTTTTTCGTTTGCAATTAGGAAGACAACTTTGCGCATGCATTCGAAGCGTTCCGAAAGGCCGCTAACGAACACTACTCAAGACTGGCGAAATGGCGAACACCAGGTGGGGTCAATTTGCCTACTAACTTTCTCCGACTCGACACCACATCGTATTGTTGTTTGACGGCTGTTTGATTTTCAACTTTTTTGAAGTGTTGTAAGTGCAACAGTATACCAAAGGTGAAGAGGAAAAACATCTAGAGCGAGAGCGAGAAAGGATTCTGCTGGAGGCATTAAGACTGATTTTGGCCATGGTTTTTGAGCAACATCAGATACAACGTTAGTATACAATGGAATGCAATGCTCTTTAATATCAAAGAATGCAGCAATTACATTCAAACAATTATTATAATTTAAATATTATCAAACGTTAATCAAAACGATATTTCTAATGTCCTAAGTATATGCAATAATCATGCAATCAAGTAATACATGCAATGATTAGAGTTAAATACAGTGATATACTGTGGAAGTCGTGATGGTCAAGTGTCCAGTCACGCTCAGGTCGTGTTTTTTATATCTTTATATGAATAAGTTGGCATTTTCTTATGAAGCACTAAGCAATATTTAACCGCTGGAGCCTGTCCAGGAAAGGTGTTGTTTGGTTAACTGATATTCGCTCAAATGGGCAACCGGTAGCGATGTTAAATAAACGTGCGCTTTCGATTCAGGTTCGAAATGCCTGGCGCTCGAACTCCACTGGAGCCATTACGATTGTGCCGTTAGTAAAGACATTTAAACACATTGTCTCCTATCTGCAGATCTCCATCATGGCGATGGATTCCATCAGAAAAACATAATTTCATTTTGGTTCGTAATTATGTACTTGAACATATTTCTTACCTCCAAATACTCGGACCTCACACAAACCCAATGTAGCATATCTACTCATGCCGATCTGCAAGTGTTGTGCAATGGAATGAACTTCGACTTCAGTATGTGGATCATACGTAGAATCAGTATGCACGAGCGACCAGGTTGTACTGTCATTTGATACAGATACGTGGTAGTATCCAATGAGATCTGAAAAGCATGGCTGCATCATAATATACTATTACAATGTCATTCTTACATGTGCATAGAACATTGGCTGAATTTTTAATTTTTTTGATAAAGTCAGAAACTTCGTTTATTCATATATATATACAACCTGGTCGCTCGTGCATACTGATTATATATATAATTGTATACAAATATGATTATTATATACACACACAATCATATTTACACATATATGGTATACGTGCAAAAATGCACATATCTAATTACAATAAACTTTTTTCAGCTATAGTATTGTTTTCAAAATTGTATAAAACATCTAATAAGCCAAATTTTTAAAAAAATAAACAAAAATAAACATTGACTGAATTTATTAGTAATTATTACTATAACATTAACAACACATGAGCGGTATTTTGAAAATAAATATATTATTAACATTGACCCGAAATAGTGTGCACACTCTATGGACCGTATATGCAATATGAGAATATGTGCATTTAATTATATGAGCATAGCGTAGTCGTGAAGTGAAAGTGTATTCACGCACTACTATACCTATGTTTAATTGAACACATTAGTCGCTATTCTCTTGTGTAGAAAGGTTGTACCGAATAGTGCTAGTACCTGTGGCATGCATGATTGTCTTGTTTATTGACGTCTTATTCATGCATATGTATAGTAAAAACAAATCAAGAAATGAAAACGATGGCGTCAATAATTCAGATTTACTTCCAATGTCGAAGTCAAAAACTTCCGATGTTCTAATGCAAAACCCGCCAATCTCCAACTTTACCATCCTAAGCCAAATACTGAACATTTTAGATTATTTCTTATATTCAGAGTCTCACTTGTGGAATTCCCTCCCTTATCACATCAAAACAGCACATTCTGTTCCACATTTCAAAGCTTTATATATCAGGTGGTGCAATGAACAGACCAATGACCTAATAAACCGATAATTTACAATTATACATGAATATAAGTATTAGATCTTGCAGCTTATATATTATTATGGTTTACTGGTTACTGTTTACATGTTTCATTATGCTATTTCATGTTTTAATTTGTTGAGGGCCTCATGGTAGATTGACGTAATTGTTCAAATGAGTTCTCTCTTTAAATAAAGTATTTATTATTGTTATTATTATTATTATAAGTTATATAAGAACCGTATAGTCAAAAGCTAACCGAAAGTCGGATTTCAGGGCCTATATAATACATTTTATTTCCTTACGCAAATGCATGGACTTAGTGGAGACGAATTTATTACATGAAATGGATTATTAGCACATTGCAATAGCCTTGTTTTCAAATAATATCAGTTCGCTTTACAAGAATAGCTAAGATTGCCAGTATCAAATTGTGTTCAAATGATGACTATTTTAATTCAAATACACAAACCGTCTGTGTATGGTAGAATTTCAATGCTGTCAATCCGCATTTTGCGTCGTAGATTGATACTCCACCATGGATTCGATTCCTGCGCCGTGATACTGCAACTCGAACTATCGACCTGCCATATTCCATCCACAGCTTTATTGGCACTATCTGAAGAACTCTGGGTCGCTAGTCCTACTATTGCAAGATTCCTACCTAAACATTCATGATAAATGACAAACATTAGTTCAGGTTTTACGCCTTCATCAGGGAGGTTTACATAGCAACATCTTTCCTTGGCAAGCTCCATCGGTTAACCAGTACTTGGTGTGGTGCATCAACCTCAGTACGAAACTGCCAACATTTTTATATAGAGAAACACGACTTGAGCGTGGCTTGAACGAGTGACGATCAATGATGATAGGGTACAATGATATACAAGTCAGCGACCGTAATAACTGGACAACGGCGGCGGTCCTGAAATCTAGAGTTGGGGTACAATAATTATATAATTCAATTAATAAGAAACAGGGTAAAAACAAGTGTTTCCGGCAATTGTCAGTTGGCGATATGCTAAGAAACATAGTTTTCACAAAGTTAGGTTAGCTTGATTGCGAAACAAGGTCTTATATCAATCACCCCCGAGCCCTCATTCCTGGTGGAATCCATCTCCACTAGTGAGAGAGAAGAGTCAACGTGGAATTGAAATGCCTTGCCTAAGTGCATAATCGTAACGGCTGCAGCGGAGCACGAACTCCGGGCCTTTCACACACGATGTCCACTAAGAAACAGTGAGCAATGGCAGGCAGACACATATAGAAGACCGGAAGCAGTATATGATCGGTTTACAATTACAACAAATGTATGGACAGCATGGGCTGTTACTCAACGAGATCTGGGCCCGAGGTTATGAACATTTTCTCCAATCTCAATACAATGTCTGGCGTCTGAAACAAGTTCAATCAAATCAATGAAGCTTGAGTTTGAGACCTCCAACCCTGTCATCGTATTATATTCAACTCGTGAACATTGATTTAGATATTCCTCGATTTGTCTGGTTTGTTTGTTGGGGAGGTGTTATACCATTTAGGTCATATTTTGACTCGCCGGCTGTTAATTGTGGAGAAGGACCCCGGGTGCCCTTCCGAGCAGTATTTAAGGCACTGAAGCGCACCCGGGTAAAACCACCTATCTTCCATAAGTCAGCTGTATATCCTCCTCGCATTACCGATAGCCAGTGAGATCCGAGTCTACAGTGGTTAGTGGTTATGTCTTTGACCGTAACAACATGGCAACTACGGGCACAATATATTATTCGTAGAGTATTCATTTAATATACAATTGTATATATCGACATAGCAAGATATATGACGTCATCAACAGGGGGTTAATCTAATATTGAACATGCGAATATGCATTCAAATACCGCCATCAAATAAGAACTCATCTATAACTCTTTTAGTTTTCCATTCCTGTCATTTAGTTTGTATCATATGTTGCTATGACATGTGGGTCGATCCACTGTTTCTTAAATTGTATATCCCTGTGTTACTGGTTTCCGACGATGTAGTTCATAACGGACCTATAGGTTTAGAATTGTCATACACTGCAAACAATTTTTGTCACCAAATAAACAATATTTTACCATTCATTCACAAAAATCTGGAAGAAAACCGATTGCTTACTTTTTGAGAAAAGTTGACAACATAGCGGTACCTCATTCTCAGTAATCCGGAATGACGTCACATGTTTTCGCCGAACTGTGGACATTGCCTACATCGCGAGCATTAGTATGTAAGCAGCATTTCTTTTTTAACAAAACAATATAAATAAGGAAGACTTACTTTAATAACAGGTTTAATTTATCATTTTCACTCAAAATTCATTTGTTGGACAGCATTTTGTCTATACTGTTTCTAAAACACTAACATTTAGTTTAACTTAGACAAACACACAGGACATAAGAAGTCGTCACCCCCCCCCTAATTACTCTGACTGGGTACATAACCGTAAATGGACCCATCCATCGAACACATCACACGGTGCCTAACAGAGAAAAACTAGGTTTACACAACCATGTATATCAGTTGGAGAACCTCTGTGACAACACATGGACCTGAAGGCGAAAAACGGTGAAAATCGATATTATTCATAAGGACCCCTTGTGTGTAACAACGGACGGAACTGATAAACACGGAGCAGTGAGACTATAATGACATTTTTATTCGTAAATATATTGGCGTGGCAGACGATGATGTAATTGCCATTTTGGAGAATATATTACTAATTTCTTTAAAAAAATGATATTTATATGGCGACATAAAACGGATATAGTGAAACTAGTGAAAACTGGGGTAGGTTTAAAGGTTTCACCGCTTATTTACAAGTCTGATCCCTATGCTCAGTTAGAAATAGATTGGAAGTGTGTGTGTTTTACGTTTATTTATCGTCGCTACCGGATGTCCATATGAGTGGCGCATCATAAAGAGATTAGTCATTTTAGATTTTTGGAAGATAGTGCAATGATACAGAGAGATACCCATTCCAGAGTCTCCTCTGGTTCTTTTACGTGCACGGTGTAAAGCACCGACACGAGACCTCGGTTTAACGTCCCATCTGAAAGACTGTTAATTTTATTAGGGTCAGACGGGCGATCAAACCTGCGATCCATGGATTACCAGTACATCGTGTTACCACTGGTCTACAGATCTGTCTGTAGAGATTGAGAGTGTGTGTTTTACGTCTAGTATCGTCGCTACCGGATACCCATATGAGCGACGCCTCCTGAAGAGATTAGTAATTTTAGAATTTGGAGAATAGTGCAATGATACAGAAAGAGACCCATTACAGAGTATTCTCTGGTTCTTTTACGTTCACCGACACGGGACCTCGGTTTAACGTTCCATCTGAAATACTGTTAATTTTTTAGGGTCAGACGGGGGATCGAACCTGCGCTCCCTATATTACCAGTCCAGCGTGTTACCACTGGACTACATATCCGTCTGTTAGATTGGAAGTGCACAAGGTATGTTTATTTATATTTCCAGTAACTGGAGCGTGAAATATCGCGTGATCCCTCGAAAACCCGTTCTTGGCGAAATTTCTTCACGCCGGGATGTAATGTATGTAGATTATGTATCATATTAGAGCACAATAAAATATGACTATTACAGTAAACTAAGCTGTAAATAATTGACGTGTATTTATCATCGCTACCGGTCGCCCATATGAGCGACGCCTCCTGAAGAGATTAATCAATTTAGATTTTTGGAGGATAGTGCAATGATACAGACATATACCATATTCCAGCTTACCCTCTGGTTCGTTTACGTGCACGGTGTAAAGCACCGACACAATACCTCGGTTTAAAGTCATATCTGATAGACTATTAATCTTATTAGGGTCAGACGTGGGATCGAACCTGCTAATAGTAAAATATGTGTATACAACTCAATTACACAATGGATTAACGACAAGGCCATGGTTATACAAGCAATTATAACAAGTAACAGTTACCTCCATATATTCTAACATCACAGAGAACTAGTTGCGTTGCTGTATTTGTCAGTTGTATCCTAACTTGGTTGCCTACGTGTTCTGTGGCACAGTTTGCACTGATTGTTGTGTATCCTGGTACTGTACCGTCATAACTATAACACAGTTGTTGTGTCTCGGGATAGTACTCTCTGTTCAAGAACTGAGATTCCGGAATTGTTTCAACGGACACATTAAACCCACTAAAGTATTCTGCAGAAGTTAAGAAAGGTTACACAGTATTCCGATAAACATGTCCACGAAAAAACACGTCAAGAATAAATGGAACATATAAACGATATATTTGTTTTTGGTTTTATTTAATATAAGTTTATTTAACGTCGCTACTGGTTGCCCGGGCAGATTTCCTAACATTGATGCCTTTCCTGCGCGGGCACCAGCGGTTAACCAGTACTTGGTACGCATACCTCCACTATTTCATATATACCTACTCTGTGGATTTCTTGTATATAGTCACAAAGCGAGAACACAGTTTTCTTTGACAATTTATAAATGCACAGTTAACGAGATGTAATACATGTATGATGTACACATCTGACTAAATAACTGTTTTATTGAACTACTTGATTCTTCTCATTTGCTCATGGATATAATTATGCTGTAGTAGGTTGTACATGTATAACGTAAATAGGCATTGTAGTCCCAATAACTAATATAGTTAATTTTTCATTTTGGTAAAATTGCATTTTCATGATAGGCAGTGTATAGTTTTTGTGTTTTTGAGAAATTATATAACTTGAGAAGACTGCAGACTAGTTCTGATGGTTGGTATACTGTATTATTTGGAGGAGGTGTGTAAACACAGTGACGTTATTCATAGGCGAGCACTGGCTATTTAAAATTTGAAATATTCTTGGTGTGTTTCAGGCTGATTTGAATACCTCTTCAAAGTGGATGTGGTATCCGAGGAAATGAAAGCTTGGAAATATAAATGAACAGTCTGTATGTTATTACTTTTTACTATGTATTTAATAGGCAATGTATATGCTGTTTTACAACCTAGTGGTCTTAAAAGGATGTGGCAAGGACAGGTATGTCGTGCAGACGGGTCGGTAATCCAGTGGTTAACACTTTGAACTGGAATCACATGTTTGATCCCCTGTTTGATACTAATAATATTAACAGTCTTTGGTATGATACTTTATACTGAGGTATCGCTTCGGTGCTTTACACCGTACACGTAAATGAGTCAGGCGAGACACTGGAATGGATCTCTATTTGTATCAATGCACTATCATCCAAAAAATCTAAAATGAATAGTCTCTTCAGGAGGTTTCGATCATATGGGCTACAGGTATTGACGATACATATACTATTAGGTAAAACACACACACTGTTAATATGTAGTCGTTGAACAAGGTATCTCACACACATTGCTTAGTACTGGTTAACCGCTTATGTTGACTAAGCCTGCCCCAGAACAAATCATGACTCCCTTTACACGAGGTCAAATAAACGTGCTCCAATTAAATTGGGTTGACCTGGTGACCAATATTGTACGGGTAGTTGATTATTATCGATTGGTACAGACTGTCAATCAAGGTATAGGTATAGTTTTCGCACACTATATTGGCTCACCCTAAAAATAGAACATAAATAAACACATTCGATATGTATTGAGTTCAATAAATGCACGTGTTTGTACTAAAAAGCACATCATCTGGGATGGCTTTTTTAGCTAGCTGGCTTGGTGTGGGTTCGAATCCCAGGAGAGGAACTTCTATATTTTATATTATATCAAGAATATTATTTGTTTTATTATTTTGATTATTTTTTCTATATTATATTTCTATATTATACTTTATATTTTAAATAAAGGTAAAACATATAGAGCAATTGTCTTTTGTTATACAAATTTGTATTTGTAGAAAGCAAACTCGTTTGTACATGTATGTAGGCCTACCAAATGTACCACTAAATCACGTTAGTTTTATTAGTACATTTTCTGCGCCTAAGCTATTTTGAGAACAAAACTATGTGCATTTTCAGCTGTAATCTACCCATGTAAACCAAACAGCAACTATATTTGATCAAATATGAAACTATTAAACAACTTTCAGCTAGGAAAAACAAATGTGAAATACACACCAAAGCCAAGGAAGCAGAGGTCTGACAATATTGTTCTTGATGACTTTGATCAATGCGTGATTCGAAGAACAGTCAACGGCATGTATGCCACCAAGAAATGTATACCAACCGTTAATAACATTTTACAAGAGTTAAGGAAAGACATCGACTTTAAGGGCAGCAAGACAGTGCTAAGGCAAACCCTAAATCAGCTAGGGTTTACATGGAGGATATGCTTTACCAATCGGAGAGTGCCGATGGAGAGACAGGACATTGTATTATTGTGATATACAATATCTTCAAGCAACCCAGAAAGCCAGAATGGATGGTCGTCCAATTGTACATGTGGATGAAACCTATGTGCATGCCGCACATTCAGTACCAAAATGCTGGCAAAGCAGTAGCTCTGGGTTGAATATACCTTTCAACAAAGGAGAGCGACTGATTGTTGTGCATGCTGGGATGAAGAACGGGTTCATTAATGGGGCAGCGCTTGTATTTAAAGCACATACCAAGACAGGTGACTACCACCAAGAAATGAATACCACCAACTTTCGAAAATGGCTGACGATGCAACTTCTGCCAAACCTGCCACCACACTCGGTGCGTGTGGTCGATAATGCGTCGTACCACAACACCCAGGCAGATAGGCGACCAACAACGGCTACAAAGAAAGATGATATACGAGAATGGTTGCAGGTGAGTATCCCTCTTTTATTGGATACATTGTTATGTCGCACAAATGCGTACAGCTCGTATTTTGTCTGATTAGAGACGACGTTTATTAATGAGTACCTCTATCTCATATCTTTTCACGACGTCCAGTATGATGCAGATATGTTGAGAGCACAGTTACTGAAATTGTGCCAATCGACGAAAGTGGAACCATCATACCACATCAACCAGATGGCAGAAGAGTATGGGCATCGGGTTTTGAGATTGCCACCCTATCACGCGGATCTAAATCCGATTGAGATGATGTGGGCATTTCTCAAGGGGTACGTAGCTAGGAACAACACTTGCTTCAAACTGGGAACAGTAAATACCTTAGTCGAGGGCTACTTGGCGAAACAGCATGAGGAGACGTGGGCGAAGTGTGTACAGCACGTCGTGGATGCCGAGGAACAGTACAGAAAGACAGATATAGCTGTTGATACAGAGATTGAACAAGTTAGTATACTCATAGCAAATAAATAAATTAACAATTAAATAATTAACATTTAAAATAAATTAATTCATTCATTAATACAATTTATTTTTCGTTTCAGGTGATCATCAATTTGGAAGAAACGGACAGCTCTGGAGCGGAAAGTGACGCCAGCACAGACACAGATCCACGTTTCGATGTATCTACCGCCACTGGCAATGAAAGCACAGACAGCATGAAGGAATCTACAGCTACTGCGAATGAATTGTTTTGTATTGTGAATTTCAAATCAAATGCAATTATAAAAGAATAAAAAATAAATGAAACTGAAAAAAATGAAGAAATTATCAAAATATTAAAACAAATAATATTCTTGATACAATATAAAAAATAGAACTTCCTCTCCTGGGATTCGAACCCACACCAAGAAAGCTAACTAAAGTAAATCTTGTTTCTGAAGTCAGTGCCTTAACCTATCGGCCATCACAAATGATGTGCTTTTTAGTACAAAGACGTGCATTTATTGAATTAAATACATATTGAATGTATTTATTTATGTTCTATATGTAGCCAATACGCACGCTACCACGAAAGTAGGGTGGGCCCTTACTCACTGGAACGCAACATAATTTAGCCAATATAGTTTGCGAAAACTATACACGTCAATATCGCAGGTATTTTCGACAAAACCCAATATAGCGTGACCGGTAAATAAATGTTACAATGTATGTGTTCAATATAAACCAAATTGATGTTAAGCTCAACTTACACGTGCCCTACCCAGATATATTGTTTATCTAAACATTGTTATCGAAATGCAAGCAGATGTCATCTAAACCGTAGTGTGCAAACCAGAAACATCCGAGTGTCCATTTGTACTAGAACCATTGATTTACTTCGAAGTTGCACTAATGCAGGAACTACTTATGAATGCATCAGGTCAATTACCGATGTTCCAGAAGTAGTACAGTACTTGTAAGCAACACGCCATACTAACATGTTCCAATACAATGTATCATCTTACAGAGGTATGTTTATAACATCTTAATACTCCATCATGATGTATATACAGAACATTTAAAGGTTTACTCACTTATGGACTCCGTGAGGGTGATAAGCTCAAGTCCTCTAATGGTGGCCTTGTACGGTAAGTATACTCTCCACCAAGGTGCCACTGTCCTACTAACAGACTCAGTGCCTGTTTTGCTGCATATTGTTATGTCATTGTTGTTTGCTAAATTCGGGTACCTTGCAGGATACTGGTTATCTAAGTGACGACTGCCTCGTCCTTTTGCTATATTATCTAAAATGAAGGCAGCATTACTGGTTTGTGCGCATAAACATGTCATTTTACATTCTTTTCTGGAAGCGCTCGACACGTAGTGCCACGCACGATATTCTTGAATAACCACAGTCATGAAAGCACAGTGGTAGTGTGTTCGCTACATGTGAGAACTACTCGGATTTCGCGCCCCGCTGTAGCATTTACGAGTTTGTATCTATACAAGGCAATTCAAGTCCATATTGTATCTTCTTTCTCCCTCTTGGCCATGTATTCCATCAGGAATGAGGTTACTGGAGCGATTTAACTAACCTACCTTAACTAAATTGTGTGTAAACTATACTGACATTATAAACAAACTGTGCACTTTTATATTAGTGAGCGTTACCTTTTCGTTACACAATTTAGAATTATGGATGAGTGAAGAAAATAATCCTTTACACATTGCATTAATATACCCAATATTTCGCACATTTATATACCAAATCTGCCTATAGTTTTTCTAAAAGGATATAACGGTGTGTATATTAACCCAATATGTGAGGTGATATGTAGGCAGCACGGTTAGCTCATTCGGTAGATCAATCACACTGTAAGCGAGAGGTCTCGGGTTCGAGTCCCGGACTGGCTGCATGTTTTTCTCACCTGGTATACATATAAATAAGGCACGTTTGGTGCCAGTATATATTCTCGAACGGACTATATAATGTTATAATGTATATACTTAAGCCGTGGCTCAATCTTATGTATGTAAACACTGACACATAACCTCAACAACCTATGTTCATGGTTATAATCAATGTTCCAAGGATATGCCATATTACAAAACGTGATCGGATGTTCGTATGTTGTTGCTGAAAGTACGTATTTGAATAAACGTATGGGAAATGGTATTCAGTTTCCACTGCATTCATATTACATTACAAGGATATATGTAACGGTGTGTATATTAACCCAATATGTGAGGTGCTATGTATGCAGCACGGTTAGCTCACTCGGTAGAGCAATCGCCCTGTAAGCGAGAGGTCCCGGGTTCGTGTCCCGGACTGGCTGCATGTTTTTCTCACCTGGTTTATATATAAATAAGGCAAGTTTGGTGCCAGTATATATTCTGGAACGGACTATATAATGTATATGCTTAAGCCGTGGCTCAATCTTATGTATGTAAACACAGACACACAACCTCAACAACACATGTGCATGGTTATAATCAATGTTTCAAGGATATGCCATGTTACAAAACGTGACCGGATGTTCGTATATTGTTGCTGAAAGTACGTATTTGAATAAACTTATTAGTTTCCACTGCATTGATATTACATTTTGTACAAATTCTTTGATTTCGTTCTATATTTGTATATCTACAAAATTTCAATAAATGATTTTGACAATCATACCTCGTAAATATGTTACTACGGTATGTTCCGGTATTGTTAGAGTATTACCTTTGATTTAAATTTTGGAAACTTTACTGAAAACAAGAAGAAGCAAACAGAATGTACGTATTGCATAGAATACTAGTATTTACGAATTCTGCTGACGCAGGCATTTTTCAAACAATTTATTCGATCTGTTTGTTTATAGTCGCTTCCACTGAGACATATGTGTGATTGGATATTCTAAGATGATTATTCTTCTGTGCAGGTCCATCTATGGCCGATGTTACTATCTGATCGTTCATTTTATATACATTTATTTATTGTAGCTAGATTGCTCGAGTTACATTGAACACTCCCGAGACCTCACTACCGAAATTCATTCCTCAATGAAAAAGTCCTAATTAGCATGGTTAGGAAACGAATGTCGTAATTAATAAATAAAGGTTCGAGTCCCACTGGAGCCGTTAATATTGTGTCCTTAGGCAAGGCATTTAAATTCCATGTTGCCTCCTCTCTCTCTCTCTCTCTCTCTCTCTCTCGTGGCGATGGATTCCATCAGGAATGAGGTCTCGAGAGTGATTAATATAAGTTGTAAGAACTTGTTTCGCAATCGAGCTAAAATAAAAGTGTATAAACTAAACGTCGTAATTCCGAAATGCACCCTATTAATGCGAAGATACAATGTTCAGATTAGGACATTGTATGAGACATCAATCACTCAATCTTCTAAACAGTAGGACGCATCTATTGTGAAATGAATACAGTGACCGTCTTGTAGCTGGGACATTGTGAGTTCGAGCCCCGCCATAACAACGATGGTAATCCCATTATAGTCATAACTCTTACATCCATATCTGACAAACAACATCAATGCACACTGTAATGTTTCCATAAAAACATTCTTTCTGGGAACACTTCTATACCAGATGACGCCAACGAAAAGATCTGCCTTGCCGTACACGAGTTCATAGAAAAGTCAAAACGATTTGACTGAGTTGTCTAGTCCAAGACGTCCACTATGAAATCAACTTCACAATCCGCTCCACCCCTATGTCTTACTCTCATTCAAAACTACACGTCAATACTTCTAGATCTCATTTCTGCATAATTTATTCTATTCCATTTTCATCCTTATTTCCTTTTTCTATTTCTAAGCCCTTAGCTACCAATTTTCAGATATTTAAAAGCGTTTCGATGCGTTTCCAATTTGAATTAAACAAATTTAAGTTCTGATCATTTTCAATGTTACGCCAAGTTATTAAAATAGCCATATATACCTGGTACTAACATCTAGTACGCAGTTGAAAGAATTACCTTAAGCTTTTAGATTCCAGTTCAATCCACCTATCACGATATAATTGTTATGTTTCTGCATATTTCTGAATGCATATTGTGTTTTACGTTTATTTATCGTTGCTACCTGTTGCCCATATGAGCATCGCCTCCTGAACAGATTAGTCATTTTAGATTTTTGGAGGATAGTGCAATACAGACAGAGATCAATTACAGAGTCTCATCTGGTTCTTTTAAGTGCACGGTGTAAAGCAGAGACACAAGACCTCGGTTTATCGTCCCATCTGAAAGAGCTATTATTAACGTTTTATTTATTTAACAACGATTGCGAAGCAAGATTTAGCAAGCTATATTAATCACGAACTCTCGTTGGCGAGGATGAAAGAGGAAATGTACCCACCTGTACGAGCTGGCACCATCGCACAATCTCACATACTTCCCGGTCCGAGGATCGAGCCCTGCGCCAATCGGACAGCCAGTCAGTTATAGACAGTAACATAGACGATATAACCATTATTTCGATATAAATAAAATATATATTGATACTGGTGATATGGGTCTCAATATCCTATTGTACCACATTTACGCGACATAACGAAACTAGGCGAACTTGAATCCAGACTGTCATTTAGTATGTAAGCAACGGTATTATCGGTACCCAGATCACTATGCCCAGTGCACGGTCCCCGATGCATCACCCTATATTACTTAGGTGTTGCATTTGATCAGCCATTGTATTGGCAAGAATGAAAATATGATTTGCATACAGCAATATATAATATGTTAGTCATAGTCAATGTAACATAATTATGTAAGTAATTTAAGATAATGTCCATGTTACTTATAGCAAAGAGTCCGAATGAGTATATAGGCTGTCAGGTGATGCATAAGCAACATTCAAGGATACATCTATCTATCTATCTTCCTATAAGTCAAACCCCTGATGGGGACCTTAGACTTTGACGCGCGTCATCTGACAAGAATGTTAGTAAGAAATGAAATAAAAGATGATAAAAGAATGATGTTAGGTTGGTTAAAAACAGGTTAAGAACAGGGCAGGTTTATTTAGGGAGAAACATGTTCAATCCGGCTTACAGCCAGACTGAACTGTGGGCCAGACAAGGTGACAATATCTGGGGGCAAAGCATTCCAGTGGACAATGGTTCTTGGAAAGAAGGAATATTTATGGTAGTCAGTCACTGTTTGGATCTGTCGGAATGCTTGGGAATGGGATGTTCTGGAAGATCTTGTATTTGGGGTAAGGTAGTTTTCAGCTTGAATGGCGACTTGGTTATGGAGGATGTTGTGGAACATAACCAATCTTTGGTCGATGCGACGAAGGTCAAGGCGTCTCCAATTTAAGGAGTTCAACATTTCTGTGACACTGGACGTTCGGCCGTAGTCTTGTTTGGCCCAGCGCCAAGTGTCTGTTGAACATATACCAGTAGAAGCATGGTCTGGTATCCGTATTTTGAATTATGTAAATTACCGACGAGTATAGCGACATACCACTTTATTCATTGTGCACACTGTATCATAAGTCATAAACATAAATAAAGTAGTGTCGATCATCTAAATGTGGAATTTTAGTGTTATAGTGGTTCATTGACGCTTTGTATACTGCTCAAACCCACACGATTCATCCGAGATACATTTCTGGCATAAGTGAAACACAAGCGAATAACCTACACACAGAACAACAGAACGTATAAAAAATCGTACACATATCATGGTAAACAAGATAGCGCATCAGCACCAATCATTGAATGTTGATTAACAAATTAATTGAACAAAAACCTATATTAAATGAATACATTATTACATAATATTGTACACGTTTACATTCCGTAGTCAACTAATACATAATATATACTCACTGTATTGACATCCAGGCCCAACCCATTCAAATCCACAACCGGAAGTGCATTCCCCTGTTGTTTCGTGGCATTGTTCTTCTGTGTTCATACAGTGGCACAAAAACCGACAGTCTGGTCCGAACCGATATAGACCAGTTGTGTCTACATCACAATTAGCATCTGGAAATATACCATTTTACATGTAATAATGATAAATGCTACTCAAGTTCATTAGAGTTTGTTGATATAAAGAATATTTGTGTTTATTTAGTTTAAACTTTAAATATTGTATAACGATTGCGTAGCACGTCTTAACAACTTATATTAATAACTCTCGTTGGCGCGGATGAAAGGGTATATGTGGTCATTCGTGTGGGATGAGTAACCGGAGAAAGCCCACCTGTCCGATCTGGCGACCATCGTACTATCTCACATATTTCCCGGTTCGAGGATCGAACCCTGTGTGCATTGGTGAGAAGCGTATCGCGCTAACCCCTGCGCTAATCGGACAGCCATGTGTGTGTATTAGCGTAATATAGGATTTTAGTTCATTGAGTGATCACCGACATTTGTATGTCCATGAGTGACGTTTAGTCATTTGTTTAAATAAATATTTCGGTGAGCACGAGATGAAATAAAATTCAATCTAACACTCAGTCTAATAAACACATATCTTCTTTTCTTTTATGATTTCCAATGCCTTTGACTAAACTAATATTTGTTTTCGAATTGTATTGCTTATAACTGCGCTGTCGGGAGCGTCACACAACCGCGTACTCACTTATGTTAGTGTGATCATCTGTAATTAGAAATGGTTTGTTCCCACATTCCCAACCTTTTAGTTTCACACATACTAATTATCCCCAATTATTTCTTCGCCCCTCAAACTTACCTGTATTTTCTATACTGTTCAAAAAATAAATGAAAGGCACACATAAACTTGTACTTGCAGTGTACTATTTCAATGTTATTTATCTTGTTCCATCTGTTGAAAATACTTACTTATTCTAGAATAAACTATTTTTTTGTTATTTTGTTTCCAGTGCATATGCATATCTTTAAGGAGAAAAGTGTTCCTTTAATTGTGTATAAATTAAAATTGTCAGTATGTACGTTTAACATTAATAATTCAGATAAAGGTTCATAATAATAAATAGCAGACATATTTTAATTTTGAAATGTGAACTATAAAGATACAAGCAATTAACAATATGTATCTATTATTTATTTATGATTATAACAGTTATACTAGGTAATTACATACTTATATATCAACACTATTTTTTAATTAGCAATTATGAACTGATTGCAAATTAGTCTGAGAACAACAATAATGATTAATGAAATTAACAATTTACTTATAACTAACTGTTGAAAACTAAGAAAAACAGGTCACTAACTGTAAGTCATTCTTTAACATAGTATAAAATGAAGGTCAGTTTCCTCTGTAATCATAAATCTCTAAAATGGCAAATGCGCTAGTCAATATACGGTTCATAGAGAATAGCAGAGGAAGTCAGAATCTAGTTCTAAATGATTATATGTACAGCCTGAAAACCAGAAAACGGGAGTGTCGCTACTGGAACTGTATCAACAAAGCATGCAATGCTAAAATTAACACTAAGAATGAGCTTCCTACCAAAATCGCTGATGAACACAATCACCCAAGAGATGACAGCAGAATTGTTGCTGCGGACATCATGACGATATGCTGGCAGACACAAGATCGATCGAATGGGACAATTCCACCCAAGAGGTTGTGGCTAATCTACCCACTTTCTACGAAGCCAAATCCAGTTTATATAGACAGCGGTCTAAGACTAGACCAGTTCTGCCAAAGACAAGGGCGGATGTCAACTTGGAAGGGAAGTGGATATAGTCGCTTGCAGGGGAGCCATTCCTAATCGCCAATGACGGTGATGTGGCGCGAATGCTCATATTCGCCACCGTTGACAACCTGGCCCAGCTGTCTACAGCCGAGACCTGGTATATGGACGGTACCTTCTACGCTTCGCCGTCATATTTCTACCAGCTATACACCATCCACGCCATGATCGACGGGTATATGTGTCCCCTAGTGTATGGACTACTCCCAAATAAACAACAGACAATATACACCAGATTCTTCACACTCATCCAGAATTTCGCCCGTGAACATAACATTCCTCTGTCCCCAGAAACGATAATGATGGACTTCGAAACAGCAGCGTGGCGTGCTGTCAGTATCGTGTTTGTTGGTGTTCAAGTCCGTGGTTGTTTCTTTCACTTCACACAGTGTATGTGGAGAAAAGTACAATATTGTGGTTTTGTAGCTGACTTCAAGGACAATGAAGAAGTGAAGCAACTTGTGCTACGTGCTTCGGTACTGCCACTTGTCCCCCTAGCCTCTGTCGAAGATGTGTGGTTCCAAACTCTGGAAGAATGTGACAATGACTCAGTGCCGGTGTCTAAGTTTAAGGACTATGTGACTGAGCAGTGGGTAGAGGGAGACCGCCGCTCCTGGAATCATTACTACCAATCATGTTGAGGGTTGGCACCATAAAATAAACAACCAACTACGACACTGCCATCCTAATATTTATACATTGATAGACCTGGTCCAGAAAGAGCAGGCTGCTAACGAGGCGAAGCTGTTTCAGCACGCCAACGGTGGAAAGCAGCGACAAAGGAAGCGGGTATACCGTGAGCGTGAGCAAATGCTCATCAGACTGAAGCACTAACTGCGAACTGGCGACATGGACATCATGACGTATGTTGATGCTGCTTCTCACTTAGTCAAATTAAAGTGAATATGTACAATAAAAAGATTTCAAGATTTATATCTATTATGTGCTATGCATGTTCATGTGTTTGTCTTATCCATGTAAATATCTATGTTTTCGATTTAATGCTTATAACTCAAAATAAAGAATATCTATCTATATGAAACTTATATTTATGAACAACTTTCCCAAATTTAGAAACACAAATTTTCAGTACAGTATAGCAATTTTCGCCAATTATCACCTTTCAACTCTATTGTTACACCGAACAATACATTCCCCCAACACCTACCTCAATTTCTATAGGACTAATAAAAGGTTGGGAAAGTGGGAACACACCTTAGAAATATGTCTGGTATAAGTTTCAAGTTAGTTCCTGTTTGCAGTCATACTTACAATCTACAGACAAAACAAATTTAATATAATATATTACTTTATAATTAACTATTCGTGTTTATCAGAATATCGCTAACATACAAAAGTACATCCAACCACAGAGGAATACGAAACTCAAGCAGTGACAGAGAAAATGTCATCTTTCAATGTTTCAAAACAGATATATTTATTTGAACATAATATTCGGCAATTATGCCCTTGAGCTCACAGATATATAAATAACAGGCTTTACAATCATGACGATCAGTTGTCAAATCTATAAGAGGTGTAGAAGTACTAATTACTAGTATATGTGTGGAGAAAGGTGTTTAATATTAAATGATATAGCAGCTGCCTATCCCCAATATTCACACCATTATAGCAGATGTTTCCCCAATATTCACACCACTATAGCAAATGTTTCCCCAATATTCACACCACTATAGCAAATGTTTCCCCAATATTCACACCACTATAGCAGATGTTTCCTCAAGACTCACACCAATATAGCAGATGTTTCCCCAATATTCATACCACTATAGCAGATGTTCCTCAAGACTCCCATCAATATAGCAGATGTTCCTCAATATTTACACCACTATAGCAGATGTGTCCCCAATATTCACACCACTATAGCAGATGTTTCCTCAAGACTCACACCACTATAGCAGATGTTTCCCCAATATTCATACCACTATAGCAGATGTTTCCCCAATAGTCATACCACTATAGCAGATGTTCCTCAAGACTCACACCACTATAGCAGATGTTTCCCCAATATTCATACCACTATAGCAGATGCTTCCCCAATATTCATACCACTATAGCAAATGTTCCCCCAATATTCACACCACTCTAGCAGATGTTTCCCCAATTATCACACCACTATAGCAGATGCTTCCCCAATATTTCACACACCACTATAGCAATGTTGTTTCCCCTTAATATTCACACCACTATAGCAGATGTTTCCCCAATATTAATACCAATATAGCAGATGTTTCCCCAATATTCACACCACTATAGCAGATGTTTCCCAATATTCACACCACCATAGCAAATGTTTCCCCAATAGTCACACCACTATAGCAGATGTTTCCCCAATATCCACACCACTATATCAGATGTTTCCCCAATATTCACACCACTACAGCAGATGTTCCCCAATATCCACATCACTATAGCAGCTGTTTCCCCAATATTCACACCACTATAGCAGATGTTTCCCCAATATCCACACCACTATAGCAGATGTTTCCCAATATTCACACCACTATATCAGATGTTTCCCCAATATTCACACCACTATAGCAGATGTTTCCCCAATATTCATACCACTATAGCAGATGTTTCCCCAATATTCATACCACTATACCAGATGTTTCCCCAATATTCACACCACAATAGCAGATGTTTCCCCCATATTCACACCACTATAGCAGATGTTTCCAATATTCACACCACTATATCAGTGTTCCCCAATATTCACACCACTATATCAGATGTGTCCCCATATTCCACCACTATATCTGATGTTTCCCAATATTCACACCACTATATCAGATGTGTCCCCAATATTCACACCACAATAGCAGATGTTTCCCCCAATATTCATACCACTATAACAGATGTTTCCCCAATATTCACACCACAATAGCAGATGTTTCCCCCAATATTCATACCACTATAACAGATGTTTCCCCAATATCCACACCACTATAGCAGATACTTCTCACAAACAGTTGCCACATTTAGCAGACGTTCCTCAGCAACCGTCATTCCTTAGGACATATGTTTCTCACCAACAGTCATACACCCTATAGCATCCTTGGACCGGGAATTATGTGAGACGGCACGGTCGTCGCCGGATCGGACATGTGGGTGTTCTCCTGGTACTCCGGTTTCTGCTCCCACACGAATGACCACATGTACACTGTCATCCGCGCCAACGAGAGTGATTAATATAAGTTGTTACAGCTTGATTCGCAATCGTTGTGAATTAAATGAAGTTTATAACCACACATATCAGATGTTTCTCACCAACATTCAACCCCCTATAGCAGATGTTTACTATATATACAAGTGACTCCTTAACACGATGTCGTTGCATCAAACAGCCGTGACATTGTTCTAATCCGTGTGTACAGCTAAACGGATATATAAATTTGACAATTGTTTATGTTTTTCAATTCCTTTAGGCTAAAAAGCCCATGCGAACAGTATTTGCATGATATAGACGAACAGTTAATTACATGGCCGTAGGAACAGGGGCAACGCCCCAATAATTCGGCCAGAAATGCATATTTTTAAAAATCATAAATTGAAATATAAGAAATCATCAATTTTCTCTTAATTGTGTTTCAATTTCTATAAACGACCCCGCCATGCTTGTCACTTCATTAATTTGAGTGGTTTCTATAAACGACCACCGCCGCGCGTTAATCGGAGCGGCGAGATATTGCCAGGGGCGTGAAAAAGGATTATAGGATCACAATTTATATTCATTAATCACCGTGAAAAGCAGCAAGGTTGTGTTTTAAAGCGTTGCTTCAGTTATGCAAACTGTTTAATTAATTACGCTGCTTTACGATAGATCAAAGACATTTTACTGCATTAAGGTACACATATATTTAGCTTCAGAGCGCACTAGAATACACCATTTAAATTCTGGTTTTCATCCGGGGTGTCCCCCATACCCCCACCAGGAGGGGCAAACCCCTTCCCACTCATACCCCCTTTCGCCGCCCCAATGTTCAAATCGTTCATAACGGGCCTGAATTAACAAATAAATATAGTAAATATTTCGTATAGAATACGTGTTAATAACTGACTGAATTCAATGGAGAATGTTTCAACGTACACAGAATAGAAACGTATGATATATGGATATATGGATTTTGAGCAACATATATTATGTATGACAGGCTATATATCATTATTTTCCAAGAATAATATTAATTTGCAAATTGACAACGCTTGTTATGATATCATTGTATATTTACATATTGTAAAATTGTATCTACAGTTATAAGTACTATACATAAATAATGGAAATATTACTCAAGATACTAGTTCCAATACTAGTTAGTTAAACTGCATCGAAAGGAAAATGCCAACATGTTGGATAACTCAAAACAATTCTACAGAAAGATTTAAAATATGGACAACTGTTAATTTTAAATATTGAGATTCAATTATTTATTTTAATATGCCAACCTTTCCGAAAAAAAGCAAAAGGTTAACATATTAGGTGTTTTACAGCAATAAAGATGAATACACCATGATTATTGTTAAGCAACGAGTCCTAAGTTTTAATCTAACCGGAGTTTTGTTTAATATGTGTGTTTCGCGCCTAAGTTATCAAGTCTCTTTTAGGGCGTAAATGACTAGAATATTTGTGCCTGGTGTAAAGTTATCGGGACAGAGTTGCAGGTGGTCAATTATTTAATATAGCGAACTGATGTGTTTGATGGTTTGTTAGTAATATTAGATAACATCACAGATGTTTAGGCACCGTTATGTCTAAGATATCGGTTTGATTATGTATATAAGAAACGGAATGTCTTTACTAATCGCAGATTCAATCCCCCGTCAGATGGAACTTAAAACATAGGTCTCGTGTCGGTGCTGTACACCATGCACATACAAGAACCAGTCTGAGAGAAGACTCTGAAATTGGTTATTTGTCTGTATCATTGCACTATCCTCCAACATCTAAAATGACTAATATCTTTAGGAGGCGTCGCTCATATGGGCAACCAGTAGCGACGATAAATAAACGTAAAACACACATACTAATTCAGAACATATTACACGTGTATCACAATTTGATTAGTCAGAACATAATTAGGCTACCACCGTAAAGTGAGTAGCGTGTATCTCAATTTGATGGTATAGAATAAATAAACTGTCCCTGTGATACTAAGAGATTCTGGACATTCGGAGAATCGTAACTTATAAAGATTAGCCGTGTATTTAAATAAATACATTTAACAGAAGTAGTTCAGCCATAGGATGAACATATAGTTCCGGTGAGCATTATCTGTTTGTGTATTGATGAAAGTGAATGAAAAATTAAATCAGAACCGTTGATGAGATTATCGGGGGAACGGACAATATCCCCCCATATATTTTGACACAGGCGGACAATACCCCCCCATCAAAAAGACAGGGCGGGCAATATCCCCATCAAAAATAAAAAGTAAAGGCGGACAATAACCTCCCATGGAAAATCATAGGGAAGACTATGTTGAGTTA
>CM026391.1:56798808-56836315 GCA_014843695.1 Archivesica marissinica | reverse complement strand
AGATGAAACTGCAATAAAGATGAAATCTAGAGATGATTTAACATCATTTGTATAATAATGCGATCAATCATTACATATATCTCAATATATCAATATGATAAGGGTACATCACATTCTATTATAAGGTTCACTGAACAAAACGAGATACCATCTGGCGTTTTATATGACGTCGAGATTACCAGTCAACACAGTCCTACACTTGAGTTAGTGATTGATTAAGGGTGTGTGTGTTTTACGTTTATTTATCGTTGCTACCGGTTGCCCATATGAGCAACGCCTCCTGAAGAGATTAGTCATTTAAGATTTTGGAGGATAGTGCAGTGATACAGACAGACCCCCATTCCAGAGTCTCCTCTGGTTCTTTTACGTGCACGGTGTAAAGCACCGACACGAGACTTCGGTTTAAAGTCCCATCTGAAAGACTGTTAATTTTATTAGTGTCAGACGGGGAATCGAACCTGCGATCCCTGGATTACCAGTCCAGCGTGTTATCACTGGACGGACTACAGATCCGTCTGTTGATTAATGGTTTAATCAGCTCATAAACACCTTAGCACATAGAGTTCAAGCTAAGGTTTAATGGAAAACATTCAATAAAGATAACACTGTTTTTAATTTGAAGTTATCATCATGTTTAGTAGGTCTGGGTGTGAACACTATTTAAACGTACAAGAATAAGGACATTACAATTTGGACTGGTAATCCAGGGATCGCAGGTTCGATCGCCCGTCTGACCCTAATAAAATTAACAGTCTTTCAGATGGGACGTTAAACCGAGGTCTCGTGTCGGTGCTTTACACCGTGCATGTAAAAGAACCAGATGAGACTCTGGAATGGGTCTCTTTCTGTATCATTGCACTATCCTCCAAAAATCTAAAATGACTAATCTCTTCAGGAGGCGTAGCTCACATGGGCAACCGGTAGCGACGATAAATAAACGTAAAACACACACAAGACATTCAAATTGGCTCTTATTTAGTAATGCAAATTGATCAATTAAATGTGAAAAAGGCTACTGCTACATATATTAATCACTCTCGTTGGCTCGGATGAAAGCGTAAATGTGGTAATTCGTGTGGGAGGAAACCGGAGTACCTGGAGAAAACCCACCTGTCCGATATGGCGACCATCGTATCATCTTACATACTTCCCCGTCCGAGGATCAAAATAATGCTTATTCTTTTTCGATATGCAAAACAGCCCATATTCCAAAGGTGGGAACAACAAGGTACGTGATTAGTTCATTCCATTTCTAAACTATGGAAGTCCTTACCCCAGAACGTTAGAGACACTGGTATATATACTAGAGTACATATAAATGTCCTTTTTGTAATGTGATAGAAGATGAACATCACGTTTTATTGGAATGTGCCATATATAATGATCTAAGAACTGTACTATTGCAGAAGGCAATATTAGCTGACCATAATTTCTGTAATATGACAAAACGTGATCAATTTATATTTATATACAGTAATCAATCAGTGATAAGACTTTGTGCCAAAACCTGTTTTAATATACTACAGCGTCGTTACTTTTACCTTTGTAACTAATGCCCTTTTTGTGTTAATTACTATATATCTATGATTTTTACAGACTACAAGAAGCAGCTGCTAATTAGGTCATTCTCGATCTGATCCTGGGTGGTAACTGATTTTGTAAGATATTTCTTAATAGCGCACTAGTGCTTGTTTTTCAATTCAGTGTTTTATACCATTTTGTTTTATTTCGTATTTAAATATAAATTAGCAACTGTTTCTTGGCTTTAGAATGTAGATAAGCATTAACTAATAGTAGTGTGGGATTTTATAATGTGATATGTTTTGTTGCAATATGTCTCTTATAATTCTATTCAGAATGGCTATGTACTTTTATTATGATTGTTTACATTTGTGTTTGCATTACATGTATGTACATAGATGAGACTTTAATAAAGATTAAAACTAACTAAACTAGAAAACGCACACTTCCAATAAGTGTGAATTTAGATGAAAAACAATAACTATATAAATACATAGTTTTAAACATTTTGGAATATATTTAATTGTTCAGTTTGTGTTTTGTAATAAAGATGTGATATTTCTTTGATGGAATCCTTCGTATTTCGTTTTCATGTAATAATGGTCATATAGTGTAGGTGTGCGTTTTCTATGTCCTCTTATTATTTCGCAATCATTGTAAACTAAAAAGGTTTATACTTTAAACGTTTATGATTATCTCAAATAGACGCAAACGCGGCCATGTTGGACTAACCAGCACACATGAAACTTCAAACCAGGCAAGGTTGGACTAACCAGCACACATGACTCTTCAAACTCGGCCATGTTGGACTAGCCAGCACGCATGACTCTTCAAACCCGGCAAGGTTGGACTAACCAGCACACATGAAACTTCACACCCGGCCATGTTGGACTAACCAGCACATATGACTCTTCAAACCCGGCAAGGTTGGACTAGCCAGCACACATGACTCTTCAGACTCGGCCATGTTGGACTAACCAGCACACATGACTCTTCAAACTCGGCCATGTTGGACTAACCAGCACACATGACTCTTCAAACCCGGCCAGGTTGGACTAACCAGCACACATGAAACTTCAAACCCGGCAAGGTTGGACTAACCAGCACACATGGCTCTTCAAACCCGGCAGGGTTGGACTAACCAGCACGCATGACTCTTCAAACCCGGCAGGGTTGGACTAACCAGCACGCATGACTCTTCAAACCCGGCCAGGTTGGACTAACCAGCACGCATGACTCTTCAAACCCGGCAGGGTTGGACTAACCAGCACGCATGACTCTTCAAACCCGGCAGGGTTGGACTAACCAGCACGCATGACTCTTCAAACTCGGTCATGTTGGACTAACCAGCACGCAGATCTTCAAACCGGCAGGGTTGGACTAACCAGCACGCATGCCTCTTCAAACTCGGCCATGTTGGACACCAGACGCATGACTCTTCAAACCCGACAAGGTTGGACTAACCAGCACGCATGACTCTTCAAACCCGGCAAGGTTGGACTAACCAGCACGCATGACTCTTCAAACCCGGCAAGGTTGGACTAACCAGCAAACATGTCTCTTCAAACCCGGCAAGGTTGGACTAATCAGCAAACATGACTCTTCAAACCCGGCAAGGTTGGACTAACCAGCACGCATGACTCTTCAAACCCGGCCAGGTTGGACTAACCAGCACGCATGACTCTTCAAACCCGGCAAGGTTGGACTAACCAGCACGCATGACTCTTCAAACACGGCAAGGTTGGACTAACCAGCACACATTACTCTTCAAACCCGGCAATGTTGGACTAACCAGCACATATGACTCTTCAGACCCGGCCATGTTGGACTAACCAGCAAACATGACTCTTCAAACCCGGGCAAGTTGGACTAACCAGCACACGTGACTCTTCAAACCTTGCCAGGTTGGACTAACCAGCAAACATGACTCTTCAAACCCGGAAAGGTTGGACTAACCAGCACACATGACTCTTCAGACCCGGCCATGTTGGATAAACCAGCACACATGACTCTTCAGACTCGGCCAAGTTGGACTAACCAGCACACATGACTCTTCAGACCCGGCCATGTTGGACTAACCAGCACGCATGACTCTTCAGACTCGGCAAGGTTGGACTAACCAGCACGCATGACTCTTCAGACTCGGCCATGTTGGACTAACCAGCACGCAGGCCTCTTCAAACCCGGCAAGGTTGGACTAACCACCACACATGGCTCTTCAGACTCGGCCATGTTGGACTAACCAGCACGCATGACTCTTCAAACCCGGCAAGGTTGGACTAACCACCACACATGGCTCTTCAGACTCTGCCATGTTGGACTAACCAGCACACATGGCTCTTCAGACTCGGCAAGGTTGGACTAACCACCACGCATGGCTCTTCAGACTCGGCCATGTTGGACTAACCAGCACACATGGCTCTTCAGACTCGGCAAGGTTGGACTAACCACCACGCATGTCTTTTCAGACTCGGCCATGTTGGACTAACCAGCACACATGGCTCTTCAAACCCGGTAGGGTTGGACTAACCAGCACGCATGACTGTTCAAACCCGGCAGGGTTGGACTAACCAGCACACATGACTCTTGAAACCCGGTAGGGTTGGACTAACCAGCACACATGACTCTTGAAACCGGCAGGGGGATTCGGCAGGGTTGGACTAACCAGCAAACATGAATCTTCAAACCCGGCAAGGTTGGACTAACCAGCACATATGACTCTTCAAACCAGGCAAGGTTGGACTAACCAGCAAACATGACTCTTCAAACCCGGCAAGGTTGGACTAACCAGCACGCATGACTCTTCAAACCCGGCAAGGTTGGACAAACCAGCACATATGACTTTTCAAACCCGGCAATGTTGGACTAACCAGCACGCATGACTCTTCAAACCCGGCCATGTTGGACTAACCAGCACGCATGACTCTTCAGACTCTGCCATGTTGGACTAACCAGCACACATGGCTCTTCAAACCCGGCAGGGTTGGACTAACCAGCACACATGACTCTTCAAACCCGGCAGGGTTGGACTAACCAGCACACATGACTCTTCAAACTCGGCAGGGTTGGACTAACCAGCACACATGACTCTTCAAACCCGGCAAGGTTGGACTAACCAGCATGCATGACTCTTGAAACCCGGCAGGGTTGGACTAACCAGCACACATGACTCTTCAAACTCGGCCATGTTGGACTAGCCAGCACACATGACTCTTCAAACCCGGCAGGATTGGACTAACCAGCACGCATGACTCTTCAAACCCGGCAGGGTTGGACTAACCAGCACGCATGACTCTTCAAACCCGGCAGGGTTGGACTAACCAGCACGCATGACTCTTCAAACTCGGCCATGTTGGACAAACCAGCACGCATGACTCTTCAAACCCGGCAATGTTGGACTAACCAGCACGCATGACTCTTCAAATTCGGCAAGGTTGGACTAACCAGCACACATTACTCTTCAAACCCGGCAAGGTTGGACTAACCAGCACACATGACTCTTCAAACCCGGCCAGGTTGGACTAACCAGCATGCATGACTCTTCAAACCCGGCAAGTTTGGACTAACCAGCACGCATGACTCTTCAAACCCGGCAAGGTTGGACTAACCAGCACATATGACTCTTCAAACCAGGCAAGGTTGGACTAACCAGCAAACATGACTCTTCAAACCCGGCAAGGTTGGACTAACCAGCACGCATGACTCTTCAAACCCGGCCAGGTTGGACTAACCAGCACGCATGACTCTTCAAATCCGGCAAGGTTGGACTAACCAGCACGTATGACTCTTCACACCCGGCATGGTTGGACTAACCAGCACGCATGACTCTTCAAACCCGGCAGGGTTGGATTAACCATCACACATGACTCTTCAAACTCGGCCATGTTGGACTAACCAGCACATATGACTCTTCAAACCTGGCAAGGTTGGACTAACCAGCACACATGGTTCTTCAAACCTGGCAAGGTTGGACTAACCAGCACACATGGCTCTTCAAACCTGGCAAGGTTGGACTAACCAGCACGCATGACTCTTCAAACCCGGCCAGGTTGGACTAACCAGCAAACATGACTCTTCAAACCCGGCAAGGTTGGACTAACCAGCACATATGACTCTTCAAACCCAGCAAGGTTGGACTAACCAGCACGCATGACTCTTCAAACCCGGCAAGTTTGGACTAACCAGCACGCATGACTCTTCAAACCCGGGAAGCTTGGACTAACCAGCACATATGACTCTTCAAACCCGGCAAGGTTGGACTAACCAGCACATATGACTATTCAAACCCGGCAAGGTTGGACTAACCAGCACGCATGACTCTTCAAGCTCAGCCATGTTGGACTAACCAGCACACATGACTCTGCAAACCCGGCCAGGTTGGACTAACCAGCACGCATGACACCTCAAACTCGGCCAGGTTGGACTAACCAGCACACATGACACTTCAAACCCGGCAAGGTTGGACTAACCAGCACGCATGACTCTTCAAATTTGACGAGATTGTAACTATGCTCGTTTAATCGACATAAATATTATGTTTAATAAACCATATAAACATCATAGTATTGCCAATAATAGCAAATAAAATATGAAATATACTAGTGGAAAAAAGTAACTGCATGCATGCCTAAAATGTGTTATGAAATAACAAATATATGACGTAAAACAAGAAGTTTTTTAGGGACAATTAATTTATTATGCGTGTGTTATAAGTGTATTCTTGTTCGGAACTGTAAAAACACACGCATATATGAGTGACGCCTCCTGAAGAGATTAGTCATTTTAGGTGTTTGGAGGATAGTGCAATGATACAGACAGAGACACATTCTAGGGTATCCTCTGGTTCTTTTACAAGCACGGTGTAAAGCACCGACACGAAACCTCGGTTTAAAGTCCCATCTGAAACTGTTAATTTTTTTAGGATCAAACGGGGGATCGAATATGCGATCCCTGGATTTCCAGTCCAACTTGTTAGCCACTGGACTACAGTGGATACCATCAGAAATGGGTTCTTAACAGCGATTAGCTTGAAGTAAGTTGTAACAGCGTATTTTGCCATCGAGTTGAAATATATTTGCATACTTTATTAGATTTATAAGTGGATATTTGTTTAGTTTCAGTGTATGATCAAATTTTATTTTATGCTAATTGATGAAATATAGTGTTCTATCAGTGAGATATAATCCATATCACCACTGCATATCGCCCACTGTATTTTGCCGGACTACTTTTTTTTATTATCTCCCTTCCCAATACACTATTCTTGCACTATTACTCTCCCTTTAAATGCTTAGACAACGTGTTATTTAATTTTCACCGTTTACCTGGCTTCAATGACACTATTTACCTGTATTATTGTTTTTGTTATGAAACAAATCAAAAGCGAAATACAACTGACAATGTCTCGAAGTTTGTCACTGCAAATTGTAACAATAAATCCAATAAATGTTTTCATGTATTTTTCCTCGATTCAACTTTAAATTCAAGATGGCGGCATATTTGTGTATCAACTCACGACGTATATGGCCAGTTATTTTAATTTCTTCATTTTGTGTTTGTTTTTCACCAATTAGCATAAACTAAAAAGAACATTTGTTTGTTTTGAGTGAATATGCAATATATCTCACCTCAAATATCCTCTATATAGTTCACCGAAATAACATTGAAAGAACAACACTATTTCAAAGAAAGTGTAACTATGAATTGCAGGGTACATTATATTGCTATACTTATAATGTTCTTGTTCGATATTGAAACATTGTTGGATACTTTTTTATTCTTTTTTTATTTAAGTTTATTTAACGTCACTACCGGTTGCCCATTTGATCGACGGGCAGTTTACCTAACAACACCTTTGACAGGCTCCAGCAGTTAACCAGTACTTGGCGCACCAACCTCCGTAAGAAACTGCCAACATTGTTCATATAAAGAGACATGGTATGAGCGGGGCTCGAACCCGTGACCATCAATGTTAATAAGTCAGCGATCTTAACCACTCGATCACGGAGTACTGTCGTATTGGCATCTTCTCAGAGTCGTTCTGTCAATGTTTTTTTTTTTTTTTTAAATTTTATTATATTTTATTATTTTGGTTTTCTCTCTCCTTTACATAAATACAGTATAGAATACATTTTATATATGTAACATGATATTACATAACATAATTTTCTATAATCGTTTACGGAGTTACAGAGTATTTACTATGAAATGCAATGGCGAAGTTTTAATATATATATATTCTGTCAATTTTTTAGCTATCGCTGTTTCATGAAAATATCACCATTTCATACGAAAGCCGCACGGACAGGCGATACTGTTAAAGGAAACAGCAACGTATCGTACTGCGACATAATACTGCGATGGACCATATAGAGTAACACATATGTGTTAAATATTTATTACATATTCAGTCACATATATTTTCATTAATAGTAAATGTAAGATTAGTTAGTTAGAACATAACAACTGTAAGATTATGTAGCTAGAACATAAAACATGTAAGATTAGGTAGCTAGAACATAAAACATGTAAGATTGTGTAGTTAGAACATAACAAATGCAAGATTATATAGTTCGAACATAAACATGAACTATTTTGTAGTTAGAACATAACAAATGTAAGATTATGTAGTTAGAACATAACAAATGTAAGATTTTGTAGTTAGAACATAACAAATGTATGAGTATGTAGTTAGAACATAACAAATGTATGAGTATGTAGTTAGAACATAACAAATGTATGAGTATGTAGTTAGAACATAACAAATGTATGAGTATGTAGTTAGAACATAACAAATGTATGAGTATGTAGTTAGAACATAACAAATGTATGAGTATGTAGTTAGAACATAACAAATGTATGAGTATGTAGTTAGAACATAACAAATGTATGAGTATGTAGTTAGAACATAACAAATGTATGAGTATGTAGTTAGAACATAACAAATGTATGAGTATGTAGTTAGAACATAACAAATGTATGAGTATGTAGTTAGAACATAGATAAATAGTTTATTTTCAAATTCAGTAAGCCAGGGACCCATGTAAGTATGCAACAAACATAAACATAGATATCATACAATGACGCAACAAGAAGACAATGAAATACACACAAGGAATACAATATACATTCAGTCATAAATCAAGGTCATTAAAGCAGCAATACATCGTATGAAATAAAAGATATTTGAAAAATTAAATTTTTACGTATGGGTATCAATGCTGCTACACATTCTAACATTATACTTTGTATGCTTGTGTTCATTTGGTAAACAGTGTTTTTTTGCGATAAAACAAACTCGAAACCGAGTCGATCGGTCACGCACTTGTTTACAACCGGAACGCATCGTCCGCACTTGTTTACACTCGGAATGCATCGTTCCCATTTGTCCCACGTTGTCTTTTTTAATTAATTTACTTGATATGTTGATTCATACCTCTGTTAGCTAAGTCTTTTAGGGATATTTCTACATCCCCACGAGGGGTTCGACATTAGAGGAAGATAGATAGATAGTATTTCATGTTCAAAATATATACGTTGTTTTCTACATCCTCTGTTGTTTCACGCATGCGCGCTGTGCGTGTTTATTATTCGTGTATTGATAAACAAATTCGCGTATACGATGGTTTAAATTTATTGGAATTTTATCGTTTCTGAGTGACACATTAGTATTTATATTTTACCCAAAACATCCTTTGTAATGCTGCTTTAATATGTCTACTAACTATATAGATAATCATTATCATTTAAAGAATCGTGCAAATGTAAGATTAGTTTGTAAGAACGTAACAACATGTATATATTATTATACTATAGGCAGTTAGAATATTGCAAATGTAAAGTTATGTAGTTAGAACATATCAAATGTAAGCTTAAATAGTTTGACCATAACAAATGTACGATTAGGTGGTTAGAATATACATGCAATAATTGTAGGATTAGGTAGTTGAAATCATTAGATATCGCATGTATGTCTGCTGTTCTGGATACACCACCGTACCACAGCGTATATTGTAGTGTCCCTTTAAATGTCAATATTGGCATCACTATTGTATTTCCTTCTATGAACGTATGTACCCTGATAGTATACATTTTCGTATGAGAGTTTCCAACTAATGATATACAGCTGACATGCGCACTGGACGTTACGGGCATGCGCATTCGCAGTGTTAGGCAGTGTTGTTGGCGAGAAAAGGCGTGTCTTACAGTTTACCCTGTTCCAATGATGATCTATTTACCTGTACCTGCACACGATAAGAGGCAAATCTGGATTAAGAAACGGAATTTTAAATGCAACGTGTGCACTATTTTCTTTGTGACATTGAAAGGAATAATGAATGCAAATATAAGTAATGAATCGTGGGTTAATACATGTAGATTCCATCGGGGTATGAACTACATTGGGCCTTCGGCCTCCACACACATTAACCACGCCTAGTGTACTTCATACCCCGATTGAAACTATTAACACGTGATTCATTCCTTAATTAAATTCCATGAGCACTGTCTACAGCATAATGCAAAATGCAACATGTTTTGACAAACAAACACAGCATTTAGTACATATTATTCCCCTTGTTAATAGTATTATTGTGTCCAGAATCGCATTTATTTAATATTATTTACATTAAGAATCGTACAATCCAGGTAATTCGGCATTAATCTAAAAATAACATTAAATGATTTGTGAACACATTTTGTGAACTAATGTAAAAGCTGCTAATCAATCCATCCCTGATCTGATCAGAGGTGGTTCTGATTTCTTAGAATATATTCTAATATGCGTGAACGTGCACTTATTGTCGCTCTCAGAATCTTACAAACCAGTATTATAAATAGTGTTTATGATTAGTGACGTTTACATATATTTTAGAAAGTAAAACATGTATCACGGATTGTAATATGCTACTGTCTCTTATAATTCTCTTTTTAGAATGGCTATGTGCAATGTATGTGTTATAATATAAATTGAAATATATGTACTGTACATAGATGAGACAGAAATAAAGATACAATATACATAATGCGAACGTCTTTCTCTGTGAATGGGTGGGGTAACTTTCCCAAGATAAACCTTATATAACCATGCGAGCAGTATCCTCGTCGTAATACACGACGAATTACATTTCACTGGTTTGAAAAATGCTTGACACTATCAAACACATATAAACATCTTACTACATTTGCACAAACAATTTATAAATTTGCTATATTAACAGTCTTTCAAATGAGACTTTAAACCGAGGTCTCGGGTCGGTGTTTTACACCGTGCACGTAAAAGAACCAGAGGAGACTCTGGAATGGGTCGCTGTCTGTATCATTGTATCATTGCACTATCCTCCACAAATCTAAAATAACTAAACTCATATGGGCAACCGGTAGCGACGATAAATAAACGTAATACACGCATACATTTGCTTATTTTTTAATTTGCAACTGGCGTTAAATATAAATTGCGTTTGAACTAATGTATGAATTTCTTTTAAACGTCGGCTGATTTATACGAAAAATTCATACCCTATGTTATATCTTAGATTCGTAAGTTACTGTTGTTGCGTAATATATATATATATATACTGGACGGTAATGAAAGACGATATAATGACTCATAGCCGCATACTATATCATTAAATTTAACAATGCATATCCATCATGATATAAAGTTTAATCTTTATTTATTTTACAATGATTGCGAAGAAAGTTTTAAACAACTTATATTAATCACACTCGTTGGAGCGGATTAAAACGTACGCGCGGCCATTCGTGTGAGAGGAAACCGGAGTACCCGGAGAAAACCCACCTGTCCGATCTGACGACCACCGTACCAACTCACATACTTCCCGGTCCGAGGATCGAACCCAGATTGCATTGGTAAGAAGTGAGTTTTAATCGGATATACACACCCCGGCGTCCCTAAGCCCGCAGTATTTGCCAGATTACAATTGTTTGCATCAATACCACTGTGTTATTGTATTGCTTCAGTTTCTTTACACTACGGTATGTAGCCAAGTAGATCACTATGCCCAACCTCATTTGTGTATTCATTGTTATATTATAAATATAATAAAAAATGCATGCTAGATTTAAAATGTATGCATAAATGCACGTATGGCCAATTAATAAAAACGTTTAAGAAACAGATTTAAGCAAGCCATGTTTAAAATAGTTTTGCAAGACTAATCATAACGATGGTCATAAATGGAACAGCATTCAAACACGAAGCTCCGGCTATGTTCGAGGATCGCTCATCATCACCACCATCATCTCTATCATCGTCCCCATCACCATCTCTATCATCGTCCCCATCATCTCTATCATCGTCCCCGTCATCTCTACCATCATCATCTCCATCATCTCCGTCAGCATCCAAATCTCCATCCATATCGTCACCATTATCACCCATGTTATCTTCATTGTCGTCATCCAAATATCCACTGAACTTGAAGTTTCCGCATTTTGGGAAGTTTCGTGGGGCGGCTGGCATTGTATCACCGACTTGTATAATTATGCCCATGCCCATGTCCACATGGAACTCTATATGGCAATGGAAAAACCAAACTCCTGAAAGAAACCAATTACATTTGGTTTAACTCTTTCACCGCCAATGTCGCATAAAAGCGACTTTGTAAAAACAAAAGTAGAGAACCCGATCGGACAGAACAGAACATGCCGTCTGATCAGGCTATATGCTGATTGCTCTTCAGACAGTGGAGCTGAAGCACCTGTCCGCATAGCAAACAACATAGATCCTGATCAGACGCGGCGTTTCGCCGCGGCTGATTTGGATCTATGCTGTTTGCACATGCTCTGAATTTATTCGGCGCTGTGAAAGAGTTAAACATATTTATTTATTAGAATACATATAATGTACATAGGGAAATAGACAGAAACAGATTGATATCATGATATGTGGATTGAACTGAAAGCTCTAAAGCTTAAGGTAATTCTTTCCACCGTGTGCCATATGTTGGTACTAAGTACATATGACACACAATTAGTTTTAGGAGTACGGTTCCGGATCAGATGGCGCTGGACAATTCCTGCCGACATGGGAGACAATCTTGACATTGGACTTCTAGCAATATGCGAAGGTCAATGTCTACAACTACTTAGTTAGAAGTAAGGAAGGTCAACATATAATTCATCTATTTATAAAGATTAGAGAGTATCCTCCATATGTACTGTTGTGGGACAAGGATATACCACCCGAGTGGTAGGAATATATCGTCAGAACTAGACAATATAGGAGGAATGTGACTGCAATTAGAATCGGAAAATTGCTGTCCAGTTGATTTCATACATATTTTGAAGATACCACTACACGTTAAATCTGCACATTGTTAGATAGATCTAGTATCATTAATTGTCTCATTCCCATTTTCTACTCTGCTAGCCAATTCCATATATCATCATATTCCATTACATATTAAATATAGTTTCTATTTTTCAGCTTTTACATTACTATATTATTCCAATGTGCAGTTCTCACTTATAGTGCTATCTTTTGATTGCATTTGATTGTATATATGTTGAGGGCCTCATGGTAGATTAACTTTTGTTAAATGAGTACTCTCGTTAAATAAAGTCTTTATTATTATTATTATTATTATAATCCCGCGAGATGAAGGGGAGGGGGGGTGTTGACAGAGATAGATAGAATGATGACAATGATTGTGTTTTTCTTGTAGAAGTTTAACTTATTAACAGCAATACGGATACATGGGTCAGGTACGATTAAGTTATCAAATCATGTTCTTGAATACGAAAGTAATTTGGCGGAAGTACGTTTAAATTGAGTGGTGTGTTCGAATGCTGTGAAAAGCTGTTCACAAAGGAAGATATCAAAATGGCTGCGCCCATTTTATTATAGTTTGACTAAATAAACATATGCATCTAGTGTTCTAGTCCTGTCTAATACGTGACTGTAGTAAAATAATAATTGCCCCGGAAACCCGGAAGATAACGACTTATTTCTGAGAAGAAAAATGTTATATAAATATATCGAACAACCAGAATTACAGAGATTAGTCATTTTAGATTGTTTGAGGATAGTGCAATGATACAGACAGAGACCCATTCCAGAGTGTCCCCTGGTTCTTTTACGTGCACGGTGTAAAGCACCGACACGAGACCTCGGTTTAAAGTCCCACCTGAAAGACTGTTAATTTTATTAGGGTCAGGCGGGGGATCGAACCTGCGATCCCTGGATTATCAGTCCAGCGTGTTACCACTGGACTACAGATCCGTCTGTACACAGACATATGCAATCATCCACACTTATTAATGGTTAACCTCTAGGTTAAAACCAGCCATTGAAAAGGCCAGACTTTAATGTATTTGTTTGTTTGACGGCCAGTCGTACAAACTATTGTCTGTAGATATTATTAATAAATCTGCATACACTGTATGAATATAGAACCGACGAAATACGAATATATACCTGGATTGTTGGCAAGGAAACGTATTATAGTGTATCCACCATCTGGAACAGTAACAGTGTCCTTAGCAACGGGGTCGACAAGATTCCTTTTCAGCTGTCCCTGTTCGTCCAGTTCTTTCACCTCGCTCATTAAGGTAGTTTCCCCAAGCTAAAATTTAGTAGAACGTCTTAAATAGTATAAACTTTATTTATTTTACAACGATTGCGAAACAGGCTTTAACCTATATTAATCACACTCGTTGGGAGGAAACCACAGTACCCGGAGGAAACCATTATTTCCGATCTGGCGACCACTGTAAGTTATCAACCCAGTATGCGTGCATTGTTACACACACATAGATATTATGCGAAGTGGGTTAATTGAAATCGTGATAATTGTCTTATATCGTCAATACTCGATGATGATTTAATCTGAAATTAAACAAAATTCAAAATTCAAAAAAACTTCTTTTATGAACTACGATCTTTTTTATTTAAGTTTATTTAACGTCGCTACAAGTTGCCCATTTGAGCGAAAGGCAGATTACCTAACAACACCTTTCATGGGCAGGCTCTAGCCGTTAACCAGTACTTGGTGCACGAATCTCCGCAAGAAACTTCCAACTTGTTCATATAAATGAGACATGTTCTGAGCGGGGCTCGAACCCGTGACCATCAGTGATGATATATTACAGTGGTATACATGTCAGCGACCTTAATCATTCGAACACTGGGCGGACTATTGATAACGTTGTGTTTTTTACATTTATTTATCATCGCTACCGGTTGTCCATATGAGCGCCGCCTCCTGAAGAGATTAGTCATTTTAGATTGTTGGAGGATATAGCAATGATACAGAGAGAGACCCATTCCAGAGTTTCCCCTGGTTCTTTTATGTGAACGATGTAACGCACCGACACGAGACCTCGGTTTAAAGTCCCATCTGAAAGACTGTTATTTTTATTAGGGTCAGACGGGGGAGCGAACCTGCGATCCATGGATTTCCCAGTCCACCTCTGGACTACGTATCCATCTGTCATGAATAACCATTTAGAAAACCGTCTTCAATAGTGTTGTGCTATATCTAACATTTAACAGTATAGCTACATTTGCATATGAATAAAAAAGAGACTTTATCTCGTCAACGGCTTGTCCTTTATCTTTTTATATCTATCTAATACATTGGCAATACTCGCCTTATCCATTCCGACTACAAGAAATCGGTATCCATGTAAATGCATCGGATGATTGGCAGCAATGGTAACGGATTCTCCAATGAGAACCATTTCGACAACATCGTTCACGTCAACCTTCAGTCTGTAGACACATTCGCAGTATTCCGCCGAACAATTCCGGGATTGAATTGTATCATGGTCACAGAATATGTCCTGTGAATCAATGAATACATTTAATAATAGCTACTGTAGTAATAATGTCATTGAAATCATTGTATTAATATACTGACACAAAAAGGAAACTGTGCCTTTGCCTTAGATGTAAATTTATATCCGTTTAAAATGGAATATAGGCAAATTTGGTATTAAAATGTGCGAAATATTGGGGTTATTAGTGCAATGTGTACAGACAGATTTTGGAGGATAGTGCAATGATACAGACAAAGCAGCGACACGAGACCTCGGTATAACGTCCCATCTGAAAGACTGTTAATTTTACTAGGGTCAGACGGGGGATCGAACCTGCGATCCGTGGATTACCAGTCCAGCGTGTTAACCAAAATAAGATAAGCGTGTGTTTGGTGTCTGTCACTTTTACTACATCGTGTTATGACATTTCAACGTGTAGTGAAAAGAACTGAAAAGACAATTATAATAAAATCTACCTCATCCAAATCGGAGAGCTGTGAAAGCGGAGGTGATGACGGCAACGTTAACGACATCTGGTTGATTTGTGGCGTGTACGCATGCTCGGACTTCTCTATATCTGCGATCGGGTAATGTATGCTATCATGGAGGTGGTAGTTGTTCACTTTATTGAAATCCATAGCCAGATAGTACTTCTTGTCTGGTATTCTTTTCAGAGTAGCGGCAACTTCCGAATGTGTCTTCAAATCAGCAACGGATACGTATGTGGCATTGCTTTTCTGGTTATAAGCATTCAAAACCTGTAAAAGAATCAATCAAGTAACAATTAATATAATTTCTGTCGTTTGATGAAGAGAATTAGACAGAAATTAATTTCCCGTGCTAGGTAAACGCAGATAGGTGGCGTATTTTTCACGAAGGTAAAATTTGTGAAAACAGCCGAGGGCATTCAGCGTTTGGTTACGACCGATTCGGGTGTAATTTTTTATTTTTGTAGATAAGTATTTTGAATCGTAACGATATTGTATGTCTTGGTGTGGGTGTGGGTACAAAGGTTAGATTTCCAAGACAAGTACATATTATTAAGGTGAATGTTAAACATGCGAAATATTTTGTTCAGGAATTTCTACTGAAATACTCACCATATAAATAGTTTATTGATAAGATATGTGACTTTATTGACAAGATATGGGAACTTGCATTGTAGTTACTAAATGTTTGTGTGCTAGGAATACGAGTTGCATTGGTTGTATATTTCAATGTACTGGTATATATGTATAACATGTGCCTCTAAGTGGTATTGGTTGTATATTTCAATGTAATGGTATATATGTATAACATGTGCCTCTAAGTGGTATTGGTTGTATATTTCAATGTACTGGTATATATGTATAACACGTGCCTCTAAGTGGTATTGGTTGTATATTTCAATGTAATGGTATATATGTATAACATGTGCCTCTAAGTGGTATTGGTTGTATATTTCAATGTACTGGTATATATGTATAACATGTGCCTCTAAGTGGTATTGGTTGTATATTTCAATGTAATGGTATATATGTATAACATGTGCCTCTAAGTTGTATTGATTGTATATTTCAATGTACTGGTATATATGTATAACACGTGCCTCTAAGTTGTATTGATTGTATATTTCAATGTACTGGTATATATGTATAACATGTGCCTCTAAGTGGTATTGGTTGTATATTTCAATGTAATGGTATATATGTATAACATGTGCCTCTAAGTGGTATTGGTTGTATATTTCAATGTAATGGTATATATGTATAACATGTGCCTCTAAGTTGTATTGGTTTTATATTTCAATGTAATGGTATATATGTATAACATGTGCCTCTAAGTGGTATTGGTTGTATATTTCAATGTAATGGTATATATGTATAACATGTGCCTCTAAGTGGTATTGGTTGTATATTTCAATGTACTGGTATAGATGTATAACATGTGCCTCTAAGTGGTATTGTGATTATTATCATCAATATTGTTTACTGTGGAAATTAAAAGACGTGAGTCGGTCGTTCCTCGATGCTTAAACCAAATAATATAACATATTGATACAATTTGGTGTTGTGTTTTATTGTACTTGGTTATGTACTTATCAAGTACATGTGAGGTTTATGAAGTGTTACCTATTGGTGATGGAGTATCACGGGAATAAAGGTGTAACGTACTAGTAATCAAAAGGGAAAAGGATTTGCATTTTTGTTCTTGGTTTCTAATCTCATCTATGTCTGTTACAGACGGATCTGTAGTCCAGTGGTTAACTCATTGGACTGCTAATCCAGGGATCGCAGGTTCCATCCCCCGTCTGACCCTAATAAAATTAACAGTCTTTCATTGGGAATTTAAGCCGAGATACGTTTATTTATCGTCGCTACCGGTGTATGTTAAATAACGGGGCGTAATTTTTGCTAAATAGTATAACTGCCCTTTGTTTAAAATTAACTATGAATGATTAACTTCAATCACTGACGAGTAAGGATCGAAGTATTACAAAATATACATGATCCGTTGCGATTATACATAGTCATACTATGTTATGTATATTACAATAGATGTTTATTTCTGTTGCTTAATGTATATAATTGTAAAATAGTTCGCCGATGTAAATGTTCTGATAATTTATACGTAACATGTTTGTATGCTCTTCAATATTGGAGGATAAATAAAGAATATACATTTAGACTTGCAGTCCATTATTATTAATATTGGACTGCTTTCAAAATATATTAAATCGTATGCGTAAATGTAGGAATTTAACCATTTTAATTAGTAAGATCTTGTTAATATAAGTGTGTGTTTTACATACGAAATAACCCTCTAACGGATCCAATATGTAAAACATTAGCGATCATTTCAACGCAAACATATGTGAAGCAGTCCAAAACTACATCTGGGAAAGCAGACGATGTATGTGCTGGGCTATTGTTCTCTCCTGTCTGGGAAAGCAGACGATTAATATGTACTGGGCAGCTTAAGACAGAGTTGACTGTATATGGTATTGATTACATACCTTGCCTGGTCTGTGGTTGTCTTCCCAAGTAATATTTCCCGACGGATCCTCGTCCGGTGCCCCGTCGTAACGCAGTATAGCAACCTGCAATAAATTAAGTACAGAATTTTAATAAAGCCCCGATTATAATTAATGACAATAGATCCAACTTGACTAGAGTTCGTAAGCATAAAAATCAGCTTATGATGTACCGAAGACAATGATGGTCACTGGTTCGAGCCAAGCTCAGACCGCGTCTGAAAACAGGTGGCAGTTTCTTACAGAGGTTCGTGCACCAAGTACTGGATAATCGCTGGAGCCTGCACAGGAAAGGTGTAAACTACCGTCGCTCAAATGGGAAACCGGTAGCGACGATAAAAAACGAACACAACTCAAGGTCAAACAAAAGTAGAGTAGACAGTGGATGTTTGTAAGCGTGGATCTCTATTCCTAGGCGCAATAACCTCAAGTAGACAGTGGATGTTTGTAAGCGTGGATCTCTATTCCTAGGCGCAATAACCTCAAGTAGACAGTGGATGTTTGTAAGCGTGGATCTCTATTCCTAGGCGCAATAACCTCATGTAGACAGTGGATGTTTGTAAGCGTGGATCTCTATTCCTAGGCACAATAACCTCAAGTAGACAGTGGATGATTGTAAGCGTGGATCTCTATTCCTAGGCGCAATAACCTCAAGTAGACAGTGGATGTTTGTAAGCGTGGATCTCTATTCCTAGGCGCAATAACCTCAAGTAGACAGTGGATGTTTGTAAGCGTGGAACTCTATTCCTAGGCGCAATAACCTCAAGTAGACAGTGGATGTTTGTAAGCGTGGATCTCTATTCCTAGGCGCAATAACCTCAAGTAGACAGTGGATGAGTTTAAGCGTGTATCTCTATTCCTAGGCGCAATAACCTCAAGTAGACAGTGGATTTTTGTAAGCGTGGATCTCTATTCCTAGGCGCAATAACCTCAAGTTATTGATCCCCGCATGCTATATGTCTATCCGTTGAGTGGTCTTTCTTGGGATAAGTTGTCTCCTTACACTAGTTTGACTATGCATACAATTAGACACTAAGTTGTCTCCCTTACACTGGTCTGACTATACATACAATTAGACACTAAGTTGTCTCCCTTACACTGGTCTGACTATACATAAAATTAGGCACTAAGTTGTCTCCCTTACACTAGTTTGACTATATATACAATTAGGCACTAAGTTGTCTCCCTTACACTGGTCTGACTATGCATACAATTAGGCACTAAGTTGTCTCCCTTACACTGGTTTGACTATACATACAATTAGTCACTAAGTTGTCTCCCTTACACTAGTTTGACTATGCATACAATTAGGCACTAAGTTGTCTCCCTTACACTCGTCTGACTATGCATACAATTAGGCACTAAGTTGTCTACCTTACACTGGTTTGACTATGCATACAATTAGGCACTAAGTTGTCTCCCTTACACTGGTCTGACTATGCATACAATTAGACACTAAGTTGTCTCCCTTACACTGGTTTGACTATGCATACAATTAGGAAATAAGTTGTCTCCCTTACAATGGTCTGACTATGCATACAATTAGGCACTAAGTTGTCTCCCTTACAATGGTCTGACTATGCATATAATTAGACACTAAGTTGTCTCCCTTACACTGGTCTGACTATACGTACAATTAGACACTAAGTTGTCTCCCTTACACTGGTCTGACTACACATACAATTAGACACTAAGTTGTCTCCCTTACACTGGTCTGACTATACATATAATTAGGCACTAAGATGTCTCCCTTACACTAGTTTGACTATACATACAATTAGGCACTAAGTTGTCTCCCTTACACTGGTCTGACTATGCATACAATTAGGCACTAAGTTGTCTCCCTTACAATGGTCTGACTATGCATATAATTAGACACTAAGTTGTCTCCCTTACACTGGTCTGACTATACGTACAATTAGACACTAAGTTGTCTCCCTTACACTGGTCTGACTACACATACAATTAGACACTAAGTTGTCTCCCTTACACTGGTCTGACTATACATATAATTAGGCACTAAGATGTCTCCCTTACACTAGTTTGACTATACATACAATTAGGCACTAAGTTGTCTCCCTTACACTGGTCTGACTATGCATACAATTAGGCACTAAGTTGTCTCCCTTACACTGGTCTGACTATACATACAATTAGGCACTAAGTTGTCTCCCTTACACTGGTTTGACTATACATACAATTAGTCACTAAGTTGTCTCCCTTACACTAGTTTGACTATGCATACAATTAGGCACTAAGTTGTCTCCCTTACACTCGTCTGACTATGCATACAATTAGGCACTAAGTTGTCTACCTTACACTGGTTTGACTATGCATACAATTAGGCACTAAGTTGTCTCCCTTACACTGGTCTGACTATGCATACAATTAGGCACTAAGTTGTCTCCCTTACACTGGTTTGACTATGCATACAATTAGGAAATAAGTTGTCTCCCTTACAATGGTCTGACTATGCATACAATTAGGCACTAAGTTGTCTCCCTTACAATGGTCTGACTATGCATATAATTAGACACTAAGTTGTCTCCCTTACACTGGTCTGACTATACGTACAATTAGACACTAAGTTGTCTCCCTTACACTGGTCAGACTACACATACAATTAGACACTAAGTTGTCTCCCTTACACTGGTCTGACTATACATATAATTAGGCACTAAGATGTCTCCCTTACACTAGTTTGACTATACATACAATTAGGCACTAAGTTGTCTCCCTTACACTGGTCTGACTATGCATACAATTAGGCACTAAGTTGTCTCCCTTACACTGGTCTGACTATGCATACAATTAGGCACTAAGTTGTCTCCCTTACACTGGTTTGACTATACATACAATTAGGCACTAAGTTGTCTCCCTTACACTAGTTTGACTATGCATACAATTAGGCACTAAGTTGTCTCCCTTACACTGGTCTGACTATGCATACAATTAGGCACTAAGTTGTCTCCCTTACAATGGTTTGACCATGCATACAATTAGGGACTAAATTGTCTCCCTTACATGCGTCTGACTATACATACAATTAGGCACTAAGTTGTCTCCCTTACACTAGTTTGACTATGCATACAATTAGACACTAAGTTGTCTCCCTTACACTGGTCTGACTATGCGTACAATTAGACACTAAGTTGTCTCCCTTACACTGGTCTGACTATACCTACAATTAGGCATTAAGTTGTCTCCCTTACACTGGTTTGATTATGCATTCAATTAGACACTAAGTTGTCTCCCTTACAATGGTCTGACTATGCATACAATTAGGCACAAAGTTGTCTCCCTTACACTGGTTTGACTATGCATACAATTAGGCACTAAGTTGTCTCCCTTACACTCGTCTGACTATGTATACAATTAGGCACTAAGTTGTCTACCTTACACTAGTTTGACTATGCATACAATTAGGCACTAAGTTGTCTCCCTTACACTGGTCTGACTATGCATACAATTAGGCACTAAGTTGTCTCCCTTACACTGGTTTGACTATGCATACAATTAGGAAATAAGTTGTCTCCCTTACAATGGTCTGACTATGCATACAATTAGGAAATAAGTTGTCTCCCTTACACTGGTTTGACTATGCATACAATTAGGAAATAAGTTGTCTCCCTTACAATGGTCGGACTATGCGTACAATTAGGCACTAAGTTGTCTCCCTTACACTGGTTTGACAATGCGTACAATTAGACACTAAGTTGTCTCCCTTACACTGGTCTGACTATACGTACAATTAGGCACTAAGTTGTCTCCCTTACACTAGTCTGACTATACCTACAATTAGGCACTAAGTTGTCTCCCTTACAATGGTTTGACTATGCATACAATTAGTCACTAAGTTGTCTCCCTTACATGCGTCTGACTATACATACAATTAGGCACTAAGTTTTCTCCCTTACACTAGTTTGACTATGCATACAATTAGACACTAAATTGTCTCCCTTACACTAGTTTGACTATACATACAATTAGACACTAAGTTGTCTCCCTTACACTGGTTTGACTATGCATACAATTAGGCACTAAGTTGTCTCCCTTACACTGGTCTGACTATGCATTCAATTAGGCACTAAGTTGTATCCCTTACACTGGTCTGACTATGCATACACTTATACACTAAGTTGTCTCCCTTACACCGTGTTGGCTATGCATACAATTAAGCACTAAGTTGTCTCCCTTACACTGGTTTGACTATGCATACAATTAGGCACTAAGTTGTCTCCCTTACACTGGTTTGACTATGCATACAATTAGGCACTAAGTTGTCTCCCTTACATGCGTCTGACTATACATACAATTAGGCACTAAGTTGTCTCCCTTACACTGGTCTGACTATACATATAATTAGGCACTAAGATGTCTCCCTTACACTAGTTTGACTATACATACAATTAGGCACTAAGTTGTCTCCCTTACACTGGTCTGACTATGCATACAATTAGGCACTAAGTTGTCTCCCTTACACTGGTCTGACTATGCATACAATTAGGCACTAAGTTGTCTCCCTTACACTGGTTTGACTATACATACAATTAGGCACTAAGTTGTCTCCCTTACACTAGTTTGACTATGCATACAATTAGGCACTAAGTTGTCTCCCTTACACTGGTCTGACTATGCATACAATTAGGCACTAAGTTGTCTCCCTTACAATGGTTTGACCATGCATACAATTAGGGACTAAATTGTCTCCCTTACACTAGTTTGACTATGCATACAATTATACACTAAGTTGTCTCCCTTACACTAGTTTGACTATGCATACAATTAGACACTAAATTGTCTCCCTTACACTAGTTTGACTATGCATACAATTAGGCACTAAGTTGTCTCCCTTACAGTGGTCTGACTATGCATACAATTAGGCACTAAGTTGTCCCCCTTACACCGTTTTGGCTATACATACAATTAGGCACTAAGTTGTCCCCCTTACACCGTTTTGGCTATACATACAATTAGGCACTAAGTTGTCTCCCTTACACTGGTTTGACTATGCATACAATTAGGCACTAAGTTGTCTCCCTTACACTGGTTTGACTATGCATACAATTAGGCACTAAGTTGTCTCCCTTACATGCGTCTGACTATACATACAATTAGGCACTAAGTTGTCTCCCTTACACTAGTTTGACTATGCATACAATTAGACACTAAGTTGTCTCCCTTACACTGGTCTGACTATGCGTACAATTAGACACTAAGTTGTCTCCCTTACACTGGTCTGACTATACCTACAATTAGGCATTAAGTTGTCTCCCTTACACTGGTTTGATTATGCATTCAATTAGACACTAAGTTGTCTCCCTTACAATGGTCTGACTATGCATACAATTAGGCACAAAGTTGTCTCCCTTACACTGGTTTGACTATGCATACAATTAGGCACTAAGTTGTCTCCCTTACACTCGTCTGACTATGTATACAATTAGGCACTAAGTTGTCTCCCTTACACTGGTTTGACTATGCATACAATTAGGAAATAAGTTGTCTCCCTTACAATGGTCTGACTATGCATACAATTAGGAAATAAGTTGTCTCCCTTACACTGGTTTGACTATGCATACAATTAGGAAATAAGTTGTCTCCCTTACAATGGTCGGACTATGCGTACAATTAGGCACTAAGTTGTCTCCCTTACACTGGTTTGACTATGCGTACAATTAGACACTAAGTTGTCTCCCTTACACTGGTCTGACTATACGTACAATTAGGCACTAAGTTGTCTCCCTTACACTAGTCTGACTATACCTACAATTAGGCACTAAGTTGTCTCCCTTACAATGGTTTGACTATGCATACAATTAGTCACTAAGTTGTCTCCCTTACATGCGTCTGACTATACATACAATTAGGCACTAAGTTTTCTCCCTTACACTAGTTTGACTATGCATACAATTAGACACTAAATTGTCTCCCTTACACTAGTTTGACTATACATACAATTAGACACTAAGTTGTCTCCCTTACACTGGTTTGACTATGCATACAATTAGGCACTAAGTTGTCTCCCTTACACTGGTCTGACTATGCATTCAATTAGGCACTAAGTTGTATCCCTTACACTGGTCTGACTATGCATACACTTATACACTAAGTTGTCTCCCTTACACCGTGTTGGCTATGCATACAATTAAGCACTAAGTTGTCTCCCTTACACTGGTTTGACTATGCATACAATTAGACACTAAGTTGTCTCCCTTACACTGGTCTGACTATACCTACAATTAGGCACTAAGTTGTCTCCCTTACACTGGTTTGACTATGCATACAATTAGGCACTAAGTTGTCTCCCTTACACTGGTCTGACTATGCGTACAATTAGACACTAAGTTGTCTCCCTTACACTGGTCTGACTATACCTACAATTAGGTATTAAGTTGTCTCCCTTACACTGGTTTGACTATGCATACAATTAGACACTAAGTTGTCTCCCTTACACTGGTCTGACTATGCGTACAATTAGGCACTAAGTTGTCTCCCGTACACTGGTCTGACTATACCTACAATTAGGCACTAAGTTGTCTCCCGTACACTGGTCTGACTATACCTACAATTAGGCACTAAGTTGTCTCCCTTACACTAGTGTTACTATGCATACAATTAGGCACTAAATTGTCTCCCTTACACTGGTTTGACTATGCATACAATTAGACACTAAGTTGTCTCCCTTACACGAGTCTGACTATGCATACAATTAGGAACTAAGTTGTCTCCCTTACACTGGTCTGACTATGCATACAATTAGGCACTAAGTTTTCTCCCTTACACTGGTCTGACTATGCATACAATTAGGCACTAAGTTGTCTCCCTTACACTGGTTTGACTATGCATACAATTAGGCACTAAGTTGTCTCCCTTACACGCGTCTGACTATACATACAATTAGGCACTAAGTTGTCTCCCTTACACTAGTTTGACTATGCATACAATTAGACACTAAGTTGTCTCCCTTACACTGGTCTGACTATGCGTACAATTAGGGTCTAAGTTGTCTCCCTTACAATGGTCTGACTATACATACAATTAAGCACTAAGTTGTCTCCCTTACACCGTGTTGACTATACATACAATTAGGCATTAAGTTGTCTCCCTTACACTGGTCTGACTATGCATACAATTAGGCACTATTTTGTCTCCCTTACACCGTGTTGGCTATACATACAATTATACACTAAGTTGTCTCCCTTACACTGGTCTGACTATGCATACAATTAGGCACTAAGTTTTCTCCCTTACACCGTGTTGACTATACCTACAATTAGGCACTAAGTTGTCTCCCTTACACTGGTCTGACTATGCGTACCATAAGGGACTAAGTTGTCTCCCTTACACTGGTCTGACTATACCTACAATTAGGCACTAAGTTGTCTCCCTTACACTGGTTTGACTATGCATACAATTAGGCACTAAGTTGTCTCCCTTACACTATTTTTATTATGCATACAATTAGGCACTAAGTTGTCTCCCTTACACTGGTCTGACTATGCATTCAATTAGGCACTAAGTTGTATCCCTTACACTGGTCTGACTATGCATACACTTATACACTAAGTTGTCTCCCTTACACCGTGTTGGCTATACATACAATTAAGCACTAAGTTGTCTCCCTTACACTGGTTTGACTATGCATACAATTAGGCACTAAGTTGTCTCCCTTACACTGGTTTGACTATGCATACAATTAGGCACTAAGTTGTCTCCCTTACATGCGTCTGACTATACATACAATTAGGCACTAAGTTGTCTCCCTTACACTAGTTTGACTATGCATACAATTAGACACTAAGTTGTCTCCCTTACACTGGTCTGACTATGCGTACAATTAGGGACTAAGTTGTCTCCCTTACACTGGTCTGACTATACCTACAATTAGGCACTAAGTTGTCTCCCTTACACTGGTTTGACTATGCATACAATTAGGCACTAAGTTGTCTCCCTTACACTGGTCTGACTATGCGTACAATTAGACACTAAGTTGTCTCCCTTACACTGGTCTGACTATACCTACAATTAGGCACTAAGTTGTCTCCCTTACACTGGTTTGACTATGCATACAATTAGACACTAAGTTGTCTCCCTTACACTGGTCTGACTATGCGTACAATTAGGCACTAAGTTGTGTCCCGTACACTGGTCTGACTATACCTACAATTAGGCACTAAGTTGTCTCCCGTACACTGGTCTGACTATACCTACAATTAGGCACTAAGTTGTCTCCCTTACACGGGTTTGACTATGCATACAATTAGGCACTAAGTTGTCTCCCTTACACTAGTGTTACTATGCATACAATTAGGCACTAAATTGTCTCCCTTACACTGGTTTGACTATGCATACAATTAGACACTAAGTTGTCTCCCTTACACGCGTCTGACTATGCATACAATTAGGAACTAAGTTATCTGCCTTACACTGGTCTGACTATACATACAATTAAGCACTAAGTTGTCTCCCTTACACCGTGTTGACTATACATACAATTAGGCATTAAGTTGTCTCCCTTACACTGGTCTGACTATGCATACAATTAGGCACTATTTTGTCTCCCTTACACCGTGTTGGCTATACATACAATTATACACTAAGTTGTCTCCCTTACACTGGTCTGACTATGCATACAATTAGGCACTAAGTTTTCTCCCTTACACCGTGTTGACTATACCTACAATTAGGCACTAAGTTGTCGCCCTTACACTGGTCTGACTATGCGTACCATTAGGCACTAAGTTGTCTCCCTTACACTGGTCTGACTATGCGTACCATAAGGGACTAAGTTGTCTCCCTTACACTGGTCTGACTATACCTACAATTAGGCACTAAGTTGTCTCCCTTACACTGGTCTGACTATGCATACAATTAGGCACTAAGTTGTCTCCCTTACACTAGTTTGACTATGCATACAATTAGACACTAAGTTGTCTCCCTTACACTGGTCTGACTATACATACAATTAGACACTAAGTTGTCTCCCTTACACTGGTTTGACTATGCATACAATTAGGGACTAAGTTGTCTCCCTTACACTGGTTTGACTATGCATACAATTAGGGACTAAGTTGTCTCCCCTACACTGGTTTGACTATGCATACAATTAGGGACTAAGTTGTCTCCCTTACACTGGTTTGACTATGCATACAATTAGGCACTAAGTTGTCTCCCTTACACTATTTTTATTATGCATACAATTAGGCACTAAGTTGTCTCCCTTACAGTGGTCTGACTATGCATTCAATTAGGCACTAAGTTGTATCCCTTACACTGGTCTGACTATGCATACACTTATACACTAAGTTGTCTCCCTTACACCGTGTTGGCTATACATACAATTAAGCACTAAGTTGTCTCACTTACACTGGTTTGACTATGCAAACAATTAGGCACTAAGTTGTCTCCCTTACACTGGTTTGACTATGCATACAATTAAGCACTAAGTTGTCTCCCTTACATGCGTCTGACTATACATACAATTAGGCACTAAGTTGTCTCCCTTACACTAGTTTGACTATGCATACAATTAGACACTAAGTTGTCTCCCTTACACTGGTCTGACTATGCGTACAATTAGGGACTAAGTTGTCTCCCTTACACTGGTCTGACTATACCTACAATTAGGCACTAAGTTGTCTCCCTTACACTGGTTTGACTATGCATACAATTAGGCACTAAGTTGTCTCCATTACACTGGTCTGACTATGCGTACAATTAGACACTAAGTTGTCTCCCTTACACTGGTCTGACTATACCTACAATTAGGCACTAAGTTGTCTCCCTTACATTGGTTTGACTATGCATACAATTAGACACTAAGTTGTCTCCCTTACACTGGTCTGACTATGCGTACAATTAGGCACTAAGTTGTGTCCCGTACACTGGTCTGACTATACCTACAATTAGGCACTAAGTTGTCTCCCGTACACTGGTCTGACTATACCTACAATTAGGCACTAAGTTGTCTCCCTTACACGGGTTTGACTATGCATACAATTAGGCACTAAGTTGTCTCCCTTACACTAGTGTTACTATGCATACAATTAGGCACTAAATTGTCTCCCTTACACTGGTTTGACTATGCATACAATTAGGAACTAAGTTATCTCCCTTACACTGGTCTGACTATACATACAATTAAGCACTAAGTTGTCTCCCTTACACCGTTTTGACTATACATACAATTAGGCATTAAGTTGTCTCCCTTACACTGGTCTGACTATGCATACAATTAGGCACTATTTTGTCTCCCTTACACCGTGTTGGCTATACATACAATTATACACTAAGTTGTCTCCCTTACACTGGTCCTACTATGCATACAATTAGGCACTAAGTTTTCTCCCTTACACCGTGTTGACTATACCTACAATTAGGCACTAAGTTGTCTCCCTTACACTGGTCTGACTATGCGTACCATTAGGCACTAAGTTGTCTCCCTTACACTGGTCTGACTATGCGTACCATAAGGGACTAAGTTGTCTCCCTTACACTGGTCTGACTATACCTACAATTAGGCACTAAGTTGTCTCCCTTACACTGGTTTGACTATGCATACAATTAGGCACTAAGTTGTCTCCCTTACACTGGTCTGACTATGCATACAATTAGACACTAAGTTGTCTCCCTTACACTGGTTTGACTATGCATACAATTAGGCACTAAGTTGTCTCCCTTACACTGGTTTGATTATGCATTCAATTAGACACTAAGTTGTCCCCCTTACACTGGTTTGACTATGCATACAATTAGACACTAAGTTGTCTCCCTTACACTGGTCTGACTATGCATACAATTAGGCACTAAGTTGTCTCCCTTACACTAGTTTGACTATGCATACAATTAGACACTAAGTTGTCTCCCTTACACTGGTCTGACTATACATACAATTAGACACTAAGTTGTCTCCCTTACACTGGTTTGACTATGCATACAATTAGGGACTAAGTTGTCTCCCTTACACTGGTTTGACTATGCATACAATTAGGGACTAAGTTGTCTCCCCTACATTGGTTTGACTATGCATACAATTAGGGACTAAGTTGTCTCCCTTACACTGGTTTGACTATGCATACAATTAGACACTAAGTTGTCTCCCTTACACTATTTTTATTATGCATACAATTAGGCACTAAGTTGTCTCCCTTACACTGGTCTGACTATGCATTCAATTAGGCACTAAGTTGTATCCCTTACACTGGTCTGACTATGCATACACTTATACACTAAGTTGTCTCCCTTACACCGTGTTGGCTATACATACAATTAAGCACTAAGTTGTCTCCCTTACACTGGTTTGACTATGCATACAATTAGGCACTAAGTTGTCTCCCTTACACTGGTTTGACTATGCATACAATTAGGCACTAAGTTGTCTCCCTTACATGCGTCTGACTATACATACAATTAGGCACTAAGTTGTCTCCCTTACACTAGTTTGACTATGCAAACAATTAGACACTAAGTTGTCTCCCTTACACTGGTCTGACTATGCGTACAATTAGGGACTAAGTTGTCTCCCTTACACTGGTCTGACTATACCTACAATTAGGCACTAAGTTGTCTCCCTTACACTGGTTTGACTATGCATACAATTAGGCACTAAGTTGTCTCCCTTACACTGGTCTGACTATGCGTACAATTAGACACTAAGTTGTCTCCCTTACACTGGTCTGACTATACCTACAATTAGGCACTAAGTTGTCTCCCTTACACTGGTTTGACTATGCATACAATTAGACACTAAGTTGTCTCCTTTACACTGGTCTGACTATGCGTACAATTAGGCACTAAGTTGTGTCCCGTACACTGGTCTGACTATACCTACAATTAGGCACTAAGTTGTCTCCCGTACACTGGTCTGACTATACCTACAATTAGGCACTAAGTTGTCTCCCTTACACGGGTTTGACTATGCATACAATTAGGCACTAAGTTGTCTCCCTTACACTAGTGTTACTATGCATACAATTAGGCACTAAATTGTCTCCCTTACACTGGTTTGACTATGCATACAATTGGACACTAAGTTGTCTCCCTTACACGCGTCTGACTATGCATACAATTAGGAACTAAGTTGTCTCCCTTACACTGGTCTGACTATGCATACAATTAGGCACTAAGTTGTCTCCCTTACACTGGTCTGACTATGCATACAATTAGGCACTAAGTTGTCTCCCTTACACTGGTTTGACTATGCATACAATTAGGCACTAAGTTGTCTCCCTTACACGCGTCTGACTCTACATACAATTAGGCACTAAGTTGTCTCCCTTACACTAGTTTGACTATGCATACAATTAGACACTAAGTTGTCTCCCTTACACTGGTCTGACTATGCGTACAATTAGGGTCTAAGTTGTCTCCCTTACAATGGTCTGACTATACATACAATTAAGCACTAAGTTGTTTCCCTTACACCGTGTTGACTATACATACAATTAAGCACTAAGTTGTCTCCTTACACTGGTCTGACTATGCATACAATTAGGCACTATTTTGTCTCCCTTACACCGTGTTGGCTATACATACAATTATACACTAAGTTGTCTCCCTTACACTGGTCTGACTATGCATACAATTAGGCACTAAGTTGTCTCCCTTACACCGTGTTGACTATACCTACAATTAGGCACTAAGTTGTCTCCCTTACACTGGTCTGACTATGCGTACAATTAGGCACTAAGTTGTCCCCCTTACACTGGTTTGACTATGCATACAATTAGACACTAAGTTGTCTCCCTTACACTGGTTTGACTATGCATACAATTAGGCACTAAGTTGTCTCCCTTACACTAGTTTGACTATGCATACAATTAGACACTAAGTTGTCTCCCTTACACTGGTCTGACTATACATACAATTAGACACTAAGTTGTCTCCCTTACACTGGTTTGACTATGCATACAATTAGGGACTAAGTTGTCTCCCTTACACTGGTTTGACTATGCATACAATTAGGGACTAAGTTGTCTCCCCTACACTGGTTTGACTATGCATACAATTAGGGACTAAGTTGTCTCCCTTACAATGGTCTGACTATACATACAATTAGACACTAAGTTGTCTCCCTTACACTGGTTTGACAATACATACAATTAGGGACTAAGTTGTCTCCCTTACACTGGTTTGACTATGCATACAATTAGACACTAAGTTGTCTCCCTTACACTGGTTTGACTATACATACAATTATGGACTACGTTGTCTCCCTTACACTGGTTTGACAATACATACAATTAGGGACTAAGTTGTCTCCCTTACACTGGTTTGACTATGCATACAATTAGACACTAAGTTGTCTCCCTTACACTGGTTTGACTATGCATACAATTAGGGACTAAGTTGTCTCCCTTACACTGGTCTGACTATACATACAATTAGACACTAAGTTGTCTCCCTTACACTGGTTTGACTATGCATACAATTAGGGACTAAGTTGTCTCCCTTACACTGGTTTGACTATGCATACAATTAGGGACTAAGTTGTCTCCCCTACACTGGTTTGACTATGCATACAATTAGGGACTAAGTTGTCTCCCTTACACTGGTTTGACTATGCATACAATTAGGCACTAAGTTGTCTCCCTTACACTATTTTTATTATGCATACAATTAGGCACTAAGTTGTCTCCCTTACACTGGTCTGACTATGCATTCAATTAGGCACTAAGTTGTATCCCTTACACTGGTCTGACTATGCATTCAATTAGGCACTAAGTTGTATCCCTTACACTGGTCTGACTATGCATACACTTATACACTAAGTTGTCTCCCTTACACCGTGTTGGCTATACATACAATTAAGCACTAAGTTGTCTCCCTTACACTGGTTTGACTATGCATACAATTAGGCACTAAGTTGTCTCCCTTACACTGGTTTGACTATGCATACAATTAAGCACTAAGTTGTCTCCCTTACATGCGTCTGACTATACATACAATTAGGCACTAAGTTGTCTCCCTTACACTAGTTTGACTATGCATACAATTAGACACTAAGTTGTCTCCCTTACACTGGTCTGACTATGCGTACAATTAGGGACTAAGTTGTCTCCCTTACACTGGTCTGACTATACCTACAATTAGGCACTAAGTTGTCTCCCTTACACTGGTTTGACTATGCATACAATTAGGCACTAAGTTGTCTCCATTACACTGGTCTGACTATACCTACAATTAGACACTAAGTTGTCTCCCTTACACTGGTCTGACTATACCTACAATTAGGCACTAAGTTGTCTCCCTTACACTGGTTTGACTATGCATACAATTAGACACTAAGTTGTCTCCCTTACACTGGTCTGACTATGCGTACAATTAGGCACTAAGTTGTGTCCCGTACACTGGTCTGACTATACCTACAATTAGGCACTAAGTTGTCTCCCGTACACTGGTCTGACTATACCTACAATTAGGCACTAAGTTGTCTCCCTTACACGGGTTTGACTATGCATACAATTAGGCACTAAGTTGTCTCCCTTACACTAGTGTTACTATGCATACAATTAGGCACTAAATTGTCTCCCTTACACTGGTTTGACTATGCATACAATTAGGAACTAAGTTATCTCCCTTACACTGGTCTGACTATACATACAATTAAGCACTAAGTTGTCTCCCTTACACCGTGTTGACTATACATACAATTAGGCATTAAGTTGTCTCCCTTACACTGGTCTGACTATGCATACAATTAGGCACTATTTTGTCTCCCTTACACCGTGTTGGCTATACATACAATTATACACTAAGTTGTCTCCCTTACACTGGTCTGACTATGCATACAATTAGGCACTAAGTTTTCTCCCTTACACCGTGTTGACTATACCTACAATTAGGCACTAAGTTGTCTCCCTTACACTGGTCTGACTATGCGTACCATTAGGCACTAAGTTGTCTCCCTTACACTGGTCTGACTATGCGTACCATAAGGGACTAAGTTGTCTCCCTTACACTGGTCTGACTATACCTACAATTAGGCACTAAGTTGTCTCCCTTACACTGGTTTGACTATGCATACAATTAGGCACTAAGTTGTCTCCCTTACACTGGTCTGACTATGCATACAATTAGACACTAAGTTGTCTCCCTTACACTGGTTTGACTATGCATACAATTAGGCACTAAGTTGTCTCCCTTACACTGGTTTGATTATGCATTCAATTAGACACTAAGTTGTCCCCCTTACACTGGTTTGACTATGCATACAATTAGACACTAAGTTGTCTCCCTTACACTGGTCTGACTATGCATACAATTAGGCACTAAGTTGTCTCCCTTACACTAGTTTGACTATGCATACAATTAGACACTAAGTTGTCTCCCTTACACTGGTCTGACTATACATACAATTAGACACTAAGTTGTCTCCCTTACACTGGTTTGACTATGCATACAATTAGGGACTAAGTTGTCTCCCTTACACTGGTTTGACTATGCATACAATTAGGGACTAAGTTGTCTCCCCTACATTGGTTTGACTATGCATACAATTATGGACTAAGTTGTCTCCCTTACACTGGTTTGACTATGCATACAATTAGGCACTAAGTTGTCTCCCTTACACTATTTTTATTATGCATACAATTAGGCACTAAGTTTTCTCCCTTACACTGGTCTGACTATGCATTCAATTAGGCACTAAGTTGTATCCCTTACACTGGTCTGACTATGCATACACTTATAAACTAAGTTGTCTCCCTTACACCGTGTTGGCTATACATACAATTAAGCACTAAGTTGTCTCCCTTACACTGGTTTGACTATGCATACAATTAGGCACTAAGTTGTCTCCCTTACACTGGTTTGACTATGCATACAATTAGGCACTAAGTTGTCTCCCTTACATGCGTCTGACTATACATACAATTAGGCACTAAGTTGTCTCCCTTACACTAGTTTGACTATGCAAACAATTAGACACTAAGTTGTCTCCCTTACACTGGTCTGACTATGCGTACAATTAGGGACTAAGTTGTCTCCCTTACACTGGTCTGACTATACCTACAATTAGGCACTAAGTTGTCTCCCTTACAATAGTTTGACTATGCAAACAATTAGACACTAAGTTGTCTCCCTTACACTGGTCTGACTATGCGTACAATTAGGGACTAAGTTGTCTCCCTTACACTGGTCTGACTATACCTACAATTAGGCACTAAGTTGTCTCCCTTACAATAGTTTGACTATGCAAACAATTAGACACTAAGTTGTCTCCCTTACACTGGTCTGACTATGCGTACAATTAGGGACTAAGTTGTCTCCCTTACACTGGTCTGACTATACCTACAATTAGGCACTAAGTTGTCTCCCTTACAATAGTTTGACTATGCAAACAATTAGACACTAAGTTGTCTCCCTTACACTGGTCTGACTATGCGTACAATTAGGGACTAAGTTGTCTCCCTTACACTGGTCTGACTATACCTACAATTAGGCACTAAGTTGTCTCCCTTACGTGTTGGTGTTGTTTTTGGTTGTTGTTTGGTGTTGTTTTGTGGTTTGTTGTTTGGTGTTGTTTTCCTGGTCTGACTATGGTTTGTGTTGTTTTTGGTTGTTATATACAATTAGGCACTAAGTTGTCTCCCTTACACTGGTTTGACTATGCATACAATTATACACTAAGTTGTCTCCCTTACACTGGTCTGACTATGCGTACAATTAGGTGTTTGTGTTGGTTGTTTTTGGTGTTGTTGTTGGTTGTTTTTGGCTAAGTTGTCTCCCTTACACGGGTTTGACTATGCATACAATTAGGCACTAAGTTGTCTCCCTTACACTGGTGTTTTGTTTGGTTTGTTTTTGGTTTGTTGTTTGTGTTGTTTTGGTTGATATGCATGCAATTAGGAACTAAGTTGTCTCCCTTACACTGGTCTGACTATGCATACAATTAGGCACTAAGTTGTCTCCCTTGACTGGTTTGACTATGCATACAATTAGGCACTAAGTTGTCTCCCTTACACTGGTTTGACTATGTATACAATTAGGCACTAAGTTGTCTCCCTTACACTGGTTTGACTATATACAATTAGGCACTAAGTTGTCTCCCTTACACTGGTTTGACTATGCATACAATTAGCACTAAGTTGTCTCCCTTACACTGGTCTGACTATGCGTACAATTAGGCACTAAGTTGTCTCCCTTACACTGGTCTGACTATACATACAATTAGGCACTAAGTTTCTCCCTTACACTGTGTTTGACTATACATACAATTAGGCACTAAGTTGTCTCCCTTACACTGGTCTGACTATGCATACAATTAGGCACTATTTTGTCTCCCTTACACCGTGTTGGCTATACATACAATTATACACTAAGTTGTCTCCCTTACACTGGTCTGACTATGCATACAATTAGGCACTAAGTTTTCTCCCTTACACCGTGTTGACTATACCTACAATTAGGCACTAAGTTGTCGCCCTTACACTGGTCTGACTATGCGTACCATTAGGCACTAAGTTGTCTCCCTTACACTGGTCTGACTATGCGTACCATAAGGGACTAAGTTGTCTCCCTTACACTGGTCTGACTATACCTACAATTAGGCACTAAGTTGTCTCCCTTACACTGGTCTGACTATGCATACAATTAGGCACTAAGTTGTCTCCCTTACACTAGTTTGACTATGCATACAATTAGACACTAAGTTGTCTCCCTTACACTGGTCTGACTATGCATACAATTAGACACTAAGTTGTCTCCCTTACACTGGTTTGACTATACATACAATTAGGCACTAAGTTGTCTCCCTTACACTGGTTTGACTATTCATACAATTAGGCACTAAGTTGTCTCCCTTACACTGGTCTGACTATGCATACAATTAGGCACTAAGTTGTCCCTTACACTGGTTTGACTATGCATACAATTAGGCACTAAGTTGTCTCCCTTACACTGGTTTGACAATACATACAATTAGGGACTAAGTTGTCTCCCTTACACTGGTTTGACTATGCATACAATTAGACACTAAGTTGTCTCCCTTACACTGGTTTGACTATGCATACAATTAGGGACTAAGTTGTCTCCCTTACACTGGTCTGACTATACATACAATTAGACACTAAGTTGTCTCCCTTACACTGGTTTGACTATGCATACAATTAGGGACTAAGTTGTCTCCCTTACACTGGTTTGACTATGCATACAATTAGGGACTAAGTTGTCTCCCTTACACTGGTTTGACTATGCATACAATTAGGGACTAAGTTGTCTCCCTTACATTGGTTTGACTATGCATACAATTATGGACTAAGTTGTCTCCCTTACACTGTTTTTATTATGCATACAATTAGGCACTAAGTTGTCTCCCTTACACTGTTTTTATTATGCATTCAATTAGGCACTAAGTTTTATCCCTTACACTGGTCTGACTATGCATTCAATTAGGCACTAAGTTGTATCCCTTACACTGGTCTGACTATGCATACACTTATACACTAAGTTGTCTCCCTTACACCGTGTTGGCTATACATACAATTAAGCACTAAGTTGTCTCCCTTACACTGGTTTGACTATGCATACAATTAGGCACTAAGTTGTCTCCCTTACACTGGTTTGACTATGCATACATTAGGCACTAAGTTGTCTCCCTTACATGCGTCTGACTATACATACAATTAGGCACTAAGTTGTCTCCCTTACACTAGTTTGACTATGCATCAATTAGACACTAAGTTGTCTCCCTTACACTGGTCTGACTATGCGTACATTAGGGACTAAGTTGTCTCCCTTACACTGGTCTGACTATACCTACAATTAGGCACTAAGTTGTCTCCCTTACAATGGTTTGACTATGCATACAATTAGGCACTAAGTTGTCTCCCTTACACTGGTCTGACTATGCGTACAATTAGGGACTAAGTTGTCTCCCTTACACTGGTCTGACTATACCTACAATTAGTCACTAAGTTGTCTCCCTTACATGGTTTGTTGTTTGTGTTGTTTTTCTGGTCTGACTATGCGTACAATTAGGCACTAAGTTGTGTCCCTTACACTGGTCTGACTATACCTACAATTAGGCACTAAGTTGTCTCCCTTACACTGGTTTGACTATGCATACAATTAGGCACTAAGTTGTCTCCCTTACACGGGTTTGACTATGCATACAATTAGGCACTAAGTTGTCTCCCTTACACTAGTGTTACTATGCATACAATTAGGCACTAAATTGTCTCCCTTACA
>CM026391.1:56694606-56797808 GCA_014843695.1 Archivesica marissinica | reverse complement strand
ACAATTAGGCACTAAGTTGTCTCCCTTACACTGGTTTGACTATGCATACAATTAAGCACTAAGTTGTCTCCCTTACATGCGTCTGACTATACATACAATTAGGCACTAAGTTGTCTCCCTTACACTAGTTTGACTATGCATACAATTAGACACTAAGTTGTCTCCCTTACACTGGTCTGACTATGCGTACAATTAGGGACTAAGTTGTCTCCCTTACACTGGTCTGACTATACCTACAATTAGGCACTAAGTTGTCTCCCTTACACTGGTCTGACTATGCATACAATTAGGCACTAAGTTGTCTCCCTTACAATGGTTTGACCATGCATACAATTAGGGACTAAATTGTCTCCCTTACACTAGTTTGACTATGCATACAATTATACACTAAGTTGTCTCCCTTACACTAGTTTGACTATGCATACAATTAGACACTAAATTGTCTCCCTTACACTAGTTTGACTATGCATACAATTAGGCACTAAGTTGTCTCCCTTACAGTGGTCTGACTATGCATACAATTAGGCACTAAGTTGTCCCCCTTACACCGTTTTGGCTATACATACAATTAGGCACTAAGTTGTCCCCCTTACACCGTTTTGGCTATACATACAATTAGGCACTAAGTTGTCTCCCTTACACTGGTTTGACTATGCATACAATTAGGCACTAAGTTGTCTCCCTTACACTGGTTTGACTATGCATACAATTAGGCACTAAGTTGTCTCCCTTACATGCGTCTGACTATACATACAATTAGGCACTAAGTTGTCTCCCTTACACTAGTTTGACTATGCATACAATTAGACACTAAGTTGTCTCCCTTACACTGGTCTGACTATGCGTACAATTAGACACTAAGTTGTCTCCCTTACACTGGTCTGACTATACCTACAATTAGGCATTAAGTTGTCTCCCTTACACTGGTTTGATTATGCATTCAATTAGACACTAAGTTGTCTCCCTTACAATGGTCTGACTATGCATACAATTAGGCACAAAGTTGTCTCCCTTACACTGGTTTGACTATGCATACAATTAGGCACTAAGTTGTCTCCCTTACACTCGTCTGACTATGTATACAATTAGGCACTAAGTTGTCTCCCTTACACTGGTTTGACTATGCATACAATTAGGAAATAAGTTGTCTCCCTTACAATGGTCTGACTATGCATACAATTAGGAAATAAGTTGTCTCCCTTACACTGGTTTGACTATGCATACAATTAGGAAATAAGTTGTCTCCCTTACAATGGTCGGACTATGCGTACAATTAGGCACTAAGTTGTCTCCCTTACACTGGTTTGACTATGCGTACAATTAGACACTAAGTTGTCTCCCTTACACTGGTCTGACTATACGTACAATTAGGCACTAAGTTGTCTCCCTTACACTAGTCTGACTATACCTACAATTAGGCACTAAGTTGTCTCCCTTACAATGGTTTGACTATGCATACAATTAGTCACTAAGTTGTCTCCCTTACATGCGTCTGACTATACATACAATTAGGCACTAAGTTTTCTCCCTTACACTAGTTTGACTATGCATACAATTAGACACTAAATTGTCTCCCTTACACTAGTTTGACTATACATACAATTAGACACTAAGTTGTCTCCCTTACACTGGTTTGACTATGCATACAATTAGGCACTAAGTTGTCTCCCTTACACTGGTCTGACTATGCATTCAATTAGGCACTAAGTTGTATCCCTTACACTGGTCTGACTATGCATACACTTATACACTAAGTTGTCTCCCTTACACCGTGTTGGCTATGCATACAATTAAGCACTAAGTTGTCTCCCTTACACTGGTTTGACTATGCATACAATTAGGCACTAAGTTGTCTCCCTTACACTGGTTTGACTATGCATACAATTAGGCACTAAGTTGTCTCCCTTACATGCGTCTGACTATACATACAATTAGGCACTAAGTTGTCTCCCTTACACTAGTTTGACTATGCATACAATTATACACTAAGTTGTCTCCCTTACACTGGTCTGACTATGCGTACAATTAGGGTCTAAGTTGTCTCCCTTACACTGGTCTGACTATGCGTACAATTAGACACTAAGTTGTCTCCCTTACACTGGTCTGACTATACCTACAATTAGGCACTAAGTTGTCTCCCTTACACTGGTTTGACTATGCATACAATTAGGCACTAAGTTGTCTCCCTTCCACACTGGTCGGACTATGCGTACAATTAGACACTAAGTTGTCTCCCTTACACTGGTCTGACTATACCTACAATTAGGTATTAAGTTGTCTCCCTTACACTGGTTTGACTATGCATACAATTAGACACTAAGTTGTCTCCCTTACACTGGTCTGACTATGCGTACAATTAGGCACTAAGTTGTCTCCCGTACACTGGTCTGACTATACCTACAATTAGGCACTAAGTTGTCTCCCGTACACTGGTCTGACTATACCTACAATTAGGCACTAAGTTGTCTCCCTTACACTAGTGTTACTATGCATACAATTAGGCACTAAATTGTCTCCCTTACACTGGTTTGACTATGCATACAATTAGGCACTAAGTTGTCTCCCTTACACTGGTTTGACTATGCATACAATTAGGCACTAAGTTGTCTCCCTTACACGCGTCTGACTATACATACAATTAGGCACTAAGTTGTCTCCCTTACACTAGTTTGACTATGCATACAATTAGACACTAAGTTGTCTCCCTTACACTGGTCTGACTATGCGTACAATTAGGGTCTAAGTTGTCTCCCTTACAATGGTCTGACTATACATACAATTAAGCACTAAGTTGTCTCCCTTACACCGTGTTGACTATACATACAATTAGGCATTAAGTTGTCTCCCTTACACTGGTCTGACTATGCATACAATTAGGCACTATTTTGTCTCCCTTACACCGTGTTGGCTATACATACAATTATACACTAAGTTGTCTCCCTTACACTGGTCTGACTATGCATACAATTAGGCACTAAGTTTTCTCCCTTACACCGTGTTGACTATACCTACAATTAGGCACTAAGTTGTCTCCCTTACACTGGTCTGACTATGCGTACCATAAGGGACTAAGTTGTCTCCCTTACACTGGTCTGACTATACCTACAATTAGGCACTAAGTTGTCTCCCTTACACTGGTTTGACTATGCATACAATTAGGCACTAAGTTGTCTCCCTTACACTATTTTTATTATGCATACAATTAGGCACTAAGTTGTCTCCCTTACACTGGTCTGACTATGCATTCAATTAGGCACTAAGTTGTATCCCTTACACTGGTCTGACTATGCATACACTTATACACTAAGTTGTCTCCCTTACACCGTGTTGGCTATACATACAATTAAGCACTAAGTTGTCTCCCTTACACTGGTTTGACTATGCATACAATTAGGCACTAAGTTGTCTCCCTTACACTGGTTTGACTATGCATACAATTAGGCACTAAGTTGTCTCCCTTACATGCGTCTGACTATACATACAATTAGGCACTAAGTTGTCTCCCTTACACTAGTTTGACTATGCATACAATTAGACACTAAGTTGTCTCCCTTACACTGGTCTGACTATGCGTACAATTAGGGACTAAGTTGTCTCCCTTACACTGGTCTGACTATACCTACAATTAGGCACTAAGTTGTCTCCCTTACACTGGTTTGACTATGCATACAATTAGGCACTAAGTTGTCTCCCTTACACTGGTCTGACTATGCGTACAATTAGACACTAAGTTGTCTCCCTTACACTGGTCTGACTATACCTACAATTAGGCACTAAGTTGTCTCCCTTACACTGGTTTGACTATGCATACAATTAGACACTAAGTTGTCTCCCTTACACTGGTCTGACTATGCGTACAATTAGGCACTAAGTTGTGTCCCGTACACTGGTCTGACTATACCTACAATTAGGCACTAAGTTGTCTCCCGTACACTGGTCTGACTATACCTACAATTAGGCACTAAGTTGTCTCCCTTACACGGGTTTGACTATGCATACAATTAGGCACTAAGTTGTCTCCCTTACACTAGTGTTACTATGCATACAATTAGGCACTAAATTGTCTCCCTTACACTGGTTTGACTATGCATACAATTAGACACTAAGTTGTCTCCCTTACACGCGTCTGACTATGCATACAATTAGGAACTAAGTTATCTGCCTTACACTGGTCTGACTATACATACAATTAAGCACTAAGTTGTCTCCCTTACACCGTGTTGACTATACATACAATTAGGCATTAAGTTGTCTCCCTTACACTGGTCTGACTATGCATACAATTAGGCACTATTTTGTCTCCCTTACACCGTGTTGGCTATACATACAATTATACACTAAGTTGTCTCCCTTACACTGGTCTGACTATGCATACAATTAGGCACTAAGTTTTCTCCCTTACACCGTGTTGACTATACCTACAATTAGGCACTAAGTTGTCGCCCTTACACTGGTCTGACTATGCGTACCATTAGGCACTAAGTTGTCTCCCTTACACTGGTCTGACTATGCGTACCATAAGGGACTAAGTTGTCTCCCTTACACTGGTCTGACTATACCTACAATTAGGCACTAAGTTGTCTCCCTTACACTGGTCTGACTATGCATACAATTAGGCACTAAGTTGTCTCCCTTACACTAGTTTGACTATGCATACAATTAGACACTAAGTTGTCTCCCTTACACTGGTCTGACTATACATACAATTAGACACTAAGTTGTCTCCCTTACACTGGTTTGACTATGCATACAATTAGGGACTAAGTTGTCTCCCTTACACTGGTTTGACTATGCATACAATTAGGGACTAAGTTGTCTCCCCTACACTGGTTTGACTATGCATACAATTAGGGACTAAGTTGTCTCCCTTACACTGGTTTGACTATGCATACAATTAGGCACTAAGTTGTCTCCCTTACACTATTTTTATTATGCATACAATTAGGCACTAAGTTGTCTCCCTTACACTGGTCTGACTATGCATTCAATTAGGCACTAAGTTGTATCCCTTACACTGGTCTGACTATGCATTCAATTAGGCACTAAGTTGTTCCCTTACACTGGTCTGACTATGCATACACTTATACACTAAGTTGTCTCCCTTACACCGTGTTGGCTATACATACAATTAAGCACTAAGTTGTCTCCCTTACACTGGTTTGACTATGCATACAATTAGGCACTAAGTTGTCTCCCTTACACTGGTTTGACTATGCATACAATTAAGCACTAAGTTGTCTCCCTTACATGCGTCTGACTATACATACAATTAGGCACTAAGTTGTCTCCCTTACACTAGTTTGACTATGCATACAATTAGACACTAAGTTGTCTCCCTTACACTGGTCTGACTATGCGTACAATTAGGGACTAAGTTGTCTCCCTTACACTGGTCTGACTATACCTACAATTAGGCACTAAGTTGTCTCCCTTACACTGGTTTGACTATGCATACAATTAGGCACTAAGTTGTCTCCCTTACACTGGTCTGACTATGCGTACAATTAGACACTAAGTTGTCTCCCTTACACTGGTCTGACTATACCTACAATTAGGCACTAAGTTGTCTCCCTTACACTGGTTTGACTATGCATACAATTAGACACTAAGTTGTCTCCCTTACACTGGTCTGACTATGCGTACAATTAGGCACTAAGTTGTGTCCCGTACACTGGTCTGACTATACCTACAATTAGGCACTAAGTTGTCTCCCTTACACTGGTCTGACTATACCTACAATTAGGCACTAAGTTGTCTCCCTTACACGGGTTTGACTATGCATACAATTAGGCACTAAGTTGTCTCCCTTACACTAGTGTTACTATGCATACAATTAGGCACTAAATTGTCTCCCTTACACTGGTTTGACTATGCATACAATTAGGAACTAAGTTGTCTCCCTTACACTGGTCTGACTATACATACAATTAAGCACTAAGTTGTCTCCCTTACACCGTTTTGACTATACATACAATTAGGCATTAAGTTGTCTCCCTTACACTGGTCTGACTATGCATACAATTAGGCACTATTTTGTCTCCCTTACACCGTGTTGGCTATACATACAATTATACACTAAGTTGTCTCCCTTACACTGGTCTGACTATGCATACAATTAGGCACTAAGTTTTCTCCCTTACACGTGTTGACTATACCTACAATTAGGCACTAAGTTGTCTCCCTTACACTGGTCTGACTATGCGTACAATTAGGCACTAAGTTGTCTCCCTTACACTGGTCTGACTATGCATACAATAAGGGACTAAGTTGTCTCCCTTACACTGGTCTGACTATACATACAATTAGGCACTAAGTTGTCTCCCTTACACTGGTTTGACTATGCATACAATTAGGCACTAAGTTGTCTCCCTTACACTGGTCTGACTATGCATACAATTAGACACTAAGTTGTCTCCCTTACACTGGTTTGACTATGCATACAATTAGGCACTAAGTTGTCTCCCTTACACTGGTTTGATTATGCATTCAATTAGACACTAAGTTGTCCCCCTTACACTGGTTTGACTATGCATACAATTAGACACTAAGTTGTCTCCCTTACACTGGTCTGACTATGCATACAATTAGGCACTAAGTTGTCTCCCTTACACTAGTTTGACTATGCATACAATTAGACACTAAGTTGTCTCCCTTACACTGGTCTGACTATACATACAATTAGACACTAAGTTGTCTCCCTTACACTGGTTTGACTATGCATACAATTAGGGACTAAGTTGTCTCCCTTACACTGGTTTGACTATGCATACAATTAGGGACTAAGTTGTCTCCCCTACATTGGTTTGACTATGCATACAATTAGGGACTAAGTTGTCTCCCTTACACTGGTTTGACTATGCATACAATTAGGCACTAAGTTGTCTCCCTTACACTATTTTTATTATGCATACAATTAGGCACTAAGTTGTCTCCCTTACACTGGTCTGACTATGCATTCAATTAGGCACTAAGTTGTATCCCTTACACTGGTCTGACTATGCATACACTTATACACTAAGTTGTCTCCCTTACACCGTGTTGGCTATACATACAATTAAGCACTAAGTTGTCTCCCTTACACTGGTTTGACTATGCATACAATTAGGCACTAAGTTGTCTCCCTTACACTGGTTTGACTATGCATACAATTAGGCACTAAGTTGTCTCCCTTACATGCGTCTGACTATACATACAATTAGGCACTAAGTTGTCTCCCTTACACTAGTTTGACTATGCAAACAATTAGACACTAAGTTGTCTCCCTTACACTGGTCTGACTATGCGTACAATTAGGGACTAAGTTGTCTCCCTTACACTGGTCTGACTATACCTACAATTAGGCACTAAGTTGTCTCCCTTACACTGGTTTGACTATGCATACAATTAGACACTAAGTTGTCTCCCTTACACTGGTCTGACTATGCGTACAATTAGGCACTAAGTTGTCTCCCTTACACTGGTCTGACTATACCTACAATTAGGCACTAAGTTGTCTCCCTTACACTGGTTTGACTATGCTACAATTAGACACTAAGTTGTCTCCCTTACACTGGTCTGACTATGCGTACAATTAGGCACTAAGTTGTCTCCCTTACACTGGTCTGACTATACCTACAATTAGGCACTAAGTTGTCTCCCTTACACTGGTCTGACTATGCCTACAATTAGGCACTAAGTTGTCTCCCTTACACGGGTTTGACTATGCATACAATTAGGCACTAAGTTGTCTCCCTTACACTAGTGTTACTATGCATACAATTAGGCACTAAATTGTCTCCCTTACACTGGTTTGACTATGCATACAATTAGACACTAAGTTGTCTCCCTTACACGCGTCTGACTATGCATACAATTAGGAACTAAGTTGTCTCCCTTACACTGGTCTGACTATGCATACAATTAGGCACTAAGTTGTCTCCCTTACACTGGTCTGACTATGCATACAATTAGGCACTAAGTTGTCTCCCTTAACTGGTTTGACTATGCATACAATTAGGCACTAAGTTGTCTCCCTTACACGCGTCTGACTATATATACAATTAGGCACTAAGTTGTCTCCCTTACACTAGTTTGACTATGCATACAATTATACACTAAGTTGTCTCCCTTACACTGGTCTGACTATGCGTACAATTAGGGTCTAAGTTGTCTCCCTTACAATGGTCTGACTATACATACAATTAAGCACTAAGTTGTTTCCCTTACACCGTGTTGACTATACATACAATTAGGCACTAAGTTGTCTCCTTACACTGGTCTGACTATGCATACAATTAGGCACTATTTTGTCTCCCTTACACCGTCTTGGCTATACATACAATTATACATTAAGTTGTCTCCCTTACACTGGTCTGACTATGCATACAATTAGGCACTAAGTTGTCTCCCTTACACCGTGTTGACTATACCTACAATTAGGCACTAAGTTGTCTCCCTTACACTGGTCTGACTATGCGTACAATTAGGCACTAAGTTGTCCCCCTTACACTGGTTTGACTATGCATACAATTAGACACTAAGTTGTCTCCCTTACACTGGTTTGACTATGCATACAATTAGGCACTAAGTTGTCTCCCTTACACTAGTTTGACTATGCATACAATTAGACACTAAGTTGTCTCCCTTACACTGGTCTGACTATACATACAATTAGACACTAAGTTGTCTCCCTTACACTGGTTTGACTATGCATACAATTAGGGACTAAGTTGTCTCCCTTACACTGGTTTGACTATGCATACAATTAGGGACTAAGTTGTCTCCCCTACACTGGTTTGACTATGCATACAATTAGGGACTAAGTTGTCTCCCTTACAAAGGTCTGACTATACATACAATTAGACACTAAGTTGTCTCCCTTACACTGGTTTGACAATACATACAATTAGGGACTAAGTTGTCTCCCTTACACTGGTTTGACTATGCATACAATTAGACACTAAGTTGTCTCCCTTACACTGGTTTGACTATACATACAATTAGGGACTAAGTTGTCTCCCTTACACTGGTTTGACAATACATACAATTAGGGACTAAGTTGTCTCCCTTACACTGGTTTGACTATGCATACAATTAGACACTAAGTTGTCTCCCTTACACTGGTTTGACTATGCATACAATTAGGGACTAAGTTGTCTCCCTTACACTGGTTTGACTATACATACAATTAGAGACTAAGTTGTCTCCCTTACACTGGTTTGACTATGCATACAATTAGACACTAAGTTGTCTCCCTTACACTGGTTTGACTATGCATACAATTAGGGACTAAGTTGTCTCCCTTACACTGGTTTGACTATACATACAATTAGAGACTAAGTTGTCTCCCTTACACTGGTTTGACTATGCATACAATTAGACACTAAGTTGTCTCCCTTACACTGGTTTGACTATGCATACAATTAGGGACTAAGTTGTCTCCCTTACAATGGTTTGACTATACATACAATTAGGTACTAAGTTGTCTCCCTTACACTGGTTTGACTATACATACAATTAGGCACTAAGTTGTCTCCCTTACACTGGTTTGACTATGCATACAATTAGGCACTAAGTTGTCTCCCTTACACTGGTTTGACTATGCATACAATTAGGCACTAAGTTGTCTCCCTTACATGCGTCTGACTATACATACAATTAGGCACTAAGTTGTCTCCCTTACACTAGTTTGACTATGCAAACAATTAGACACTAAGTTGTCTCCCTTACACTGGTCTGACTATGCGTACAATTAGGGACTAAGTTGTCTCCCTTACACTGGTCTGACTATACCTACAATTAGGCACTAAGTTGTCTCCCTTACACTGGTTTGACTATGCATACAATTAGGCACTAAGTTGTCTCCATTACACTGGTCTGACTATGCGTACAATTAGACACTAAGTTGTCTCCCTTACACTGGTCTGACTATACCTACAATTAGGCACTAAGTTGTCTCCCTTACACTGGTTTGACTATGCATACAATTAGACACTAAGTTGTCTCCCTTACACTGGTCTGACTATGCGTACAATTAGGCACTAAGTTATGTCCCGTACACTGGTCTGACTATACCTACAATTAGGCACTAAGTTGTCTCCCGTACACTGGTCTGACTATACCTACAATTAGGCACTAAGTTGTCTCCCTTACACGGGTTTGACTATGCATACAATTAGGCACTAAGTTGTCTCCCTTACACTAGTGTTACTATGCATACAATTAGGCACTAAGTTGTCTCCCTTACACCGTGTTGGCTATACATACAATTAGGCACTTAGTTGTCTCCCTTACACTGATCTGATAATGAAAACAATTAGGCACTAAGTTTCCTTACACCATAACGTGGCATAATGTTTGTTTGTTTAACGCATTGATTACCCACAGGAACTTGACATTGTATCCATAAGCCACCAACGAACTCGTAACTCTATCCTATAACACCCCTTCTATTAAAAAAAGATAGGGGTGTCCTAGGATAGAGTTACGAGACCTTTGGTGGCTTGTGGATAACATTTCAAGTTCCTGTGGTTTACCTAACAACACCGTTCCTGGGTATGTTACAGCGGTTAACCAGTACTGCATCAACCTCCGTAAGAAACTTCCACCTTTGTCATATAAAGAGACGCGGTCTGAGCGGGGCTCGATCCAATGACCATCAGTGATGATAGGTTACAGCCGTATGTTAGATGGATATTTATTATCTTGTGGCATATCGATCACAGTATTACAGTGTAATGCGACATTGCACATAATCGTAGTAGAAATGGTAAATATATATATATTGTCTTATTGTATACATGCACCGGCTATTGTATTAACACAGCCTCCCCCGACTGTCGCTGGCACAGATACGTGTGTGAACGACAGTCGGATATGAAAACCGAACACACACTGAGATTACAGCAGCAATCATAGCCATCATAGCCATCATAGTCGGCCTGTCTCTCTGTCTGTCTGTCTGTCTGCCTGTCTGTCTGTCTGTCTGTCTGTCTGTCTGTCTGTCTGTCTGTCTGTCTGTCTGTCTGTCTGTCTGTCTGTCTGTCTGTCTGTCTGTCTGTCTGTCTGTCTGTCTGTCTGTCTGTCTGTCTGTCTGTCTGTCTGTCTGTCTGTCTGTCTGTCTGTCTGTCTGTCTGTCTGTCTGTCTGTCTGTCTGTCTGTCTGTCTGTCTGTCTGTCTGTCTGTCTGTCTGTCTGTCTGTCTGTCAGTCTGTCTGTATGTCTGTCTGTCTGTCTGTCTGTCTGTCTGTCTGTCTGTCTGTTCCGATTGCAATTTTGTTTTTCTATTTACAGTTTATAAATGTTTTAACTAGTTTGTAATAAAAGTATGTGTTAGAGTGAATACCTGCTTGGCTTCAAAGACGCCACAGTCAGCAAGACCTCGAACTCTGATCCAGTAGTTCCCGACGGGCAATGATGCGTTCAAAACGAAATCAAATCTCTCACCAGTGAAAATGTTGAATGATTCTACCTCGATCTTCTCGAAGGCACTACCGTCAGAGGCAATCATTGTAAGAGAATGGCTATCTATGGAAATCTAAAAATATATTTTCTGACATTTTTAATAACAATAATAATAATGATAAAGACACTTTATTTTACGAGAGAACTAATTTAACAAAAGGCTAATCTACCACGAGACCCCCCAACTTATACACAATTCAAATGCAATCAAAAGATAGAACTATAAATGAAAACTGCACATTGAAATTATATAGTAATATTAAAGCTGAAAAGTAGAGAAACTATATAAAATATGTAATGGAATATGATGATTTATGGAATTGTCTAGTAGAGTAGAAAAGGGTAATGAGACAATTAATGATAATAAATCTATTTAACAATGTGCAGATATGACGTATAGGGGTATCTTGAGGATACATTTTCTGACGTTCACATGGGGATTGTACTGTGGTTTACTATTACTACTAGTATACAGCTTCTATGTTGTACAGAATTTGGATCACGTGTGTGTGTTTTACGTATATTTATCGTCGCTACAGGTTGCCGATATGAGCGTCGCCTCCTGAAGAGATTTGTCATTTTAGATTGTTGGAGGATAGTGCAATGATACAGACAGAGACCCATTCCAGAGTCTCCTCTGGTTCTTTTAAGTGCACGGTGTAAAGCACCGACATGAGACCTCGGTTTAACGTCCCATCTGAAAGACTGTTAATTTTATTATGGTCAGACGGGGGATCGAACCTGCGATCCCTGGATTACCAGTCCAAAGTGTTAACCACTGGACTACAGATCCGTCCGGATCTTGATATAATCAGAATTAAGATAGGTCGTACATCTCAACTAAATGCATGCGCTATTGATGTATTGCACGACTACTATCAGCTGTCTTATGATATGTGTTACTGTTACATCTCTATATATACTGAGTCAAAAAAGAAACGATACCTGGTGTTTATGTGTCTATAATTTCAACATTTATTAAGAAAATTCTTTGAAAATTCATAAGATGATAGTCCAACATGTTTGAAAGAGGAGCACATAAAGCATAATGAGCCTCCGAAACTGTCTGCTGCGTGATGACGTAATTCGTCGGACAGGGGTCTAATGGAGTTTTCACACAGACGTCAATACCGAGTATGGGCACCATTTGCGTCTCTCACTGCAATGCACCGCCGTCGCATCGAACGGAAGAGTGTCTGAATCTCTTGCTGGTCAATATTTGTCCACTCCTGACGCAAAACATCCCTCAGTTGGTTTAACGTTACCGGCTGACGTCGTCTGACGCGGCGGTCTAACGTATCCCACAAATGTTCTATGGGTGACAAGTCTGGTGACAAAGCAGGCCACGGCAGGGTTTCAATATTGTTCTGCTCCAATAATGTGGTGGAAATCCGAGCAGTATGACACCTGGCGTTGTCCTGTTGGAACAGTGTGACGTTTCTGTTGGCGTTAAAGAACGGCACAACAACTGGTGCAAGGATCTCATCACAGTACCGCTGGGCGTTTAGGTTCCCGTCCACCACTAACAGTTCAGTGCGACTGCCGAAGGTGATACCGCCCCACGCCATAACGCTTCCGCCCCCGAACAGATCGACCTGACGTACACATGCGTCGGCGTAACGTTCACAGCGTCTGCCATATACCCGCTCTCTGCCATCCGCTCGACGCAAACAGAACCGCGATTCATCGCTAAACATCACCGAATTCCACTGTAACCGAGTCCAGCAAGCACGTCCCATCGTCCATTCCCGCCGTACGTCACGGTGACGTCGTGTCAGGATGGGTCCAACGTATGGCCGATGGGCACGAATGCCACGTTCACCGAGCCGGTTCCTGACTGTGTGTGCACTGATGCGATTGTTGGTCATCCCAGGAGTAACGGCAGCTGTGTGCGTAGCAGGTAGGAACCGGTCACGTAAATGTGACGTCCGAATGTGACGATCATGTTCATGCGTCATCACACGTGGCCGACCAGATCTTGGACGGTCGTCCACCGATCCATGTGTTCGATAACGTCGAAGTTGACGTGTTATCGTGATCCGCGTAACCCCCGAGTCGATTTGCGACGTCACGCTGACGTAAACCGCCGTCAATCATGCCAATGGCACGCATTCTCTGATTGCGGTTTAGCCTAGGCATTTTGTTAGAGGTAACAATGGGTATGTAAGGTGTTTTTCCTCGATGATAATGCAATACCAGTACAATAAACCGGTTTTCCGATTTGTACATGTGTAGGAAGTTGTCTTTGTTGAGGAGCACGTGCAAATCGGAAATTCGGCGTTCCAGGATTATCGGGTGTTTATTTACCTGTGTTTATGGTTGGCTGACGTTGCAATAAGATACCCGGTACTGATACGTAATAATATATTAAACCTTTCTATGGTTTTATCCGTTTTACGTCATTTTTAGTTTGGTATCGTTTCTTTTTTGACTCAGTATATATTGAATGTGGCATCTGTTAATGGCAATACGGCCCTCCTTGACCTTAGCCGAGTGGTTAATGTCGTTGACTTACAATAACTTGTTCATCACATCTGTGGGTTCGAATCATACTGAGAATGTCGAATTATTTCATGTGAGTACGCTATCCAGTTGATTTGCAGTAGGTTGGTGGTTCTATCTGTATGTCCGCCCGTGTCCGAAATAATGCACGGACGGACATTCAGGTCGTTCGCCACCACAGCTGGAAGTACAAGCTAACTGGTGTCATTAGACAACCGTATAGAATCATTATAATTTCAAATCGAAATTCACCAAATTTAGACAGTAAGTAACACAGACGCTTTTATCAAAATTAATCCCATTTCGAACTTAGATGTCTTTAAGAGGTGAATGGTGTAGGGCGGGGTGAAGGATGTACGGCAGGGTGAAGGATTAAGGGCGGGGTGAAGGAAGCACGGCGGGATGTGGGATGCATGGCGTGTGAAGGATGTACGGCGGGGTGAAGGATGTACGGCGGGGTGAAGCATGTACGGCGGGGTGAATGATGTACGGCGGGGTGAAGGATGTACGGCAGGGTGAAGGATGTACGACGGGGTGATGGATGTACGGCAGGGTGAAGGATGTACGCGGGGTGAATGATGTACGGCGGGGTGAATGATGACGGCGGGGTGAGGATGCAGAGCGGGGTGAAGGATGCACGGCGGGTGAATGATGCACGGTGGGGTGAATGATGCACGGCAGGGTGAAGGGTACGGCGGGATGAAGGATGTACGGCGGGGTGAAGGATGTACGGCGGGTGAAGGATGTACGGCGAGGTGAAGGATGTACGGTGGGGTGAAGGATGTACGGCGGGGTGAAGGATGCAGAGCGGGGTGAAGGATGCACGGCGGGGTGAATGATGCACGGCAGGGTGAAGAATGTACGGTGGGATGAAGGATGTACGGCGGAGTGAAGGATGTACGGCGGAGTGAAGGATGTACGGCGGGGTGAAGGATGTACGGCAGGGTGAATGATGTACGGCAAGGTGAAGGATGCACGGCGGGGTGAAGGATGTACGGCTGAGTAAGGATGCACGGCTGGGTGAATGAGGCACGGCGGGACTCCTGCCTGAGTAGTGTCTGCCTGAGTACAAAGAATAGTGAGATCCATTCCTACCTGCATCGGACAATTCATGGCTGCTGCACTAATTGTTCTAAAGCGATAGGTTTTTCCTTTTTCCACATGATATACTTCTACAGGGGTGTAGCTCGTTGTATTGTCCACTGCATTGGTATGTGACTTGTACATCCCCTTACCTGTGTACAGAAAGATAACATTTAATACTATAGGAACACCGCCAATGTTATGTCCATTGCTCTAAGCATAAGTGTGTACATGTATATATTTATCCGCCAAAATTGTTACTTTATACTTTTCGTGTATTGGTAAGATAGAGACACGATATGATTCGTGCACACTTCATCCTAGAGGTAACAGTTTTTGTTGTTTTATTTAAGTTTATTTAACGTCGCTTTTGTGAAGCCATATATTTTATTTATTTATTTTCTTGCTCACATGATACAATGTATATTACAAATTAACAAGTATAATATACATAACTATGTATATTTAAGCTATATAACAATTCGTACTCATATAATGTTGCTAAGATGATCTTTTAGACATGTCATCCATTTACTGTCCGCATTAGTATCTGATATCTACAGATATGTGTGTAGAATGCAAAATTCATATTTAAAGCGGAATTACATCATATGAAATAAAAGATATTTGAAAAATTCAATTTTTACGTATGAGTAGCAATGCTGCTAAATATTCTAACATTATACTTTGTATGCTTATGTTCATTTGTTAAACAGTGTTTTTTGCGATAAAACAAACTCGAAACCGAAAGTATGACTTTCCGAGTCGATCAGTCACGCACCGGAATGCATCGTCCGCACTTGTTTACATTCGGAATGCATCGTCCCCATTTGTCCCACGTTGTCGTTTTTAATTAATTAAATTACTTGATATTTTGATTCATACCTCTGTTAGCTAAGTATTTTAGGGACATTTCTACATCCCCGGGAGGGGTTCAACATTAGAGGAAGATAGATAGTATTTCATGTTCAAAATATATAAGTTGTTTTCTACATCCTCTGTTGTTTTACGCATTCGCGCTGTGCGTGTTTAAATTTCGTGTGTTGATAAACAAATTCGCGTATACGACGGTTTAAATGTATTAGAATTTTATCGTTTCTGAGCGACTATTTCGATTTTTGTAAACATACACACATTAGTATTTATATTTTACCCAAAACATCCTTTATTACGATGTAATGGTGCTTTAAACAAAGCGTACACATTAACCGTTTCCACTCTACTCTGACTTAAGAACTATGCTTTGTACATACTGAAACCAAAAATAGCAAGTATGACATTTATATAGAAATAATCATGTTGCAATATTTTGTATCCTATTTCAACTATGAATACATACAATTGATGATCAATTGTCATTTATTTTCTCATTAATACGTCATTATGCTTCCAATCGTAACGGCTCCAAAGTTCGAGCCCCGCTGGAGCCGTTACGAGTGTGCTCTTTAAATCCCACATTGCCTCTTCTCTCTCCTTCATGGCGATTGATTCCATCAGGAATGAGGTCTCGGGTGTGATTAATATAAGTTGAACGAACTTGTTTCGCAATCGAGCTAAAATAAATTTGTATAAACAGAGATATATACATGTATAACGTGTTTGTTTATTATAGTGTCATCCCTTTTTAAAGGGCCAGCCATTTCTGACTTATGAGACACCCTCTTTTTATGAACATCAGTACTTCCCGAATCCTATGCTTGCATTCCAGGCGCCAGGCTGGTAGGCAATCGGTAACCATTATTTAACTTGCTAGCGGCTCACCAACCGGCCATATCAGAACGAACCCCTGACGAGTTTCGAATCTACGACCTACCGCTCCGTAGGCGGACGCCTTAACCACTAGGTCATGGAGACGTTATATTAAGCTTTTGATGACTCACTAAAGTTAATGACAATGGAAACAAAATATTGCTTAAAATAAAACGGTATAAAGTGTGTGTGTCATAAATCGTCCACTGGCATAGCCTTTTAAATGTCTTTGTATGCGTTTTATCTTTCTTCAGGTGGAATAATACTATACTTCATATGCAAATGTATCCTATTGTTAACTTTAGTAAACCGCCGAGATATTGGTGATTTTGTTAAAAAATATACCCTTAAAGGGAGGCAATTTACAAATGGTTATTTCGCAAACCAATTTTTCCAAATTTTCCGTTTACAATAAAAATTAGTTATCTATTGATGCAAGCTATATATTTCATTATTCAGATTCAATTATTAACTCTTTCAGCGCCGATTAAATTCAGCGCATGTGCAAACAACATAGATCCAGATCAGCCGCGGCGTAACGGCGTCTGATCAGGATATATGTTGTTTGCTATTCGGACAGGTGCTTCAGCTCCACTGTCTCAAGAGCAATCAGCATATAGCCTGATCAGACGGCATGTTCTGTTCTGTCGGATCGGGTTCTCTACTTTTTTACAAAGTCGCTTTTATGCGACATTGGCGGTGAAAGAGTTAATCCACATGGACGCTGCGCATATTGCGATTTATTTTAACCCTTAACCTGCCAATCACAACTAAAGTAGCTTTTGCAAATATCAAAGAGCCAGATCAGATAGCACAGAACACTAAAACAATTGGCTGAATAGCAAACAACATAGATCCTGATCAGACGCGGCGTTGTTTGCAAATTTCGTCCAATTTACTCGACAGGTTAGTTTATACACATTTATTTCAGCTCGATTGCGAAACAAGTATAAACTTATATCAATCGCTCTCGAGACCTCATTCCTGATGAAATCCATCGCCACGAGGGAGAAGGTTACGGGAACGTGGAATATAAATGCATTGCCTAATGGCACACTCATAACTACTCCAGCGAGGCTCGAACTCCGGGTATTTAGCACATGAAGCGAACGCGCTACCACTGCGCAATAACGACTTCCACATTCGGCTGGCTAATTCTTACCTACGTTATGCATAGCATATTATATGGACATACCATTAATCACAATAGACCGTGGTTCGTCATCGCCTCCGGCATGGTTGTAACGAGCAAATCTATCAACAGCCATTTCTACCAACCAGTCGTTGACTAAGATCGTGTGTTCGGCTAGATCTGCATCGTAACTACCAACATGCGGCTCTTCCTCGTCCGCTTGGCGGATAACAAGTGCACCAAAAAGACCATCTGAGCGCTGCAGACCAGAATGGGCATGCCAGAAATGTGTACCGGGTGTGTCCGCTTTAAACCTAGAATAAAACAACACTACATACTGTTCGATAATGCTCATTAATTAATTAATTATAGATTTACAGACAGGTGTGTGTTTTTACGTTTATTTATCGTCGCTACCCGTTGCCCATATGAGCGACGCCTCCTGAAGAGATTAGTTTATTTTAGATTTTGGAGGATAGTGCAATGATACAGACAGAGACCAATTCCAGAATCTCCTCTGGTTCGTTTACGTGCACGGTGTAAAGCACAGACACGAGACCTCGGTTTAACGTCCCATCTGAAAGACTGTTAATTTTATTAGGGTCAGACGGGGGATCGAACCCGCGAACAGACAGGTAGGACTACATTATATATATAAATAAGATCGAGTGAAGTATTGATATACATGCTAACACAGAGAGAGGCAGACAGGAAGCATGACGGCAAGCAAATAAACCGACAGACAGACAGACAGACAGACAGAGACAGACAGACAGACAGACAGACAGACAGACAGACAGACAGACAGACAGACAGACAGACAGACAGACAGACAGACAGACAGACAGACAGACAGACAGACAGACAGACAGACAGACAGACAGACAGACAGACAGAAGACAGGAACGGGCAGAAGCAGACAGACAGACAGACAGACAGACAGACAGACAGACAGACAGACAGACAGACAGACAGACAGACAGACAGACAGACAGACAGACAGACAGACAGACAGACAGACAGACAGACAGACAGACAGACAGACAGACAGACAGACAGACAGACAGACAGACAGACAGACAGACAGACAGACAGACAGACAGACAGACAGACAGACAGACAGACAGACAGACAGACAGACAGACAGACAGACAATACAAAAATTAATTTTCAGTTGTTTGTAACTATAAATATATATACGGGAACAATGTGATATGGTACGGTGGTCGCCATATCGGACAGGTGGGTTTTCTCCGGGTACTCAAATAAAGAGACAGTGGGGCTCAAACCCGTGCCAATCAGTCGTGATAGGTTACAGTGGTATACAAGCCAGCGACCTTAACCACTCGACCACGGAGGGCGGACTCCAGGTTGGATAACTATATATCTGCACCAAAGTGCGGCAACGGTACGTGACACATTCCGCACCACTGTGCATTAATGTATGGATCATGTTCACGAACATAAAACCTAAAGTTACCACCCATTAATGAATATTTATTTACAAACATTACCACACCTGTGTACATAATAGTATTAAGTTAGTGACGCTCACGCTAGAATAAACGTACATAATGAATTATAAATTTATGCTTCAATTTGAAGAAAACGAAACAGATACTGTGAATTAATAATTATCCTAATTCATGTTACCCCCTGAAATATAAAAGTCGTCCAATGAAACAACTGCACGGGTGAGACTCCTGAAAGTCTTCCGCATTTCAAAGCTATAGGTGACCTTTACAAGTGCACAATCTGTAACCATGTTCAATGTGCATGGATATTGATTACCTATTGATACACATAAACAATCAGTTTTTATATTTTATTTGGATCGTGTTCGGTTTATATCTTATACATAGATGTACCCGAATGAAAGGAACAGTATATATACTACTTATAATTGCTTTCCTCATGCTACATGATAAACTCACTTGTAGCTGTTCCAACTGGCTATACTATTTGCAATGTATATTTTGAAGCCCCGACACATTACTTTTATAGCACAACTTTATGATGGTTTAAAATTTTCAATTTTATTTATTTTACAACGATTGCGAAGCAAGTTCTAACAACTTATATTAATCACTCTCGTTGGTGCGGATGAAAGGGTGAATGTGGTCAATCGTGTGGGAGGTAACCGGAGTACCCGGAGAAAACCCACCTGTCCGTACCATCTCACATACTTCCAGGTTTATGTCATATTGATCTTAATAATTAATTGATTATCGATAATTCTGCATTGGCCTCAATTTTTTAACTAGTATTGGCAGGTAATAATATAAAAGTAAAATACATGCATTACTCAGATGTACAGACGGATCTGTAGTCCAGTGGTAACACGCTGGACTGGTAATCCAGGGATCGCAGGTTCGATCCCCCGTCTGACCCTAATAAAATTAACAGTCTTTCAGATGGGACGTTAAACCGAGGTCTCGTGTCGGTGCTTTACACCGTGCACGTAAAAGAACCAGAGGAGACTCTGGAATGGGTCTCTGTCTGTATCATGCACTACCCTCCAAAATCTAAAATTACTAATCTCTTCAGGAGGCGTCGCTCATATGGGCAACCGGTAGCGACGATAAATAAACGTAAAACACACACATACTCAGACGTGTCCGTAAGCTAGGTCGGACCAATATCTTAAGTCATTATAGGGTTCATTGTCAGACAAAGTATACGCATGCGCATGTAAAATTGGAAATAGCTATACATAGCGGCATGAAACTCAATATGTCTGACCCTAATAAAATTAACAGTCTTTCAGATGGGACGTTAAACCGAGGTCTCGTGTCAGTGTTTTACATCGTGTACGTAAAAGAACCAGAGGAGACTCTGGAATGGGTCTCTGTCTGTATCATTGCACTATCCTCCAACATCTAAAATAACTAATCTCTTCAGTAGACGTCGCTCATATGGGCAACCGGTAGCGACGATAAATAAATGTAAAACACACACAGATCAATATTGAGGGAGGGCATTATCAAAATACTAACTGTCCTGTTTTAATATTGTATTTCCGAATATTACCTGTTAAAACACTGTCGTGACGTCATACCTTTGTACTTGCAGGCCATTATTATTAATATTGGACTGATGTCAAAAGGCCAGAGTATTATATTAACTACAACTCGTAAATGTACGATATTAACACTTTTAATTAGTAGGATCTTGTTGTACAAGTGTGTGTTGTTATATAAGTGTGTGTTGTTATATAAGTGTGTGTTGTTATATAAGTGTGTGTTGTTATATAAGTGTGTGTTTTAAGTAAGATATAAGCCTCAAACTGATCCAATATGTAAAATTTACGCAACGGCCTCATACAGTCTAATAGTTTACATATTGGGATCATTTTCGGCTTATATCCTATACGTAAAACCAAATTACTTGGACTTTATACAATACCATTCATATTTCAATTCAAACTTTATTTATTGTCCGGAAGTTATGAATGTCCTTCAGGTGCGAAAGGTCCGGGGTTCGAACCCCGCTGGAACCGTTACGAGTGTGCCCTTAGGCAAGGCATTTAATTTCCACGTTGCCTCTTCTCTCTCCCTCGTGGCCATGGATTCCATCAGGAATGAGGTCTCGAGAGTGATTAATATAAGTTATAAGAACTTGTATCGCAATGGAGCTAAAATAAATTTGTATAAATTAAAAAAAAAAAATTTAAAAAAAATTAAAATATTAATGTCCTTCACGTACAGTCGTACAGGCGTACATAAAAACCCGAAGCTAAAGTCAACCCTGACACCAAGGGAATCTTAGATAGTGGCTGCTTAGAACAGGTGGCCGCTTAATAGAGGTCAACTATATTGGGACTCTGGAAACTTGCTGCTTAATACCGGTTGGCTGCTTAATAGAGGTCAAATGTAAAATATAACAACATATAGGGACTCTGGAAACGTGCTGCTTAATACAGGTTGGCTGCTTAATGGATGTGGCCATTAACAAAGGTTTGACTGTATGTTGTATTGATTTGTTGTTATATTTTATGGCAATGGGCACAGCTTGAAATGTATCTCATATACCATAATCACATTACATTGCTATATCGTATGTATAACACACACGCCTTAAATAAAAACACCCAGCTTAAAGCAGTATTATATCGTATGAAATAAAATATATTTGAAATATTCAATTTTTACGTATGGGTAGCAATGCTGCTACACAATCTAACATTATACATTTGGTAAACAGTGTTTTTTGCGATAAAACAAACTCGAAATCGAAAGTAGCACTTTCCGAGTCGATCGGTCACGCACTTGTTTACAACCGGAACGCATCGTCCGCACGTGTTTACATTCGGAATAAATCGTCCCCATTTGTCCCACGTTGTCTTTTTTAATTAAATTACTTGATATGTTGATTCATACCTCTGTTAGCTAAGTCTTTAGGGACATGTCTACATCCTCGCGAGGGGTTCGACATTAGAGGAAGATAGATAGATAGATAGATAGATAGTCTTTCATGTTCAAAATATATACGTTGTTTTCTACATCCTCTGTTGTTTCACGCATGCACGCTGTGCGTGTTTATAGTTCGTGCGTTGATAAACAAATTCGCGTATACGATGGTTTAAATTTATTGGAATTTTATCGTTTCTGAGCGACTGTTTCGATTTTTGTAAACACACACACATTAGTATTTATATTTTACCCAAAACATCCTTTATTACGATGTAATGCTGCTTTAACTATAGGGTCAGGCACTCATTCCGATTTGATACAACATTCTGTGAACTCGATAGCAACATTCCAAAACGAGTTCCATACAATACGCTTGTAAGATTTTTTATTTACTCAATACTAATAACAACAATGTTTAAACTTTATTTATTTTACAACGATTGCGACTTATATTAGCCATATTTGCTAGGTAGATATGACTGGACCCTTTTTTGCAATATAGTTTTGATTGGCCCAGGAGTAATCGCCGTGTAGGCAGTACCTCATTAGTATGTTGCACCCAAACCAGCGGTTAACACGTTGGATTGGTAATCAGTCTGACCTTAATACAATTAACAGTCTTTGAGATGGGACCTTAAGCCGAGGTCTCGTGTTGGTGCTTTGCACCGTGCACATAAAATATCTAGAGGAGACGGGTCTGGAATGGGTCTCTAGCTGTATCATTGCACTATCCTCCAAAACTCTAAAATGACTAATCTCTTCAGGAGGCGTCGCTCATACGAGCAACCGGTAGCGATGATAAATAAACGTAATACCAAACAAATCAAAGCAGAACAGGTAACATAATATAATACTGGTCAATATTTAAAAATAATAGTTCGCATAACTGGATAATGTAACACGCGCTTATCGAATTACATTCGTACACGCAACGCAACCATATTATGATTTCCAACAATCTCTGACGTCACAAGAAACCCTGCAATGATAATGTAATTTAGCGGTCGCTTAGTTATGTTATAGGCTAACGTCATTGAATACATTTAAAACTATTGTATCCAGTTTCAATGCGCACATTTTTTATATGCAATGACATTGAACGCTTAAAATAAACCCAACTCATTTACTGCGCACTTAGTTGATCAGGTATGTCAGTATTAGGTTAAGTTTAGCCACAGATATGTGACACAGACAATCGTCACAGGCCTACCATGAACACATTCCTGCTGATAATTGATTTCATGAGCCAATCAGCGGACACATCATGTACACAAAATTCCCCGGGTTTATAGCTAATGTGATGCGTCATTATTGCTGTAGCAATATCTAATTGCATACTATGACATTTATTGGGTGTAACATATAAAACTGCTAGTTAGTTTCACTTTACTTTATAAAACATGACAATGCTTATCCGGTAGTAGCCTGGGTTCCAGTCTGTCGATTTTTCACTTTTTAACTTCTGGCAAAATGACGTTCATATGATCAGAAACTCAATACGGCCCAATTAATAGTCTATTTATTTGACTGTCCAGGCAAAATATATCGACGCCTGTTCCACGGGTACTCTCCGGTAGGACAAAGCGAAAGAAGTACCTAAATGATACAGTCATATGCTTCTGATAAATATAGTATCATTTATATTACATAAAGACATTATGTATACCCTTCATAGTGCATGTATGATCTGCTAGCTAAATAACACACCTTGTATGTATGTATGTATGTTCCTTTAATGTCAAATCCCTTGCGGGGACCTAGACATGTTTTCCTGGGCAGGCTTAGCCGACCTAAGTGGTTAACCAGTACTAAACAATGTGTGTGAGATGCTTTGCTCAATGACACTACATACGTGACCTGACCGCGTATCGAACCCGGGACCGTTCGATTCCAAATCCGACACTCTACCACTGGACCACGGACGCCACACAAGCATGGTATATCAGTTTAAAAGTATACGGACACCAAAACGACACTGTGCACTTGCCTTAGAAGTAAAAGTTATATCCTTTTACAAAAATATATATGCAAATGGATGTCTATGCCCTTAAATATTGGTATTGGTACAGTGGTCGCCAAATCGGACAGGTGGGTTTTCTCCGGGTACTCCGGTTTCCTCCCACACAAATGACAGCATTTACACTTTCATCAACGCCAACGAGAGTGACTAATATAAGTTGCTAAAACTTGCTTAGCAATCGTTGTAAAATCATTAAAGCTTAAACAAATGAATTAATTATTAGGTAAATTAGTGCATTATGTGAAGAATTATTTTCTTCACTCATGAAAGTAAAATCCATAATTCTCAAATTTGCTACGAAAAATAACACTCAATATAAAAGTGCACAGTTTTTTATGTTGTCAGGGTGTCCGTATATATTGTATGCATGTAGTCCAGTGGTAACACGCTGGACTGGTAATCCAGGGATCGCAGGTTCGATCCCCCGTCTGACCCTAATAAAATTAACAGTCTTTCAGATAGGACGTTAAACCGAGGTCTCGTGTCGGTGCTTTACATCGTGTATGTAAAAGAACCAGAGGAGATTCTGGAATGGGTTTCTGTCTGTATCATTGCACTATCCTCCAAACATCTAATATGACTAATCTCTTCAGGAGGCGTCGCTCATATGGGCAACTGGTAGCGACGATAAATAAACGTATATGGATATCTTGAAAATAAGTATTAAATCAGCTTAGTTTATACACATTTATTTTAGCTCGATTGCGAAACAAGTTTTTACAACTTATATCAATCACTCTCGAGACCTCATTCCTGATGGCATCCATCGCCACGAGGGGGAGAGAAGTGGCAATGTGGAATTTAAATGCCTTGCCTGAGGAGACACTCGTAACGGCCCCAGTGGGGATCGAACTCCAGGCATATCGCACCTGCAGCGAACGATCTACAATTGCGCTATCACGACTTCCACGAACTCAGCTTAAAGGCATTCACAGAATATAGTTATATTATATACACATTAATTTTAGCTCGATTGTGAAACAAGTTATTTCAACTTATATGAATAACTCTCGAGACCTCATTCCTGATGGAATCCATCGCCACGAGGGAGAGATAAGAGGCAACGTGGAATTTAAATACCTTGCCTAAGGACACAATCGTAACGGCTCCAGCGGGGCTCGAACTCCAGACCTTTCGCACCTGAAGCGAACACGCATCCACTGCGCTATCAAGACTTCCACTTGCCAGAATATAGTTAATATAGCAATGGTAATGCACATATGTGCTAAAGCCTGTTTAAACTTTATTTATTTTTCAACGATTGCGAAGCAAGTTTTAATAACTTATATTAACCACTCTCGTTGGCGCGGGTGAAAGCGTATATGTGGTCATTCGTGTGGGGGGAAACCGGAGTACCCGGAGAGAATCCACCTTCTAAGGAATATGTACAATATTATAGAATTATGTGATTAGTTTGTATTGTTATTACTAGTCACCCAAATGCATTTATGCGGTGGCGACTTTAAATAAACTTTTTTTTTTTAAATAAACTTATTAGTTAGTTATTGTACTTGTTGTATATTTGACACTGATCCGTATAATCGCTTTGTTGAGTTGTATGAATATGTAACTGTATCCATGCGCATTGAACATGGTTACATAGTGTACAATTGTAAAGGCCACCTATAACTTTGCAATGCGGAAGACTTTCAGGAGTCTCACCCGTGCAGTTGTTTCATTAGACGACGTTTATATTTCAGGGGGTAACATGAATTAGTGATCATTATTATTTCGCAGTATCTGCTTCTTTTTCTTCAAATTGAAGCATAAATTTATAATTCATTGTGTACGTTTATTCTATTGTGAGCGTCAGTAACTTAATACTATTATGTACACAGGTTTGGTAATGTCTGTTAATAAATATTCGTTAATGGGTGGTAATTTACGATCAGAATACTTTCACAATAACTAGTTCATTGCGACCAGATCTGTTAAACCGAATGGTTTCTGAATCAAACGAATCAGATCGTATCTGTGTTGGTAATCCTCACCAGAACAATCAAATTCCTATAAGTATGCACATGTTCATGGCATTTAGGTTATATGTTCATGAATATGATCCATACATTAATGCACAGTGGTGAGGGATGTGTCACGTACCATTGCCGAATTTGGTGAAGATATATAGTTATCCAATCCCGAGTCCGCCCTCCGTGGTCGAGTGGTTACGGTCGTCGCTGGCTTGTGTACCACTGTAACCTATCATCACTGATTGTCACGGGTTCGAGCCCCGCTCAGACCGTGTCTCTTTATATGAAAAAGATGGCAGTTTCTTACGGAGGTCGGTGCACCAAGTACTGGTTAACCAAATGTGCAACAGGTAGCGATGTTAAATACACTTAGATAAAAACAAATGTTGCTACATTAGCTTACCTGTATCCAAACGTCGTTTTGGTAGGTATCGGACACTGTGTAACCATGCCAACGCCATCCATGTGCTGGGTACCATGCTGCAGAACTCCATGCCAATGTATGCTGGTTCCCTCTCCACCAGTCATGGCGTTTAGAACATTTACGACGATAGTGTCACCTTCACATACCTAAATCATAACGATTGTATTATTATTTTGTTATTTATAAATTTATAAAATTTATATAATACAGTCTACATCCGTTATGTCGAATTCCGTCGGACCGAACAAAATACTTCGACATAACCGAAGTTTGACTTAACGAAATTCGATATAAGCGGAGCCAGTTATATGTACAATGATAGTGTCTGAAACGGGACTTTGATCCGACTTCGAGATAACCGGATAATTCGACATAACCGACTTTGACATAACGGTTGTAGACTGTATGTTAGAGGACAATAACATTTCAATACATAGTGTTGACTTTATAATGATTAAGAACATATTACATACAGACATAGTATTGGGGTTTTGGCATGAATGTGTGCAGAACAGCTAAATAGCTTTTCATCCCCTTAGTGTCAACCTGCTTTTACATGGCCGCGAAACTCAATGAGAACGAAAATATAATTACATGTGCAGCAGTTCAAAAGTATATTAAACAATCAAAGCGTTTCTAATTTGTGATCACGTTAGCAACACAACATTCGCTATGATATTACTTCCGATCGAGCGCACAATGCTTCACTGCTTCAATTGCCTTTCGACTTGATAAATAATATCTCATTACACTTCAAATATGCATGTCATAAGTTACATATTCGCCAGTATTGCACTAAGTTCAACATACTCTCATGGGAAGGGCGAATTACTAATGTTGTTCAGAACTTGTGGCCCAACCCATTTGCTTTTGCTCTTATTATATATGTCTTTGAATTTATTATGTACATGTGTATATAGCAATAAAATATGATTAAACTAACAGCTAAATAAATGTATTCATAATTTATACATATTTATTTTAGCTCGATTGCGAAACAAGTTCTTACAACTTATATTAATCTCTCTCGAGACCTCATTCCTGATGGAATCCATCGCCACGAGGGAGAGAGAAGACGCAACGTGGGATTTAAGCTTTGCATAAGGGCAAAATGGTAACGGCTCCAGCGGGGCTCGAACTCCGGACATTTCGCATCTGAAGCGAACGCGCATCTATGGCGCTATCACGACATCCACTGTCTGTATTCATAATGTCACACTATAACGAATAGCGGTAAGTTGTGCCCCTCACTATACTCTGACATTGAACATGTAGATTTATTGGCCTCCTCTTCATCTTGGTCTTGACATCCGGCTGACGGGAGGAGGTGGCAGAGGAAACTAATACACCAACTGAGTCAACAGAAGAGGCACGGGATGAACGGGAAGCATAATTGGAAGGAGATCATAGAGAGTGTTGTGACTGCTTTAGGCACGGCAGTAATACGATGAGCAGGTTGATCCGCCTCTTTGGGCGATGATGGTGTAGATGATGGTATAGATGGTGGTGTATATGGTCGTGTAGATGCTGGTGTAGATGGTGGTGTAGATGGTGGTGTAGATGGTGGTGTAGATGGTGATGTAGATGGTGATGTAGATGGTGGTGTATATGGTCGTGTAGATGGTGGTGTAGATGGTGGTGTAGATGGTCGTGTAGATGGTGGTGTATATGGTCGTGTAGATGCTGGTGTAGATGGTGGTGTAGATGGTCGTGTAGATGGTCGTGTAGATGGTGTGTATATGGTGGTGTATGGTCGTGTAGATGCTGGTGTAGATGGTGTGTATATATTGTGTATATGGGTGTAGATGCTGGTGTAGATGGTGGTGTAATGGTGGTGTATATATTGGGTATATGGTGGTGTAGATGGTGGTGTAGATGGTGGTAGATGCTGGTGTAGATGGTGGTAGATGGTGGTGTAGATGGTCGTGTAGATGCTGGTGTAGATGGTGGTGTATATTTGGTGTATATGGTGGTGTAGATGCTGGTGTAGGGTGGTGTAGATGGTGGTGTATATATTGTGTATATGGTGGTGTAGATGCTGGTGTAGATGCTGGTGTAGATGCTGGTGTAGATGCTGGTGTAGATGGTGGTAGATGGGGTGTATATGGTGTATATGGTGGTGTAGATGGTGGTGTAGATGGTGGTGTAGATGGTGGTGTAGATGGTGGTGTAGATGGTGGTGTAGATGGTGGTGTAGATGGTGGTGTAGATGCTGGTGTAGATGGTGGTGTATATGGTCGTGTAGATGGTGGTGTATATGGTCGTGTAGATGGTGGTGTAGATAGTGGTGTAGATGGTGATGTAGATAGTGGTGTAGATGGTGATGTAGATAGTGGTGTAGATTCTTCTTGTCTCTTCCTCTGTCACGGGCGACTTTCTTTGTTGCTGTCATCTTTGTTTTCTCGGGTGGCCTGTTGATGTTGATAGCTCGCGCTAGCTACTGTTACAGTATGAATGCCGTTCTGTGGAGATCGGTGCCGTATCAACATGTGATCATCCGGCACCACGCCGAGCGTGCTGCGCATATAGGGTCGCATAAGTAGGACATAAGTAGAGAAGTAGGTTGACATACACTGGCCATACGCTGTCATAAGTTATATGTAAATTACTTTATGCCAATTGTCGATGCATTATGGGCGCATGCCGACGTGTTGACATTATTTTATGATTTTTCATACGCTAGGTGTATGCGTTTCTGTAAAACATCATAGTGTGAATGCACGACAAAATAGAGTATTCATTAGGTACGTGTTTATGAATTACATATCTCACAGGATGCATCAAAGGCCCTCGGTGTCAATTTAAATTCAAGCTCCGCCTCCCGGTTATTTGGCTGGGAGAATTGATACATCCTGTAATCTGCTTAATTCTGATTAATTCTTACAGGGCAGAATTGAAACATTACCATTTTTCATGACACAATGAGTCGCGAAATTTGGCACCTTTATCCAAATATCCCGAGCTGATCGTAGTAACAAGTAGACCTGCGAAATGACTCCGTAAATGAGATTGCAATACCGCCAGGGACATTGCTCTTTAACAATGCTTCTAATGGGGGAATATCTCTATACCAAAGGTGGTTGTATTCTACTTACATGTAGTGCAGGACCCGGCAGCATTCTGTTGGCTACGAGTACAGAGCGTTGCACGCCATTTGCTGGAATGCAGTGGGGGCGGAAACAGTCAGTCTTATTGAAAGGGCAGTTATAACACGCTTTAGACAGAGTAATGTAGAGTTCTAGATGAAAGTCGTAGTAGCAATTCTGTGGTCTGTTTTCTTTACAAGGTCTCATACACGGGTGACTTGTGTATGTTTCAAGAACTGGAAGAAAAGATATAACATTATCGCTATGTAGTTATGGACCATCGCTAGTGGAACCGTGCCTTACATTGGCTCTGGTGTTTGTTTGTTTTGTGTATGTTTCAAGAACTGGACCAAAATATGTAGCATTATCACTATGTAGTTATGGACCATGGCTAGCGGAACCGTGGCTTACATTGGCTCTGGTGTGTGTTTGTTTTGTGTATGTTTCAAGAACTGGACCAAAAGATGTAGCATTATCACTATGTAGCTATGGACCATGGCTAGCGGAACCGTGGCTTACATTGACTCTGGTGTTTGTTTGTTTTGTGTATGTTTCAAGAACTGGAACAAAAGATATAACATTATCACTATGTAGTTATGGACCATGGCTAGTGGAACCGTGGCTTACATTGGCTCTGGTGTTTGTTTGTTTTTTGTATGTTTCAAGAACTGGAACAAAAAATGTAGCATTATCACTATGTAGTTATGGACCATGGCTAGCGGAACCGTGGCTTACATTGGCTCTGGTGTTTGTTTGTTTGTGTATGTTTCAAGAACTGGAACAAAAGATGTAGCATTATCACTATGCAGTTATGGACCATGGCTAGTGGAACCGTGGCTTACATTGGCTCTAGTGTTTGTTTGTTTTGTGTATGTTTCAAGAACTGGACCAAAAGATGTAGCATTATCACTATGTAGTTATGAACCATGGCTAGCGGAACCGTGGCTTTCATTGGCTCTGGTGTTTGTTTGTTTTGGGGGCTTAACGTCGAACCGACAGCTTGCGACTTCCCAGCTATTATTAGTGGAAGAATACCCTGGGTGCCACTTCGCGGTCACGCACCCGGGTAGAACCACAAACCTCACACAATCAGGTTAAGCTTCCGTATCAGAAATAAGCCAACGCCCCCGTATGGTTCGAACCAGCAGCAGTAAGGGGTAATTGATTTGAAGTCAACATTAACCACTCGGCCATGGATGCACTCTCTTTTTTATTGAAGATATCCGTTAATTAAATTTGCCAAACATTGCCATATGAATTTAAAAAAGAATTAATATAATGTTCACCATCATGCGAAAACTGTACCTCTCTATGGTTGCAGTTGTCATGTGAGATGAGTTGGTGAAATGTTGTAATTCAAGAAATAATTCAATACTAACATTAATATGTCATCAACTGCACTAGCCACGACAGAGTGATTACCAATTTAGCACACCTCATATCATAATTCTGAACAAGGAAGTTCAAAGGTTATATTGTCCAAAAAGTAGATCAGTCTTGACATTTGTGTGGTTGAATTTGTGCAAACTACAAGGAAGTCAATATCATGAAAGCAGTCATCCAATCATTAAACATTGTTTTGATGTTTAGTTATATATTGGCGAACTATTGACTTAGCGAGGGACCTCCAAAATCTAAAATGACTAATCTCTTCAGGAGGTGTCGCTCCTATGGGCAACCGGTAGCGACGATAAATAAATGTAAAAAACACATACAAAACAGTGAGGGAGTGTGTGTCTGAATAATAGCGCAATTCAAACCCCGAATAATTTGTGAAGTATTTGGAGAATTACGGTCTCCGTGGCCCAGTGGTTAAGGCGTCCGTCTACGGAGTGGGAGGTCGAAGGTTCGAACCTCGTCTGGGGTTCGATCTGATATTGCCGATTGGTGAGCTGCCAGCTAGTTAATTAATGATTACCGATTGCCTACCAGCCTGGTGTCTGGCATACAAGCATAGGATTCGGGAAGTACTGATGTTCATAAATAGAGGTGTCTCATAAGTCAGAAATGGCTGGTGCTTTAAATAGGGGTGACACTATAATAAACGAACGCTTTACTTTACTGTTATTGCAATATGCGACATTGTAGTTCAGATTGGTCGGGTGACAATTTTGATTAATATTTAACATGTATGGGTGGATGTTTTACGTTTATTTATCGTCGCTACCGGTTGCCCATATGAGCGACGTCTCCTGAAGAGATTAGTTATTTTAGATTTTGGAGGATAGTGCATGATACAGACAGAGACCAATTCCAGAATCTCCTCTGGTTCTTTTACGTGCACGGTGTAAAGCACCGACACGAGACCTCGGCTTAACATCCCATCTGAAAGACTGTTAATTGTATTAGGGTCAGACGGGAGATCGAACCTGCGATCCCTGGATTACCAGTCCAGCGTGTTACCACTGGACTACAGATCCGTCTGTTAACATGTATTGTTTTAACAGATATACACATAGTACACATTTTAACACACGTTTCTTAATCGCATCGATTTACTATTTTGTTAGATATACAGCGTACCCGGCTAGCGGCTAGTTCAAAAGTGGTGCATTATTAAAGATATAACGCGCAGGCGCACGAAGTAAATTGAGACGTGTCATTTGTACAATCTCTGGAATTGAAGAAAAGTTCCAAATATGTCGCACTTTTGACTTAAATACACCATATGTGTGTGGTTATGTACGAAACACGTAATACATACGCCGTTGTTCGTCTTATTAAAGTTTAAACTTTATTTATTTTACAATGATTGCGAAGCAAGTTCTAACAAGTTATATTAATCACACTCGTTGGCGCGGATCATTCGTGTGGGAGGAAACCGGAGTACCCGGAGAAAACCCATATGTCCGTTCTGGTGACAACCGTAAAATCTCACATACTTCCCGGTACGACGATCGAACCCGGGTTGCATTGGTGAGAATAGAGCGCACTAACCATTTGGCTAATCGGACAGTCTGGTTCAGAAATGGTATGCGAATGACAGAACATAGCGAACCATCGATCTTCCACTAGTCAGTTTGATCTATTCCACACATGTAGTGCAGGCGTTCAAATCCTTTGCATGCTAGGCGGCAAATAAAATCACCTTTGGAAACAGCATAGCGCCAGATCAGACGACACAGGAAGTGACGTCTGGTCTGGCTCCATGCTGCCTTCTATTCGGATAGTGGAGATAAAACACTTTTTTCTGAATAGCAAGCAACATAGATACTGATCAGAAGCGGCTTTGCACCGCGGCTGATCTGGATCTATGTTGTTTGCAAATGTGATTTTATTTACTCAGCAGGCAAAAGGTTAACGGCAATGGCCGTAACAGCATCGGTTACAATGCCCTCAAACGGAATGAAACGTAAAAAGTATGACGTACATAATTCTCACTATCCCTATCCATCTATATGATACACGATAATATCATCATTTGTAGGTGTATGTCGTAGGAATATATGTTATGCATAGCATTAGTTTATACAATAAAAACAAAACGTTTATTCTTACAACTTATATTAATCACTCTCGATACCTCATTGGAATCCAAAGCCTCAAGGGATATAGAAGTGGCAGTGTGGAATTTAAATGCCTTGCCTAAGGATACACTCGTAACGGCTCCAGCGGGGCTCAAACTCCTAGCCGTTCGCACCTGAAGCGAACGCTCTACCACTACGCTATCACGACTAATGCATATTATTGTGCATAGTTACATGGCGTAGCGGCATGGTATCACACACATAACACAGTAAGCCTCAATATACAGACGGATCTGTAGTCCAGTGGTACAGATACAAGATACAAAATTTATTTTGAGTCGGCATGATTAAACAATGAACATTAGCTATGCATAGCTATTAACTGACATACTACATGCTTGGTATCACGCTGGACTGGTAATCCAGGGATCACAGGTTCGATCCACCATCTGACCCTAATAAAATTAACAGTCTTTCAGATGGGACTTTAAACCGAGATTTCGTGTCAGTGCTGTACACCGTGCACGTAATAGAACCAGAGGAGACTCTGGAATGGGTCTCTGTCTGTATCATTGCACTATCCTCCAACAATCTAAAATGAATAATCTCTTCAGGAGGCGTCGCTCATATGGGCAACCGGTAGCGACGATAAATAAACGTAAAACACACACACACACAAGCATCAATATTTTAGCTATGTAGTAAACGTAAAAAAGTGAAGAGTGTGTTTATTATAGCGTGACCGCCCTCTATTGAAAGGGCCAACCATTTCTGACGTATGAGACACTTGTAGTATTTATCTGCAAATACTCGTATATTGTTTTAAAATATAATTACTTCCCATATTTAATTTAGGGGCAGTAGACCTATCTCTAGTTTGAACAGCTTTATTCGGAACATGCATACCAAATCATGCATCTATAAACACAATCATTTCTAAATACATTGAAATATTGATATTGTTTGAGAAACAAGCTTAAAGCTTATGTGAATCCCTTTCCAAGTTGGAGTACGCTAAAATGGGTACACAACAATAGGTGAGTGGAAATGGCGAGTTTATTTGTGTAGTAAACAGCGGCGTCATATACAAATGGTGGGAGTAAATACTTAAATAAGTTCGTCATATACAAATGGTGGGAGTAAATACTTAAACAGCGGCGTCATATACAAATGGTTGGAGTAAATACTTAAACAGCGGCGTCATATACAAATGGTGGGAGTAAATACTTAAACAGCGGCGTCATATACAAATGGTTGGAGTAAATACTTAAACAATATACAAATAAAACAAAGGCGTCGTCATATACAAATGGTTGGAGTAAATACTTAAACAGCGGCGTCATATACAAATGGTTGGAGTAAATACTTAAACAGCGGCGTCATATACAAATGGTTGGAGTAAATACTTAAACAGCGGCGTCATATACAAATGGTTGGAGTAAATACTTAAATAAGTTCGTCATATACAAATGGTGGGAGTAAATACTTAAACAGCGGCGTCATATACAAATGGTTGGAGTAAATACTTAAACAGCGGCGTCATATACAAATGGTTGGAGTAAATACTTAAACAGCGGCGTCATATACAAATGGTTGGAGTAAATACTTAAATAAGTTCGTCATATACAAATGGTGGGAGTAAATACTTAAATAAGTTCGTCATATACAAATGGTTGGAGTAAATACTTAAATAAGTTCGTCATATACAAATGGTTGGAGTAAATACTTAAATAAGTTCGTCATATACAAATGGTTGGAGTAAATACTTAAATAAGTTCGTCATATACAAATGGTGGGAGTAAATACTTAAACAGCGGCGTCATATACAAATGGTTGGAGTAAATACTTAAATAAGTTCGTCATATACAAATGGTGGGAGTAAATACTTAAACAGCGGCGTCATATACAAATGGTTGGAGTAAATACTTAAGCAGCGTATACAAATACTTAAAGCGATATTACATCACAAAAAGCAAAACAAAAGAAAGCATTTTTCACGTATTAACGTATTGCTACTACAAATTCGTCCGAATACACTCGAACACTAACATTGAATCAATAAACAGTGTTTGGTGGTCTACAAACTTTCAAAAGTCAAATTAAGATGTCATATAACGGTCATTCACGCTCTGATTTTACGTTTGTTTGTCATTGGAGTCAAGACCAAACGTCGTTTAGAGATAATTTAACTAGGATTAGTCTACAAATAAATATGCATATGCACACATGTGAGATATAACTATAAATCTGTACTATACATCGTGTTATTCAGGATACACGCGTTTTATTACACACGGATGTCGACCCTATTTACATTGTTCTGTTATTGTCAATACACCGCGTATACGTGTGTGTTTTACGTCGCTACCGGTTGCCCATATGAGCGTTGCCTCCTGAAGAGATTAGTCATTTTAGATGTTGGAGGATAGTGCAATTATAAAGACAGAGACCCATTCCAGAGTATCCTCTGGTTCTCTTACGTGCATGTTGTAAAGCACCGACACGAGACCTCGGTTTAACGTCACATCTGAAAGACTGTTAATTTTATTAAGGTCAGACAGGGGATCGAACCTGCGATCCTGAATTACCAGTCCAGCGTGTTACCACTGGACCACAGATCCGTCTGTAGATACGACGTTTGTTTATTAGTTAACATACCCAGTTGTCACTGCACATATTTGGGGGAAAATTATACTATTTAATACGAATTACACTGAGTGTAGCTTTAAACAGCGATTAGCGCAGTGGTTAGCGCACTCGCTTCTCACCAATGCAACCCAGGTTCGATCCTCGGACCGGGAAGTTGGTGAGATGGTACGTTGGTTGCCAGATCGGACAGGTGGGTTTTATCCGGGTACTCCGGTTTCCTCCCACACAAATGACCACATATACGCTTTCATCCGCGCCAACGAGAGTGATTAATATAAGTTGTTAAAACTTGCTTCGCAATCATTGTAAAATAAATAAAGTTTAAATTAAACAGCGGCGTCATATACAAATGGTTGGAGCTGATGTAATAAACTACAACGTTCGCATTTACGACATCGATATTGTAATTTTAATGTGGCGATACCTTAGATCCAAATATATAAACTATTAGAAATTAGTGTGGTAGTGTCATTCTACATGCATATCATTGAAATGTTCGCACATATCGTGTACCTATTTTACGCTTATTTATCGTCGCTACCGGTTGCCCATATGAGCGACGCCTCCTGAAGAGATTAGTTATTTTAGATTTTGGAGGATAGTGCAATGATACAGACAAAATCTCATTCCAGAATCTCCTCTGGTTCTATTACGTGCACGGTGTAGAGCACCGACACGATACCTCATTTTAACGTCCCATCTGAAAGACTGTTAATTTTATTAGGGTCAGACGGGGGATCGAATCTGCGATCCCTGGATTACCAGTCCAGCGTGTTACCACTGGACTACAGATCCGTCGTGTACCAAAGATTGGTCTTGTGTTAACATATTTCAGCGCCATCTGGCCAACAGCTTCGTGTGTTAGTTTATTTTGGTTTAAAGTCACACCGACAGCTTATGTCATACTGTGACTCTCGGGTATTATTGATGGAGGAAGACCACTGGTGCCCATTCAGGCACAAACGGACACACGAGTAGAACCACCGATCTTCCGCAAGCCAGCTGGGTACCTTCCTGACATGAAACAATTCGAGTTGGATTCGAAGCTACAGCGGTGAGGGGCAAGTGATATTATGTCAATAACCATAGCAACTCGACCACGGAAGCCCCTCCCACAGCTTATGCAACATGTTATGTTCTATATTATTCTACATTCCATGCCCAAACTATAGAAATCATGACTGCTTCAATGCTTGGCTTGGTGATAAAAGTGTCATACTCACTGACACAGTGGGGATAAAACAATATCATAACAAAGCATTCAAAGACGGGACATACACACACAGTTATTTAGAACAATGTCTAATATATACATGATTTAAAGTCACCATGGACTCCAAGTTACAATGGTTCCAGTTTAGGATAAACCATAGAATTCTTGGAACAAATTATCTGTTGTCAAAAATGGGACTGAGAAATGACAATCTTTGTACTTTTTGTAATCAGCAACCAGAAACTCTAGTGCATTTGTTCCGGTATTGTGAAATCGTGCAAACTTTCTGGCAAAACATAAAAACTTGGATAAATGGAAAATGTAATAACATGAATATCAATTGGACTAACACAGATATAATATTTGGAAATAAAGAACTCCAAACTGCCTTAAACTGCATAATACTAACAGCAAAATACCACATATACCAAAGCAAAATGAAAACTTCCGTTCCAAACTTGCAGGCCTTAAAACAACAGGTTTCAATGCTTATAAATACTGCAAAATATCAATCTAAGAAATCGTTGTCAATAGACAAATTTGAAAAAATATGGAATACCTTAGCGGTTTTATCCACAGAATAATGTTGCAGTTTTTACCAGAGAGAGCCAGAAACCAAAATGAGTCAGATGATATATATACACATGTATGAACGCTTAGACCCACCACCGTTATGTTCCCTGTGTTGTATTTTTTGTTGTTTTTTTATTAATTCCCCCCCCCCTTTTAAATGACCTTGGGCCTTTAACAACGTCAAAAATGTTATTGTTACGCGTATGTCTACAATGCTCTAAAACAAATTTAAAAACCATATAGTAAGGCATTGTAAATTATGCCCGGGAACAGAATAGTATATCCATAGTACTTAAATACAGTTTTAATATACTACTACCACTACCATGTATATTCAATGGAATGTTAGATGAATGCATAATATGTATTGTTCTCTGTGCTAGCTGTAAATATATGTACATCTATAATATGATGCCTTCCTAAAAATAAAAAGTTAAAAAAAAATATATATATACATGATTGTCCTTATCCGAACGTATCTTCAGTTTATGGCTTAACGCAAAGGAATGTTCTGCTTATGTCTAATACAGGCCATAACTTATTATGCTGAGTTTAACAAAATATGACGGATTAACAGTCTTTCAGATGGGACCTCAAACCGAGGTCTTGTGTCGGTGCTTTACACCGTGCACTTAAACGAACCAGAGGATACTCTGGAAGTGGGTCTCTTTCTGTATCATTGCACTGTTCTTCAAAATCTAAAATGACTAATCTCTTCAGGTGGCGTCGCTCATATGGGCAACCGGTAGCGACGATAAATAAACGTAACACACATGGTGGAGTATTTCTTATATATATATTTTTTGGGTAATTTTCGGAATTATTTTGAATGTTTCAGGCCACCATACGATATTATTTAAATGAACTAAGTAAGTTAATCCTACCTCTGTCTGGAAGACTAAGTGCTGTTACAAGCGAAGCCAACAAAACAATGCATATTCTGACATCCATGTTGGCTCGTTCTTAATAGCAATCTGAAATTTTTTATATAGCAATCTGGAAGATCCGGTGTTTTTATACCCGTTGTAGTGTGAAACATGATATGGCGATACATGTGCAACTCTTGTCAACCATGTCACGTTTAAAGCGACACTATATAGTATGGATTAAAACTATTTTAGAATTTTAAATTTTACGTACAAGCTTGATCGCATTCTTCCAGTATAATTTGAATACTTATTTTCAGTCAGTAAGTGATTTGTAAAATAAAAAGGAAATACAGAAAGAAAAAGCACGACTTTCTTGAATCGGTTCATGCCCTGTGTACATTCGGAACTCAAAAGTCGTTATCGTCTATCTGAATAAACATAATATGACAGCTGTTTCTTTTTCCGTTGTTGTGTCACGCATGCACATTAAATAGTGTTTACAATGCGCTAGTTGATAAACAATTCGCGTATACGACTGTGCTAAAACTGTGTTCATAACTGTTTATGTGCAAATACACAGTCATTGGAAATTAAAGAGAAATTTAAAGAGCTGGTACATTTTACGAAAATGCATCTTTTATTCCGGACTAGAGTCGCTTTAACAAATTCAACTGCATGCCATATATGTGCATACATTTTCAGAGAAGACTACAGTTTTTTGTAATATTTGACACTATATCTAGTCTTATTACTTAGATATGAATGTTAGCCTATTGTTTGCCGTTATTTGCCTACCACCATACTGTCCACCACCCAGGTTATTTGCCTACCACCATACTGTCTGCCACCCAGGTTATTTGCCTACCACAATACTGTCTACCACCCAGGTTATTTGCCTACCACAATACTGTCTACCACCCAGGTTATTTGCCTACCACAATACCGTCTACCACCCAGGTTATTTGCCTACCACAATACTGTCTACCACCAGGTTATTTGCCTCCACAATACTGTCTGCCACCCAGGTTATTTGCCTACCACAATACTGTCTACCACCCAGGTTATTTGCCTACCACAATACTGTCTACCACCCAGGTTATTTGCCTACCACAATACTGTCTGCCACCCAGGTTATTTGCCTACCACAATACTGACTTACCACCCAGGTTATTTGCCTACCACAATACTGACTTACCACCCAGGTTATTTGCCTACCACAATACTGACTTACCACCCAGGTTATTTGCCTCCCACAATACTGACTTACCACCCAGGTTATTTGCCTCCCACAATACTGACTTACCACCCAGGTTATTTGCCTCCCACAATACTGACTTACCACCCAGGTTATTTGCCGACCACAATACTGACTTACCACCCAGGTTATTTGCCTACCACAATACTGACTTACCACCCAGGTTATTTGCCTACCACAATACTGACTTACCACCCAGGTTGATACACTGTGCTTTCCAGTCCGATATTACGTTTTCTGGTTTGAGACGATCACGAGCCCGTATCAGACCAGAACACGCCGTATCATAACTAGTTCCGGAGAATAACGCATGCGCGCTTGATGCTAGTTTATTTACCTCTTGTAGTTTCAAATTTGACAGATAACAGATGTTTGTAGTTTCGTAGCAATATTTCATTCGTTTTCGTGCATCAAATTCAGATCAAAGTAAAAAAGATGTTATTACGTGGATAGTTTCATAACTAGCCTATGTATCGACACTCGGTAACTTGATATTAGCCTTCTAACACATTCGATCTTCGGTCTCAAGCTGATATGAAATTAGCCACGTAATAACCTCTAATTAATGTGGTGATAAAGACATACTAAATACCTAATTTTACAATTGATATATATATATATATAGATACGCCAGTAAGGATTCCATATATACTATGAAACGTATTCCATTGTTGTTAAAATAAGTTGGGAATCACATCAGGAATGTAATCTAAACAAAGCTTGCACAATACTGTAACACATAGTAAATCAGATATTTACACAAGTAGTGCGTCCCTGGAGATAAACTCCTGTGTACAGTTATAATATACTACACCTTCACACTACATGGGCGTGGTCTTACATATACTGTGTAAGTAAACTCAGATTTGGATATAAACCGAAAACGATCCAATATGTCAAATTTTGAACTGTGTGAGGTGAGTAGCCCTGAAGACAGTAACAATATTTTACATATTGGATCCATTTGAGGCTTATATCTTACTTAAAGCACACACTTGTATAACACGATTCTGCCTACTAATTAAAATTGTTAATTTCATACATTCATGAATGAATATAATACTCTGGCCGTTTTACGGTAGTCCAATATAAATAATAATGGACTGCAAGTACAAAGGTATGACGTCACGACAGTGCTTTAGCTATGGTTCGAGGAGTTGTTGCCATTGCTCAACACGCACGCACGCACGCACGCACGCACGCACGCACGCACGCACGCACGCACGCACGCACGCACGCACGCACGCACGCACGCACGCACGCACGCACGCACGCACGCACGCACGCACGCACGCACGCACGCACGCACGCACGCACGCACGCACGCACGCACGCACGCACGCACGCACGCACGCACGCACGCACGCACGCACGCACGCACGCACGCACGCACGCACGCACGCACGCACGCACGCACGCACGCACGCACCACTACACCACACATACACACAAATGGAACCCATTTGGGTGGATGACGCTACGTCAAAAAAATGACGTCTAAGGTTACGTCCCGCAATCGCGCTGTTAATTGAAGGTGTAAATCCACAGTAGCGTGGGAGATGATGTTTAAGCTGATTTATCCTCGCCTCCTACCATATGGACGAACGGTCGTGTGGGTGACAGATTGACAGTGGCATTTATAAATGACGTTACGCTTAATGTGGTCGTTACGATTTGAAAACGGCAACGTTTGTGCTATACATGTGTTTAAAATTTATCATAGCGGAATTAACTTATATGTTGAAAATCGCTTAAGGAAATGTCTGACTGAAAAACAATTCTGGAAAAAAACATTTTTGAAAATTTCACCAAGTGGGTCCCTTTTGATTTTAATTTAAGCTTTATTTATTTTACAACGATTGCGAAGCAGTTTGATCAATCGCGTCACATATATATATATATATAAATTTCATATCAAATGTGTGCAAGTGGAACATGTTACAGCTCCTATGTAAATCCTCCTCAGATAACAGTTAAACTGTTTTTCTCAATTTTGCGAATTGAAATGTTTTGTTCATTACTTGTTTATTTTTCTCCTGTTGTTAACATGTTTATACGCACCGTGTCCCGAGTATGTATCCCCGTCTCGCAAATTGTCGTGTGCATCCACTGATCGCTCTCTGTAACTTTATATCGGCATCGTTAATGACATAGAAATCTGGAAGGTGGCCATTAGTATGCACTATTTCAAGGGATGTGCCTTCTTCAAAACGGAACAGTATAATTATAATTTGTATAGGGTTGTTTTCAATACATGATCACTTTAAGACATGGTCTTCTTGTCAACATCTGTCTAGTCATCCAATTTGCATGTAACGTAACCAATCACCCACATATGGAATATGTGGCCGTCGTGTTTCTCTTTCAATCAACATACTTATTCTGGCACTGCAACCTATCATCTCTGATGGTCACGGGTGCGAGCCCCGCTCAGACCGTGTCTCATTTATATGAAAAAGTTGGCAGTTTCTTACGGAGATTGGTGCACCAAGTACTGGTTAACCGCTGGAGCCTGCCCAGTGAAGGTGTTAGGTAAACTGCCCGTCGCTCAAATGGGAAACCGGTAGCGACGTTAAATAAACTTAAATAAAAAAATTAAATTTTATTTATTCTGGATAAACAATTCCTTACAACTGAATAACGACATACACCAGATACCCTCACGTTAGAGAGCACATTCACTATGCAATAGTCAAGTCATTCGTTTACTCCTTCTATTAGCTGACAATGCAGATCCTAACACTGGACCTGATCAGGAGTTGCCGCAAGATTAGGAGAACATTTCATTTACAGCGACCCATTTTTCTGAAAATGTTTCCGACTTGTTCTTAAAACTTAATGGACTCGAAAATATGCTCCGTAAAGAAGTCTCGCCACACTCAGTCGGTATTCTCACTTATTGTAGCCCCGGCTTGCAACCTAAGCGTTTGCTTGATTTAGAACCTATATTACTAGAATCATCTTGCATCCAAATAAACAATCCCAACAGAAGTTATGTCATAGCAACAATGTATACACCCAATTCACCCGTAGATTGTTGGCACATATGTAATATATTATTATTAGTTTAAACATATTTTATTTCCCAATATAATACATATTGAACAATGCATACACCACGCATAATCAGAATACAGAAACAGGATTAGAATGGAAGACAGAGTCTTATATAATTCTTCTCCTCGAATATTATTATTATACCAGCTGTGTATAGCACTCTTTTCATACTGAAATTATACGTTCAAAAGTGCTTAACATTAATTTAGCATAGTAAAGCATTTGTACAACATGCATTACAATAGTCAACATTAAGGACAACAATTTGGTATGAATAAAACAATAATAATAAAAATAAAACAAATGTAACATGTTTATCAAAAATATTAAGAAAAGTACATACAAGAATAAAGGTTAAGAATTAAGATGCAAAATGCTATTATAATATATACATCGTTAGATGGAACACACCAAACTAAAATCTACTTCCGGTATCACAGAGTGTAGCCGGTCCAGTGATCCAGTGAAAAAGGCGTTATATCATAACTTATTATGTAATATAATTATAATTTAATCATAATGAGAATGTAACTCTATATGTTGTACCTACTGAATTATCTCCCCCTTGCAAGTATTAAATACGTGTCAGCAACATATCTCCCTAAGTACTGAAGAGGTTCATGTCAGTTTTGATTGATGGATATACGTAAATGAGGCACAGTCCACAGCACAAGTACAATAACTATGATTTACTGACTTATCTTCCCTTTTCATTTAATTAAATAAATGGCAGAGTTCAACTTGGACAGTAGTTCCGGTAAAGCTCTAAACTGTGATACAGGGCAATAATGTCAGTGTAGAGCTCAAGAACCATAACTATTTATTTTCTACTCATTTAATTATCTCCCATTTTCGCTTTATTAACTGCTTTTCCAGATAATAACTTCGTATTAAGTAGTAAAGGAAGTTATACTAGTATCACACTGAATAAAGGCGTTACAAAGTGCAAAGCGCAATAACCGATCGTATCTCTCTGTATTGTACTTCCTGAATTATCTCCCTTTTCTCCTTATTAAAATTGTTTTCCGGAGTGTATGTTCACACGTATTAAATAGAATCATGTGATACTTAGTTAGTTTATACACATTTATGTTAGCTCCATTGCGAAACAAGTTCTTTCAATTTATATTAATCACTCTCGAGACATCATTCCTGATGGAATCCACCGCCATGAAAGAGAGAGAAGAGGCAATGTGGAATTTAAATGCATTGCCTAAGGGCGCACTCGTAACGGCTCCAGCGGGGGTCGAACTCCCTAGCTTTCACATCTGAAACGAACGCGCATCCACTGCGCTATCACGATATCATTTGAGACTTAATGTATGGATATGGTAATATTAAGCGTGCATCATAGTCAAAACTTGATCGTAACTATTCAATACATTCAACAACTCAATTATTAATGCATGGCATCCCGTTTACGTTCTATTTCACTCATATGCTACTATATTGTATTACAGTCTACTATGTCGAATTCCGTCAGACCGAACAAAATACTTCGACAAAACCGAAGTTTGACTTAACGAAATTAGATATAAACGGAGCCAGTTATATGTACAATGATAGTATCTGAAACAGGACTTTGAACCGACTTGGAGATAACCGGAGAATTCGATATAACCGACTTTGACATAATAGTTGTAGACTGTGCATTAAATCAGAAATTAAATCGGTCATAACTCTTTAACAATAGTAATTTTGTCAGCAGTAACAAAGTCCAAATAACTTATTTTAACTTCTTCCAAAATATGCATATCGTTTTATTAATCCTTACACACAAGATTGCCGATTATTGTGGCATTAAGGCAGAGCTAATTTCAAATAAGCAGACATATGATAACCAATTAAAACAAGCTATGTATCTTCTTATGCCCTCTTAAATTGATATTTCACATATGTTATGTTTGCATTCGTTCAGCATAACTATTTGGACGGATTTGCTTTGGAGATTTGTTAGCTATATATAATTAAGCAAACACTGAGATTCATTCATGTACAGCACGTAATGCCAATTTGTCGGGATCAGCACACCCTGTAGCGACAGTTCTATACTTACACTATATGCATGGTCTACCAATTGATGTGAATACAATATACATTGCCTTAATTCAAATGGACGTTTGGCAGACTCGCTTGTACATGAACACATTAAGTAACATCAGACCTTTTCATTTATAGCAAGGCTCAATAAGTGTTATGACCCCGACTCCCAATGTTGAAAGACAATGTAACTATTCAGCTTGGAGCTAAGCATCGTCTGCTGGAGTTGATAATTAGCATCAGTAACATGTCTGTTATTGGAGGCCTGAATGCATTCTTACTAGGTCAAGGGAATATGTTGATAGTATGTGCACAATACGTCTGCAATCACAAACACCTGCCAAGAGGCATTCAAGCACCTAGGTTTGCCACAGGAATGTTTCACTGAGCTACTGTTAGAGGCTTGATCAAACGGTTGACTGCCAATGACATGGCCATTGAATTCCGGCTTGAGTTAAATAAACTTTATTTACTTATCATGCCAATGAGCTGTCAGCTGCATTGATTAACAAGACAAATGAGAAGCTAAAAGCAACACCAGAAGCCAAAACGTCGCGTTTGTGAGTGAAGGATCACAGGATCACAGCAATAGCAGACATGTGAATATTTCATTATGTTTTTGTACAAGCAGAGCATGTTGTGTTACGTCTACCGCAGCACAGATATTCCACCCCATCTCAATGCTGTTGCAAATGCTATGCGCATCCTGCTTGCATAATTACACTAAGTATTTATCTGTATACCTTACCGAGCTGAGAATGGTCGTCACAAACCCAACAAATCTACCAAGATGAACATATTCTTGAAGGAATATTCAGTTTCGGGCGATCCAACAACACTCAATTATGTTGCCATTGACCAGGTCTTAGAATAGTCAGTGAATAAATACTATTGATGGCGTGGTGGGGTTGTGAGATTCGCATTGATCGAAAGTGCTTATATCAGACCTCGAGGTTATAAAACTTTGCTCATATCTCAAACTCAGTCTCACACGTCTGATTGGTTCAGCTGACAGTAAAACTCAAAGTCAATCAATCAAAGAAAAGTGTTATAACTTCGGGCACAGGTGGATGATTGTACCTGAAATGTTGATCAGCATAATTATCCATTGGCTACAACTCAAGATGTAGCTAAGTAACTAACTGGTTACCTAGACGTTGTGTAGAGACGTTCGGTCGAGTTCTTTGAGAATAGGTTATGTGAAGACAGCAAGGTAGTTAGCTTTGGAAATATGTTGCAAGGATTAAACCATTAACATATACTGATGTGAAACCAAGTGTCATCAATCGAAACATCTGAAGATCAATTCAGTAGTACTATTCAAATGATAAATGACCATGGGAAAACAGAGACATTTTGATTTGGCAACTGTCATAAAACACGAGTTAGCGGATGAACATCCTGCACTATTCGATGACGACTGGACCATTCGAAAAACTATAATTATTATATAAGTCAAATCTTGCCAGAAATATATAACAATATGTCCAACTCACACGGACGTTTCCAGCCAAGAACCATTCAAACACACCACATACATTACTGATGGAATGGAATGTTGCATATATAGATACGATGGGTTGTTCAAGACATCATTTGATGAGCTAGCATAAATAGTTACGAGTAGATATATATCAATCCTCCTTGGTATCCTGTATTCTTGTACACAATCACTACGTGACACACTTGACCGTAACCGACGAGCTGGTGGTAGTGAAACAGTTGAAGGTATAGTCTCGGTTGCACGCACTGTTCCGAATTACAACCGACTTTTGAAAATTTATATGGGAAAATCGTCATTGGCATCTTATATTTTCGAGTACTTAAGAGCACACATGCAAGTACATAATACAAATGAAGCCGACACGAGAATGTTGCTGCATGCTATAGATTATGTGGATAACTATACTCGCATTGTAAATGCATGCTGGTCAATGTGGAGCATTAACGAATAGGCAATGATTTATCCCTATGAATGAAGTGACGCCAGCCGTGTGTGCAACTGTTGTGGTATGCGACCATCATTCAACGTGCGATAAAGGAACATACATGATATTGAGAAGATATGATCATTGCTGGGTGGCGAGGTACATGACACTGATGAGATGCAAAGTATAACTAGGTTGTACGCCTTCAAATTACCACCAACTGGGACGCGTTCACACAACACCTATGTCATTGCGCTTACCATTAATACATTTGGAAGCAGAGCCACATTCAACGGTCTTATGTCAGGAGTGCAATTGTCATGTGTGGAGAGGAATCGCCTATTGAGGTTAGTGCAATGACATACTTCTTCAACATCCTGTGAGACTAGAAGTTGTCAGTGTATACAAGACATACATGCACTAGTGGTTATGCAGATACTAGTAGACAACATTAGTCGAATATATTGGTACAAATCATATATCATGCGTGTATACTCTAATGATTGTTTTGGACACTTGGTATATTTCGAAGTGAGGATTTTGTGATTGTATGTTAATCTTCGGCTATTGTATGTAAGCTTCGGGTGGCATTCATCACCTATTGTGGTAGTTCTTGTCTACGTATATTTCAGGATTCTGGTTCTTCCATTGTCACATCGAATTCCACGTTAACATAGGAATGGGCCTCATTATACAGGTTGGTAATTCAACCGACATGCCTAGACTACCAAAGGACTATCCAAAGTGTGGTAGTTGGAAGTTCAATGGATATGACGAAGAACCGATATGTGTGAGCCGTGCAGGAAGGTTTAGCTACTCTTCTGTTGTTCCCCCTTGTAATGATTGTTGTTTCCAAAGTATGGTAACCGGAAGTGCGTTAACAAATTGGCCAATTGACGCTGGAGTTGACGCCAACTAGAGAACTGTATATGTATAGATGTGTGTATCAAAATATCTTCGAAATTGATTTTGCGGTAGTTCGGTCACCCAGTGTTTTGCAATATTTGGAGCCAAATAATACCATTATTCATATCATCTTATTGGTATTATTTAATACAGATCGTTATGCATTGTTTTTCTGTATAATCATTTCGGATAAAATGCATTATTATCAACATATGACCTAATAATATGTTGGTGCGACATTAGAAAACAAAAAGAAACAACATTTATCAGAGCATAAAGACGCAATTAATCTCGATGTAAGTATAGGTAAATAATTGAGAGTAGGGTTAAAATCAGTCTATAGATAACTAAAACCAAGTCCATCTAATAATGTGTTCACACTAAGAGCCCAATTAGTCTTACTTAAAGTTGTATCTGTGAATGACGAAATGTGTTTTCCTAAGATTTTATTTATAATAGAGTCGGGATTTCATTTTATGTTCAAGTAATATGATATTGCACGTTCTTTATATATCGTATCAAAATATTTCTTTAAAACTATATGCACCCCATTTTCACAGTATGGATTATTGGCTGAACCATTTTATCGAACAAATCAAGTTTCCGGCCTTTCATATCAAAATGTAATCTTTGAAAAATAAATAGCAGGTTTGACATAGCTATCAGTGTTTTGTCAGATAGCTTAATAACAGCATGAACATGTTTCCGTTATAAAACATATTTACACCAAGATAGCAAAACTGAACTACAATTTCGATAGCTTGACAAATGATATTCCATCAGACATATCTACGCTTTGTTCTTTTATTAAAAATGCATATTTTAGTTTTATTAACATTAAGTTTAAGGCCTATTTCAATGAATAATTATGAACATTGTTAGGTTGCGATTGTAGAGGATATGGGTCAGTTGTCAACACAACGATATCATCAGCAAATAGCAACACATAAAGAGCAAGTACATTTAAATCTGTGTCCGTTAGATTGTTACAGTCAATGCTACTAATAATGTCGTTGATGAGTAGTATAAATAAAAGGGAACTCAGTGGTTCGCCTTGCTTATATATATTTCAAATGCTTCTGAAAAATTGTTCAACTTTCACACTTGCAATAATTTTAGTATTCATTGATTTAATGATATCAGTAACATTGGTACTGATACCACATTCCATTATTTTCTCAAACAGCTTACCATGGTCAACTGTATCAAAGGCTTTTTCGTAATCGATAAAAGCAGTATACAAGGACATATTTGTATTAAGAATAGTTTGTAGTATATTGTGTATATAAAAACACAATCATTAATTAAATATACTGACGTGTCCTGACTATGACAAATAATGATTATAATTTGGATTTGACTGTCTCGTGTTTATTCTCGTTCTATGTACATACTATCATAATGTGCTAAGTTTAAACACGCTAACACCTTCATAGAGGCTATACTCCACAAGTTACTATCTTACTAATAAACAACATAGACTGGTACCCCAAGAACATGAAGTAAGAACTGTATGCATTGGTATTAACAAGGCGTTTGATAAAGTATGTCACACAGTTCTCCTCTTCAAGTTAGAAAATGTTGAACTGGGTGGTCGTTTATTGAACTGGTTATATGACTATCTCTCTAACAGACGACGGTCTGTTATTCTAACAGGTACATATTCTAATTTGGCTTAAGCACATTTATTCCACTATATATACACACAAAGAAATACATGTACAATAATTCAATGATATCGATATATAGGAAAGGATGAAACAGGAAGCAGAGCTTATATAGTTTCTCCTTAATCAACAGTTATGGTCACTTGATGTTTAAATTAATCAATATATTAATAACGCAGTAACTCTAACAAATTGCCATAGCTGCATGAAGACATGGGGTCATACAAATAAGTAGAGTTATAAAGTTAATATAATATTTACTTATAGCTCAATACACGTACAATTATAAAATAAACAGTTAGACTTAGTTTAATCACAAATAATTATATTGATACAATGCATAAAAGGGTGCTTAAAACAAATGGATCCGACAGCAGGTTTTGCCTACATTAGTTCACGACCCAGAATGTCACATGCACGCACGCACGCACACACACATTTAATGAGAATGGGAATGTGAGTAGAACATATAACCCGCTATGCCACACATTACGCCGTCTCACAACTACCAAAACACTTACAAAGACTCTAAGGTCATCAGCATGTGTGATATGTTAATAAGACGTCCAGCTTATAAACGGTATATCCATACATATGTCATACATGACGAATTTGTTCTTTCATTGGAATTAGTAGTGGTGAAGTCCATGTTCCGTTTACAGTATATCTATGAATAGTGATAACATCGTCTAACAATTTACGTCTTGACTGTCCAAATAGCGCAGTGGTTAGCAAACTCTCTTTTCACCAGGTATTGGTCCTCGGACAGGTAAATATGTGAGCCGGTATGTCTAGTTCTCAAGTATAATTATATCAACCGTAAATCACGTTTTCTTTGCTTCATAATGTCAGCATATATATGTCATCAATTGTTGAATCTCACTTTGAAACGCATTGCCTTTAGGATGCAACTCTTCATTGTTATGAGCCACAGAAATATCCAACGTATCTAGATAAATCACTTTGTCCAATATTTTTTCAAACTCTCTCTCCAAAATGCGATTGAATAGAAGCGAGGTATAGGCGTCAAACCATTTATCCTTTTTCATGACAATGTCTGCACCTTTTAAAATTACTTTTGTGTTAGGCTTTGCTTCAAGCAACCGAACAATAGCATCAACCAGATGTTTTATTCTGGCGCGATACTCTGACGGTGGGTATGGAGTAAAATGGGCATGATAATGAACAACCACAATAAGAGAACTCTCCATTACAGCACGATCTGTTCTCAGAAGATCGATTTTATGTGGAACTGATAGAAGGTGTTTAGATACATAACTATTATGAAATGGCATTTCGTGTCTCAAATGTATCAGTTTTATTCCGTGGTTTTGATATATACGTAATGCAATTGTATCTGTTAACTTTGGTTGAAGAGGACAGTTCATCACTTGCTGAACAAAATAGTCTACGTATTGACCAACCGTTGAGTCACCAACGAATACCAAGGTTTTATTTCTAAGGCAGCTTCGGTATTCAGTAGGCGTATGTTTCAGTCGGCTGTAACAATTTACAAAATTCCAAATTCCATTTAACCAAAACGCCTTTGGTACAGGTTCTGTCCATGATAGCAATGGACTCCGGCTTCTGCATATTATGGTCGTGTTTCTACCTGATTTCATCGTAATGTTAAGTGATAAAGATTTTCTAAACAAATGATTTCCACGATATTGTACTTTGTCCTCTGGATTCACGTATTTGTAGCTGAAAGGTCCTTCACTGAAATAATTGATATCGGAACAACGGAACTGCTTGTTAATCGGCTGCCCACAGAAGAACGGCAGGCCATCGTTTAGGAGCGTATAGTTACACAGTCCATTGCTGGTGCTAGTGTAAATAAATGTATTTGGACCACACTGTGTATGCTCTATATGACTTCCAGTTCTAAACCTTGCCCGTATCCCATGCGGTTTCCTTATCGAGAAAGCAATGTTTCCATACCTGTGCATAGCTCTCATTAGGATACACGTATTGTCTATTGGAGCTAACAATTTGGCGTATATCAATGTATGTCCAGTCCAGAATATTTTAAATATGCAAGAATATGAACCGTTTGCATTGTCAACAACGTGTCCAGAAACCCTACCATCGCCATTGGTTTGTTCCGCACAGGCGACAATTACGTCATGACCGAACGATTTCGATCTATTTCTCTGATCAAATATGTCGATGAAAACATAAATATTTGTACTGGCTGATTCATGGTTGGTATTCAATTGTATTTTTGTATAATTAATACTTGTCATACTATATGTATCATCGGTGTTAATATCATTACACGTGTCTTGAAGATCTGTTTCTGCTCTTATAAGATAGTCTTTACAAACACTGCTGTTAACATTTCTGTCAGAAGTTAGATTTGAATAAACTGATGATTGCGCGGAATACTTATAGTTGGTAACATAAATGGTAGTCAAACATAATAACAATATCACGCTCAGAAGAGCAAGTTGTTTCAATGAAGGCGTCCATATACTAGACAGAGACTATGTTGTCCTGGTGGGATGCATTGTGTTCTGCTACGTACTATAGGAAACCTTGCATATAAATATGAACTAGACGCATCCTGTGCCTTTGACGTTACATTGGACACCGCATATACATGTATAGAGCAGTCGCTGTCTAATACGTCGTTGTTACATTGAACACCGCATATACATGTATAGAGCAGTCGCTGTCTGATACGTCGTTGTTGCATTGAACACCTTGTTTACATGTATAGAGCAGTCGCTATCTGATACATCGTAGTTACATTTGACACTGTGTATACGAAGTCGCTATCTGATACGGCGTATGGAATATTGTGTGCTACTTCTACCAGAATTCTGGTCACATTCAACAGTCTGAATAGTATTGTCAGACTCTGAACTACACCTGTTCTTACTGCCAATTATGGTATCGTCAGCTACAGGCGAATATTTTCTAACCTGGAAAATATCTAACATGTTAATAATATTTCGCAGAGTTTGTGAGTTCAAACACTTAATTATAGATCGATGTAATATAAGAAGGCTTTGGGTGTTTGTAAACCACTTTTCTGATGTATATTACCATTTTTATGTAAAATATAAAATATCTAAAACAACTTTAAACAAGACAACATTCAGTTAATCATGATAGTACGTGTAAATGTGTCAATTGTGTACGTATATAGAGATATATGTCTTTATGTGTCGTATGTGACCTAATTAGTTGTGATATAATCCTCATAGGGCTAATTGACTAGAGCATATCCCTGAAGGGACGTATGCAAGAATAGAAATGTGCGTGTTTCAACTTCCACATAAAGTATATAATGACGTACCATGGACTCGCACTTGTCAGATCTGCTGAGAATATGAACTTGGAAATGGTGAATTCATCGATGTGAGGACTTAGTTTAAACTTTATTTATTTTACAACTGTACCCTCTTGCCCTGTACTGGGTCTAGGGGTGTCGAGGTTTGGTTTATGTCCTGGAATCACTGGGCCAAATAACTGGAACAACTAAAGTTGCCTGTTTATATTGTTTACTGTACTATGCTAACGCATACTGTTACGGACCCGAACCCTGAAACACAATCAGGATTTGTCTAAACATCAATGTTACCATTGAACATAATATTATATTACAGTCTTTTAACAAATCATGTTACAATGTACAAATATTCTTAAAACCTAACAAATGACGGACATGTTCTTGACCTGTGTCACCAACAATAAAACCAGGGTGATTACTCTTTATAAATCTTGATGGCCTTCTCCAATAAGCTTCATAGCTTCAACCGGGGTTCGAACCTCAGATCTGAGTAGACATCGATAAACGCTGTTATCGATCCGATATATACAATAATATGGATAACCGTTACAATAAGTACACACCATACTAATATCATAACATAATTATATAATGATCCTTACCATCTTGTGGAGATGAGTCTATTTCCACTGGCCACACACACTACACCCTCTCACTGTGACGTTATGCTGCGGTTACTGCAAATTAGAATTCAAATAGTGCACAATAGATATAATGGTGATTGATCTTACTTAGTTAGTATTAATTATTGTTTAGAGTTACTTTATTACACATGACAGAATGTGTAGACACACTAGCCATGTTTGGGTTCGAATCTCACCCACATAAAACCACAGTTAAGCTTGATTAATTCCCACCATATTTGATAAATGGATATTCCCTATTACAAGCATTACTTATGACAACAATTCAAACCACAGAATAATTATATTACTAACCAAGTACATCTTGATCTTGTTAACAACTAGTAAATTATCTGTTCCGCCATTAAACCTGTCAAAGTATATTGTGTTCACTCAAAAATCTCGTGAAAACAAGGGACACAACTCTAATGTCATTATAATACAATTTACCCCAATTTACAAAATGTGTTAACATCCACACGGTTACACAACGATTGCGAAACAAGCTTTAACAACTTATATTATTCACTTTCGCTGGGGCAGATGAAAGCGTAAATGTGGTAATTCGTGTGGGAGGAAAATGGAGTACCCGGAGAAAACCCACCTGTCCGATATGGCGACCACCGTACCATCTCACATACTTCCCGGTACGATGATCGAACACGGGTTGCATTGGTGAGAGGCGAGCGTGCTAACCACTGCGCTAATCCGACAGCCAATGTGAGGAATTAATCTAGTAAGCTAAACTAATATTTCTTGTGAGATATATATCCAGTTGTCTTGCCGAGGGTAAATGGTACAATGTACTACCAAGGTGCCCGTCCGTGTCTGACATACTGCTCAGGGGGGGGGCTACCCGGAGTATTCTCCATCAATACTAACTGGAGGGTTGTCATATCACATAAGCTGTTGGACTTTGAACCTAAAAAATAGCAGTGTACGCCAACTCACTATAACATGTTTTACAACATTAAATTCATATTGATCATGTCATTCGACAGTTCTTAACCTTACGACCTAATCGAAAAATATGACTGAAGCCTTGAAGATGTAATACGACGTCTGACATATGCAGTTTTCACTTATAGTCCTATCTTTTGAGTGCATTTGATTTTATCCAACAAAAATCACAAACTGATAATGCATTTTTAACACTTCGTTCAAATACAAATCTAAATCTTTATATAACGCAAGTTTAAGGGTAGCCTTTTATACTCGGGACCAATTGTTTGGAACTGTCTACCCTTGGAAATAAAAACTCCAAGCTCACTTACTGTGTTTAAATCGAATTGTTTAAAATGGCTGGATGTCTAATATTTACTAATACTGTCAACTACTGTTCATAATCCATGCATACAACTTGTAGATTATGTAGATGCGTTCTTACTTTTATTAGTTCTAATACCACATGTCTTTTAGTTCAGTTGTTTTGTATGTCATGTGTGTATATATTTTATGTTTAAGAGGGCCATGTTACGCCGCATAGAGCTCCTAACCCATAGAGCTCCTCGAGCTCCTGTCCGATAGAGCTTCAATGCGTCAATATGCCCGATCGTCCCGCATTGAGCTCCTCTGTTGTCAACTACTAAAACATATTAAACTACTGAATATTGTTATGCTCCCCAAAGGGAGAGCATATAGTTTCCACTTTGTCTGTCTGTCCGTCCGTCCGTCCGTCCGTTTGTTCGTCCGTCCGTTCTAATAACAGTGAAAATCAAGTTCAACTAACAGTGAAAATCAAGTTCTACTAACAGTGAAAATCAAGTTCTACTAACAGTGAAAATCACGATCAACTAACAGTGAAAACCAAGTTCGACTAACAGTGAAAATCAAATTCAACTAACGTATTATGTTATTGTGACCAAGTTGCAATGTTTATTTACATTTTAGTAACAACAATCAAGTGCTATGTTATTTTTAATGTACATTGTATGATAGTATGTTACTACAGTATTATATCATGGTCTCGTGTTATCATAGTACTGTACTCGCTGATAGTACGATATACTACAGTATTATATCATGGTCTCGTGTTATCATAGTACTGTACTCGCTGATAGTACGATACTACAGTATTATATCATGGTCTCGTGTTATCATAGTGCTGTACTCGCTGATAGTACGATACTACAGTATTATATCATGATCTCGTGTTATCATAGTACTGTACTCGCTGATAGTACGATACTACAGTATTATATCATGATCTCGTGTTATCATAGTACTGTACTCGCTGATAGTACGATACTACAGTATTATATCATGATCTCGTGTTATCATAGTACTGTACTCGCGTGATATCTTACTATCGTGCTATAATATTAAGGTGGAAAGAAAGTTGTGTTTCGTGTAAAACAGACTAACCGTCATTAGTTTTATGTTAAAAACCAAACGATGGCCAAAAACCATGAGTATTCCCTACTAACAGTGTCCTGCATGTTACTAGAAACAAACTTTACATTTATCTAGTGTAAATGGTCAGGTTACATACAAGTTTGTGTAAGTAGTGTAAATGGTCGGGTTACATACAAGTTTGTGTAAGTAGTATAAATGGTCAGGTTACATACGAGTTTGTGTAAGTAATGTAAATGGTCAGGTTACATACAAGTTTGTGTAAGTAGTATAAATGGTCAGGTTACATACAAGTTTGTGTAAGTAGTATAAATGGTCAGGTTACATACCAGTTAGTGTAAGTAGTATAAATGGTCAGGTTACATACAAGTTTGTGTAAGTAGTGTAAATGGTCAGGTAACATACAAGTTTGTGTAAGTAGTGTAAATGGTCAGGTAACATACAAGTTGGTGTAAGTAGTGTAAATGGTCAGGTTACATACAAGTTTGTGTAAGTAGTGTAAATAGTCAGGTTACATACAAGTTTGTGTAAGTAGTGTAAATGGTCAGGTTACATACAAGTTTGTGTAAGTAGTGTAAATGATCAGGTTACATACAAGTTTGTGTAAATGGTCAGGTTACATACAAGTTTGTGTAAGTAGTGTAAATGGTCAGGTTACATACAAGTTTGTGTAAGTAGTGTAAATAGTCAGGTTACATACAAGTGTGTGTAAGTAGTGTAAATGGTCAGGTTACATACAAGTTTGTGTAAGTAGTGTAAATGGTCAGGTTACATACAAGTTTGTGTAAGTAGTGTAAATGATCAGGTTACATACAAGTTTGTGTAAATGGTCAGGTTACATACAAGTTTGTGTAAGTAGTGTAAATGGTCAGGTTACATACAAGTTTGTGTAAGTAGTGTAAATAGTCAGGTTACATACAAGTGTGTGTAAGTAGTGTAAATGGTCAGGTTACATACAAGTTTGTGTAAGTAGTGTAAATGATCAGGTTACATACAAGTTGGTGTAAGTAGTGTAAATGGTCAGGTTACATACAAGTTGGTGTAAGTAGTGTAAATGATCAGGTTACATACAAGTTGGTGTAAGTAGTGTAAATGGTCAGGTAACATACAAGTTGGTGTAAGTAGTGTAAATGGTCAGGTTACATACAAGTTCATGTAAGTAGTGTAAATGATCATGTTACATACAAGTTTGTGTAAGAAGTGTAAATGATCAGGTTACATACAAGTTGGTGTAAGTAGTGTAAATGATCAGGTTACATACAAGTTGGTGTAAGTAGTGTAAATGATCATGTTACATACAAGTTGGTGTAAGTAGTGTAACTGATCAGGTTACATACAAGTTGGTGTAAGTAGTGTAAATGATCAGGTTACATACAAGTTGGTGTAAGTAGTGTAAATGAGCAGGTTACATACAAGTTGGTGTAAGTAGTGTAAATGATCAGGTTACATACACGTGTGTGTAAATGGTTAGGTTACATACAAGTTTGTGTAAGTATTGTAAATGATCAGGTTACATACAAGTTGGTGTAAGTAGTGTAAATGGTCAGTTTACATACAAGTTGGTGTAAGTAGTGTAAATGATCACATGCAAGTTTGTGTAAGTAGTGTAAATGGTCAGGTTACATACAAGTTGGTGTAAGTAGTGTAAATGGTCAGGTTACATACAAGTTGGTGTAAGTAGTGTAAATGATCAGGTTACATACAAGTTGGTGTAAGTAGTGTAAATGATCAGGTTACATACAAGTTGGTGTAAGTAGTGTAAATGATCAGGTTACATACAAGTTGGTGTAAGTATTGTAAATGATCAGGTTACATACAAGTTTGTGTAAGTAGTGTAAATGATCAGGTTACATACAAGTTGGTGTGAGTAGTGTAAATGATCAGGTTACATACAAGTTGGTGTAAGTAGTGTAAATGATCAGGTTACATACAAGTTGGTGTAAGTAGTGTAAATGATCAGGTTACATACAAGTTGGTGTAAGTAGTGTAAATGATCAGGTTACATACAATTTGGTGTAAGTAGTGTAAATGATCAGGATACATACACGTGTGTGTAAATGGTAAGGTTACATACAAGTTTGTGTAAGTATTGTAAATGATCAGGTTACATACAAGTTTGTGTAAGTAGTGTAAATGATCATGTTACATACAAGTTGGTGTAAGTAGTGTAAATGGTCAGGTTACATACAAGTTGGTGTAAGTAGTGTAAATGATCACATGCAAGTTTGTGTAAGTAGTGTAAATGATCAGGTTACATACAAGTTGGTGTAAGTAGTGTAAATGATCAGGTTACATACACGTTGGTGTAAATTATGTTCCATACAAGTTTGTGTAATGTAAATCTAATCAAGTTACATGCATGTCGATTGTCTTTACATCAGTACAATAAACACAGGCTGATTTGCTTATGTTTTGGTTAATATGGTACACTTTGATTATTTTGCTCCGATTTATTATGATATAGATATATCTATTAATATTTTTAATTATGATGTCCACTGTTGCTTAACTCAATCGGTAACATAGCTCCATTAAAATCATTTAGAACTATTACCTGCTTCCTTATTATTTAAATTAACTAAAGTGCTAGACCGTGTATCGTTTTTGCAAACAGCAAAGCTTTGGAATAGCCTGCACACAGCGTGCCTTAAGTTCTCTGTTATTTGCTATACTGATAATGAATATATATGATAATGAATGCATAGCACTTGGCTGAATAGCAAGCAACTAAGATCCAGATCGGCATAGTGTTTGCTGTGGCTGTTCTGGATCTATGTTGCTTACAAAAGCCTTCTTTGTCATTCAGCATTGACTGTCTGGACCAGTTGTAGTAATCCATCAGTGTGAGGCATGTCCGTGCCGATACACAGTTGAACATGTATAAAGAATGACCATGGATAAGGTGGTAGTAATCCATCATTGTGAGGCATGCCTGTGCTGATACACAGTTGAACATGTATAAAGACTGACCATGGATCAGGTGGTAGTAATCCATCATTGTGAGGCATGCCTGTGCTGATACACAGTTAAACATGTATAAAGACTGACCATGGATCAGGGGTAGTAATCCATCATAGTGAGGCATGCCTGTGCTGATACACAGTTGAACATGTATAAAGACTGACCATGGATAAGGTGGTAGTAATCCATCAGTGTGAGGCATGCCTGTGCTGATACACAGTTGAACATGTATAAAGACTGACCATGGATCAGGTGGTAGTAATCCATCAGTGTGAGGCATGCCTGTGCTGATACACAGTTGAACATGTATAAAGACTGACCATGGATCAGGTGGTAGTAATCCATCATTGTGAGGCATGCCTGTGCTGATACACAGTTGAACATGTATAAAGACTGACCATGGATCAGGTGGTAGTAATCCATCATTGTGAGGCATGCCTGTGCTGATACACAGTTGAACATGTATAAAGACTGACCATGGATCAGGTGGTAGTAATCCATCAGTGTGAGGCATGCCTGTGCTGATACACAGTTGAACATGTATAAAGACTGACCATGGATAAGGTGGTAGTAATCCATCAGTGTGAGGCATGCCTGTGCTGATACACAGTTGAACATGCATAAAGACTGACCATGGATAAGGTGGTAGTAATCCATCAGTGTGAGGCATGCCTGTGCTGATACACAGTTGAACATGTATAAAGACTGACCATGGATAAGATGGTAGTAATCCATCAGTGTGAGGCATGCCTGTGCTGATACACAGTTGAACATGTATAAAGACTGTCCATGGATAAGGTGGTAGTAATCCATCATTGTGAGATATCTAAACATGGAATTGCTGACAATAATCTTATATAGTGCATGTGCACACACATCTTGGTCTAGGGTGCAATATGATTCAAACATGACATTAAAAATACAATGTAAAATGTGGCTAAGCTTGCTGACTTCTACCACTGTAACCTATCGCCACTGATGGTCACGGGTTAGATCCCTGCTTAGGCAGTGTCTCATTTATATGACACATTTCTTACAGAGGTTGGTGCGCCAAGTACTGGTTAACCGCTTGGGCCTGTCCGGAAAAGGTGCTATGTAAACTGCCGCCGGCGATATAGCACAACATGGATGTGCTGCAGGAAATCAACAATATAGACAGCAAGATATTGCAGCTAATCTATTAGTAGTCACATTAACCTGGACATGGGAAACCCATGCATTATACATTATTGAAAACACATAAACCTGGACATGGGAAACCCTTGCATTATACATTATTGAAAACACATAAACCTGGACATGGGAAACCCTTGCATTATACATTATTGAAAACACATAAACCTGGACATGGGAAACCCTTGCATTATACATTATTGAAAACACATAAACCTGGACATGGGAAACCCTTGCATTATACATTATTGAAAACACATAAACCTGGACATGGGAAACCCTTGCATTATACATTATTGAAAACACATAAACCTGGACATGGGAAACCCTTGCATTATACATTATTGAAAACACATAAACCTGGACATGGGAAACCCTTGCATTATACATTATTGAAAACACATAAACCTGGACATGGGAAACCCTTGCATTATACATTATTGAAAACACATAAACCTGGACATGGGAAACCCTTGCATTATACATTATTGAAAACACATAAACCTGGACATGGGAAACCCTTGCATTATACATTATTGAAAACACATAAACCTGGACATGGGAAACCCTTGCATTATACATTATTGAAAACACATAAACCTGGACATGGGAAACCCTTGCATTATACATTATTGAAAACACATAAACCTGGACATTGGAAACCCTTGCATTATACATTATTGAAAACACATAAACCTGGACATGGGAAACCCTTGCATTATACATTATTGAAAACACATAAACCTGGACATGGGAAACCCTTGCATTATACATTATTGGAAACACATAAACCTGGACAAAGAAAGCCCTATATCCTGAAATGTTGGCATGCTTTTTGTTTACTCCTAAATCTGGACATTTTCTTTCCACCTAAAACGTTAATCCCCTAAACACCCAAATGTTGGTCTGTCCGTTCGTTCATCCGGGTACTTCTTGTCCGGAGCATAACTCGTAAAGCATAGAAGGAAATCAAATGAAACTTGAATCTGTGATGGAGGGCAATGAGATGGAGAGCGGAGCGCAAGAACCATAACTCTCTGTGTTGTCATTGATGAATTATCTCCCTTTTCACTTTATTAAATGCTTGCTGTAGCATAACTCGTAAAGTATTGAATGAAATCTAATGAAACTTGAAACTGTGATATAGGGAAATGAGGCGGTGTATAGAGTGCGAGAACAATAAATCTCTGTGATGTACCTACTGAATTAAAGATACCCCGTTTCACCTTATTATGTGCTTGTCCGGAGCATAACTCGAAAAGTATTGAAGGTAATAAAAATGAAACCTGAAGCAGTGATAGAGGGCAATGAGGCGGAGTGCAGAGCGCAAGAACCATAACTCTCTGTGTTGTACTTACTGAATTATGTCCCATTTTAAAGGCTTGTTAGGCCCCTACTGGTCGAAGACACGGTAATGGGGACAATAGGATTGGTCGATGTCCATCCGTCATCCCATAGTGCCCGGTCCATATCTCCTAAACCTCTTGAAGGATTTTCACGAAACTTGGGTCAAATGTTCACCTCATCGAGTGTTCCAGCCATGTAGGTTCAAAGTCAAGGTCGCACCTTGAGGTCAAAAGTCAATCCGGTCCATATCATGTAGGTGTGAATAGGTGTTAGGTGTTAATACCTACAACGCGTACGTGCATTTGTATCTACAAGTGCACGTACAAGTCATCTCAACATCTTAATTATCGGAAGTGGGGAGCTCAATGCGTCAGGTTGAAAGACCCATTTTAAAGTTGATGTGTACCTTCGACCGAGAAGGCTCTCGGTAGCTCTATGCGTGTTTGCCTAACGCAAGTGATTAATATAAGTTGTAGGAACTTGTTTCGCAATCGAGCTAAAATAAATGTGTAGAAACTAAGATGATGAACAAACGTATAAGAACAGCACCAAAAACAATAAGTTACCTTGTGCGCGATATCCCGTACAGCTGCATTTATATCAACCTAGATTTACTTTCATTTGGTATTAATTAACTGGATTAATGCGCGTGTCATTTGCGGGGCTACCGCTACAAACCCCATTTCACCAAAACTATCATGTCATAAATACGTGATTTTGAATACATGTAAATGTTAATAAAATTCAAATGCCGTTCACTATTATACAGGATCACAAAACAATGCCACGCATCAATGCATTTCAATTCAAGAGTTGCAGTTTGTAGTTGTAACCTTACCTTTCTGTCTCATCTATGTACATATACTGTTACAACCAATAAAACATACCATCAGTATAATTGTACATAGCCATTAGACGGATCTATAGTCCAGTGGTAACACGCTGGACTGGTAATCCAGGGTTCGCAGGTTCGATCCCCCGTCTGATCCTAATAAAATTAACAGTCTTTCAGATGGGACGTTAAACCGAGGTCTCGTGTCGGTGTTTTACACCATGCACGTAAAAGAACCAGAGGAGACTCTGGAATGGGTCTCTGTCTGTATCATGCACTATCCTCCAAAAATCTAAAATGACCTATCTCTTCAGAAGGCGTCGCTCATATGGGCAACCGGTAGCGACGATAAATAAACGTACCCCCCTCCCACACACACACATACACTTATCTAATAACAAAACATGTTTTGACTAATTAATACGTTATTAGTAATCCAAACTTATTTCAGATTTTAAATAATTTCAGTTATTTGTCGAGATCCCCTTCAGAAATGTGGTTGGCTACGCACCGGCTTTGTTCAAATTACATTAGTCATAGTCTGTTTGTATAGCAGTACGAAGTTATCAAAGTCGGGTACCAACCGGGGGTATATAGTTGAAAAATCGTGCTAATGTCACGTGCTTAGATATTCTCTGACAGTCGGACTGTATTTGTTATAGTGAATAGTAATTGAAATTATTAAGATGCCACGTGGTGCTGGAAGGCGTCAGCCACCTGCTAACGAGTACTGATGAACAGGGTAGTGGCACCTCCATAACAGCCTGACCCTCCTAGGCCTGCTAGAGCTCCGGGTAGGGGAAGAAAACGGAGACGGGAGAATGTAGAACCTCAACATTTGGTCGAGGAGAATGCTGTTGACGAGCGTGCTTTGGAAGCACATGGAGGTAATGATAATTGTATTCATAATCGTGTTGTTTATTTTGAGCAAGTATTACAACGCCGAAACACTGGCGATGATGCTGGGAATACCGGTGTCCCCTCTGTGGATATTTCAAATGGCGTAATGGAGTGTGGCAACCCGTCCCAACCTGATAATCTTAGAAATTGTTGTAATCACCAAATGCTACTAGGCGTAGTAACCAGTAACAGCTCTCTAAATAACATTCGTTTAGCAGACGATGATTTAGCGGCTCATGTGCCGACGGCCCTCAAACAGAAGATGTTCAAGGGTGACCATGTTAATTTGGCTTTATTATTAAAAGGCTATTAACAAGAAGGTTAACGCAGGTAGAGTTGCGGGACCTTTTAACACTCGCCCATTACCTAATTTAATAGTTACTCCGACATACCTGGTGCCCAAAAAGCCCCCTGGTGAATATAGAATGATTTATGGTGGCGCGGTATTCAACTTAGGCCAACTCAAGGGACCAATTGGTTTAATGATAGAAATCAATCTAATCCTCATAGTTACACGTGTAATGAATTTAACAAGGGTAATTGCACTTGGCCGAATTGTAGATTTTCATATATTTGTTCCACGTGCTCAGGCCCTCAGTCATCGGTGAACTGTACCAATAATAACTCTAGCACGTTTAGAGCTACTAGGACAGGGGCTGGGACTTCCTTTCGGGGCAGGGGCCCCCGTTCAAGTTTTAGAGGTAGAGGCAACTTCAATAACCACAAATAATTAGTCACGTGGGGAACATATTCGCTGTTTAGCGAAAACTCCGGGAAATATTACTAAGTTATGTACAGTTCTACAACAAGGCGGATGCGTCTTTTTTGTTAAATGATTACACGGCTTTCCAATGCAATACACTGGGCCACGTGGTCCGAGAAACGCAAAAAGTGACGCTCTACGGTATTAAATCCGGAGTTAATGGACCAACGCTTTCATAATTTACGCTTCTACTTATCTTTCAAACCACTCGGATAGAGTTTACGAAATGTTACATTATATGTATCAGGGATTGTGCGTCACGCCAGGATCATTTTACATTGCGTACATATGATGGGCAGTTTCGTTTAAGACAGGCAATTGTCCCAGCTTCGTGGTCCAAAATAAATAATATTGGTGTTAGGATAATGGAATAGAGACATCACTGTTTGACATGCTAATCTTGTAGTGTCATGTGTGAATATAGAGAACTGAATGTAGTGTCATGTGTGAATATAGAGAACTGAATGTAGTTTCATGTGTGAATATAGAGAACTGAATGTAGTGTCATGTGTGAATATAGAGAACTGAATGTAGTGTCATGTGTGAATATAGAGAACTGAATGTAGTGTCATGTGTGAATATAGAGAACTGAATGTGTAGTGTCATGTGTGTATATAGAGAACTGAATGTGTAGTGTCATGTGTGTGTATATAGAGAACTGAATGTGTAGTGTCATGTGTGTGTATATAGAGAACTGAATGTGTAGTGTCATGTGTGTATATAGAGAACTGAGTGTATTGTAATGTGTGTATATAGAGAACTGAGTGTAGTGTCATGTGTGTATATAGAGAACCGAGTGTATTGTAATGTGTGTATAGGCAACTGAATGTATTGTCATGTGTGTATGAATGTATTGTAATGTGTGTATAGGCAACTGAATGTATTGTCATGTGTGTATGAATGTATTGTAATGTGTGTATAGGCAACTGAATGTATTGTCATGTGTGTATGAATGTATTATAATGTGTGTATAGGCAACTGAATGTATTGTAATGTGTGCATAGGCAACTGAATGTATTGTAATGTGTGTATAGGCAACTGAATGTATTGTCATGTGTGCATAGGCCGGCGGGCAGTTTACCTAACAACACCTTTCCTGGGCAGGCTCCAGCGGTTAACCAGTACTTGGGTGCACCAATCTCCGTAAGAAACTGCCAACTTTTTCATATAAATGAGACACGGCCTGAGCGGGGCTCGAACCCGTGACCACCAGTGATGATAGGTTACAGTGGTATACAAGCCGGCGACCTTAACCACTAGACCACGAAGGCGGACCCATGCAACGATTAACAATCGGCTACAAAGTAATTACACAACTGCATCTTATTATTTCTTTTTAACCAAAGGGGCTGGTTACGGGAAAGTCAATGGTTGTGCCCAGTTTAATACAATCGTGCATGTACACTAATCCACGGCACTGGTAAATGACAGACGCATACTTTTTCAAATGTGAAGAGAAGCAGGAGACTGTTATGAGTAATTTCTGTTTGATAATTTTATAATCCAACATAACGCAATTCTGTATTTAAATTGTTCTTGTTTTAATACTGAATGCATACCTTATTGACGAATGTCTGATTCCATTCACAGGGTACTGATGTACAGGCAACCTCGTTATGGCCAAGACGTGTGTTGCACTCAACTTTAAACAATATCGCTGCAACATGCGAACAAACTTCACCCAGTCTGAAATATTTAATTAAACAACAGGTTGTGTAAGCATGTCATGGAATGCTTTAAATAAGCAATCACACTATGGTATTGTCTGAAACGATTAATTTCCATGAGAAAAACCGTAATCCTACATGGTGTTTTCTGGGTAGACCTAACTGGACGACATTTAAATTCCACATTGCCTCTTCTCTACCTTGTTTCGCAATCAAACACTAAAATCAATTTGTATAAACTAATTGGCCAAATTGCATTGCGATCGTTCGCTGTAACCGGGATGAATTATATGGATATGTTTGTATGCAGTCACTAAATAGTTTCAGATGTCTTTTTTCATATGTACACATACCCGTAAGGGGAGTATGAATAGATAGACAGATACACTAATTTATATTTTCAACAATGGTATATTTAGGGTATCTTGCGATAGAAGTTATACATACCCTGCCATGCAGGAACAATGGGCACAGTCAATATTGTTGTTTTTTGTGTCAATTCCGATCCAGGCGTTGTGTGGTGTGTCCGTAACGGCCTGTGACCGATTCACTTTCCCAGCTATGATACAGTGTCCTGTTGTGCTTTTTTTGTAGAAGCAAGTGTGAATCCAGCCGCTAATAAAGTAATTGTATGCCTCTAGTGACCGATAAGCCTTCATGCTTTTCATTGTGTAAAGTCCTGGTGTCTCAATTAGATACGAAAATATCTGCCCAAAGTCAACACTCGGCCATTTCCTGACATCATCCAACCATGAGCTGCACTTCCCCATCGATTATTCCGATATTTTCCGTATATTATTACAAGAGTTGCATTGCCCTTTTTCTTAGCCTTGGTGGCTTATACAGTTTTTATCTTCTACTGGCTTTGAGAGCCAGGATGGATTTTATTAATTTATATATTTCTAGATTTTTATGGATTTTATCACGCCTCGGTGGCCTTTTTTTCCAGCCTTGGTGGCTTTGTCGTGGGAGGCATATTGTGTAAGCCTTGGTGGCTAGACCTTGGTGGTCACTTTGACAGTGGTGGATAATTGTCATGGACACAGTAGCTCTGATTTAGAGATATTTGTAGCACAAAACGACACGAGTCGAAAAGTAACGGCGTGGCGTTACTTCGTCCAGACAGGTCTGGTGAAACATCATGACTTGTTTTACCAGTTTCCGTTTTCAAAATTGCATAATTATGAAATGAAAGTTAACCCAGATGTATATGTTTGATAATTATACTATTTATGAGTCAGTTTCAGGACTGTAGATGAAAACACCTTGTATTTTACTACTTCAGGTACAATGGTTGGTCACACAGTTTTGAAGAAGAGGCATAGCCTCAAGGGAGTCAGGATACTACCGGTCATTAGCCGAGTGAAAGAGCTAGACGCTAGTGTGCTGCCCACATAGTTGGCGAGGATGTTGGCACAAATGCCCACAGAAGATATGGATCTTGAGGTAAGACACATGGATAACTTAGATGCTAAATTGGAAGCCATCATAGCGCAGTGGTAGCGCGTTCTCTTCATATGCGAAAGACCCGGAGTTCGCGCCCAGCTGTGGCCGTTAAGAGTATGTCCTTTAGCAAGGTATTTGGATTCCACATTGCCTCTTCTCTCTCCCTCTACCAGGAGTGGGGTCTCGAGAATGATTGCTATGAACTGTAGAACTTGTTTCGCAATATGTTATTTTGTTAACACTTGATGAACTGGCTACACGAGCCAGACAACAAAACCATTCAGAAGCCGATACATTTGAGGAGTTGGCAAGACAAGCCTCCCGACCACAAGAGAAGATTAATATTTCAGCTCTGTGTTTATCAGTATTAAGTGGGAAAACTTCAGATATTATATCAAAAGCGATGCAGAAGTGTCTGAAGAATAAATTGGATGACAAACCTGCATCTAATACTGTGGATTTGTTGAGAGACGGTAGCCAAGAACGATCAGTAACATGTACCCTGCTCCATTTATGTATCCGCATTTTCCACCTCAGTCTGGTTTTGGCTATCCCAGATCTAATTATTCTGGCTTTCCCAGACGTTTCTTTGGCACTCCAATATTTAAAAGGGGTGGGCGCTCTAGGGCGGTTTGCCATTTCTGTGAATCCAGCTCTCATCTAGTTAAAGATTGCGAGCTCATGCAAAAGGCAAGACAGAAAAGTCTGGAATAGTTAGATCTGGAATGGTTTAAAATATGTCATAGAATTAGTTAACTCTTTCGCTGTCGAATAAATTCAAAGCAATGTGGATCCGGTTCAGCCGCGGCGCCTGGTCGGGATCTATGTTGTTTGCTGTTAGGGCAAGTACTTCAGATACAATATCTGAATAGCGATTAAGTTGTAGAAAAATCTATGTTGAACCTTAATTATTTTCATATGGTCGCTATTATAAGGAAATTAGCACTGATCTTGTATATTATTCTATTTTTTAGATGTGTCACAGAATAGTCTTCACAAATTGTATCAACAAGCCCTAGTTCTCAGTTGTCATTTATTTATTTTCACAGTTTTTACTGTATACATTGTTACTCCTTTATGTGTTATAAAGGTTAAAGAGGTATGTCACTATGTTATTGTAAACAGTTGAATATCTCTACTTGATACCCAAAGAACACTGATGTCTTAGTGGATTCTTTATCCACGCGGGTTGAGAGTGGGGGTGCTCTGCTGTCTCCAAGGGAAAGCTTCTGATGCTCAATGGTTTCATTAACAGGATGAAGGAGAATTTATGAGTGGCAGCTTCATTATGGTGCCTGAACATGAGACATATGCTAGTTTTAACCCTTCACAAGAAAGTCATAGAGAGCATCAGAGGTGGACTACCCTAGGGGACAGTAGGACCACACTCTCATCCCAGCATCCTTCTGCAGAGGATGTTTTGACGGGCATTACTGAATTTAATATTAAAACACTTCCTGTATATGACCCAGAACATTTTAGAGCGGGTCAACTCCATAACCATATGCAAAGGTGGGATACAGTGGTTGATGGTAGTGGAATAGACTGTGCAGATCAAATCCGTTCATGGTTGTGTAATGGCGTAGATCTACATGATTTTTTTTAAATCACTTCAAAGGCAATTTTAAGGGTAGAGCCTATGATTCAGACGTGCCTCCTAGTAACTATTTTCCTAATGCCAGTATTTGTAAAGATTTTAGTTCTTTTATACACCACGAGTTATCTGGAAGAGTAAAGAATGGTTCAATTCGTGTCTGGGGTAGGGTAGGAGTGTCCTATGCCTCTGGTGATAATGCCTTTGACAGTAGAACCGTCAAAACCCAGACTCTGTCATGATGATAGGTATATCAATTTATGGATTAGGTATATCAATTTATGGAGGATTCACCTTTCCACTTGGAAACGTTGAAAGATGTTCATAGAATTATTGATGAACATGCTTTCATGGTTAAGTTTAATGAAAAATCTGGTTATGATCATATTAAGTTAACGGAGTCATCACAGACTTATTTCGGCATTCAGTATGGAGGCTGGATAATGTCTTGCACTACACTTCCATTTGGTTGGAAGGCCTCTGCTTTTGTATACCAGTCAGTTGGGATGGTTGTCACATCATATCTCCGTGGAAACAGTGTACTTACTTTACTTTGCATTATATTGACGATCGTTTAGGTGCCTCTAGTGGAAAAACCTACACAGAAAACCCACTTCTGTTAAAGAATCAAGCAGATAGAGTTGCTTACGCTATGTTGGAAATTTTGACTAGACTAGGATACACTGTCATTAAAAGCTGCATCATTGAGCCTGTGCAATGCTTAACATTTTTGGGTTTCTTTATTGATTCAATTAAACGGGCTTTTATACTTCCCATGGATAAGAAACAATCTTTCATCGACCTTCGTGAACTTATTATCTCTTCACGATATGCGAGTGTAAAAACCCTTCAGAGATTTTGTGGGAAGTGTATTTCAATGACATTTGCAATTCCAGGTTGTAAGTTATTCTGTAGAGAAGTGACCAGAGCTGTAGGAATAAGTCTCACAAACAGTTCCATGATCCGTATTGAAGGGAGCTTATTGAATGAATTGCAGTACTGGAGATTTTTTGACTCTTGGGAAGGCCATTCAAGATGGCGACTGGAAAATCATGCCCAGATAATTCTAGCGACTGATTATTATCATCATTATATAGATATGGAGCTACGGTCGTATTTGATGAAAATGGATCTAACAATACAATATTGGGAGACTATTTTGATGTCGATAACAATAGACCTATACATTTAAAAGAAGCCGATGCGGTTCTAAAATCACTCTTATCACTTGGGGGGGAAAGCTGAGTAACTTGCGTGTTGATGTTTTGACAGATAATGTGTCGGTATTGGATGTTTGGGAACATCAAGGTGGTCGTAGTGAGGCCCTTAATGACATTACTAAGCTCATATTTGGGTTTGTATTGCAACATAACATTGAATTGAGACTGCAGTATGTGAATACTAAGGATAATGTGGCGGATGGTCCTTCTCGTGTTATTTCAATGGGGGATGCTATGTTAAGTGAAGATTCTTGAATGTTGAATCTGCATTTGGTCCTCATTCAGTAGATTTGATGTCACTTGATTATAATACAATGAGAGGTCCGTCAGGATGTATACTTAAGCATTTCACTCCTTACCCCACCCCAGAATCTGCAGGTATAAATATTTTTGCTCAGGACTTGCGCAGAGAAATGAATCCATATGTTTTTCCACATTTGCTATGATTTCCCCCACGTTTTGCTATATCATGGAGAAAAAGGTTAAACATTGTACTTTTGTTGCTCCAGTCTTGAAACCGGTTCCACTGTGGGAGCCAAAATTTAAAAAGTGTTCGGTATCTCATATTGTTATTGGTACTGCTGGTGAAAAGGGGGTTATAAAGGTACCCACAAATCTTGGATTCATTAAGGACTCGAACGGGCTAATGTGGTCTTTGGTAGCATATAGGTTATGCTTTAATTAAGATTAGTGTTCTGATTGCTTTCAGAAATTAGAGATAGATTTTCGGAAGATCTCCGACAGACTAAATGATCTTGATAACAGAACAGCCACATCCACTGCTGCCAAACTATAATCCAGTTTTTTGTTGCTGTTTAAAACATTCTTACGTAATCTACATGTGAAGAAAACTTTGGCAACGTGTACTCCAAATGATTTGAGACAATTTATTGTTTGGAAAGATCAAGGTGGTAAAACAAAAGTGCATCAATTGGATTGCGAGCATTTGGGTAGAAAATACAAGAATTGTTCATGTTCTGTTCGACTTGCGGCTGGTACAGTCGAAGGGGTTATACAACAGTTGTTCACTATTTTTCAAGACCATGGATTTGTCAATGAAAGAAAGAGTTGTCCTTTTACGGGATCAAGCTTGGTTTAAGTTGCAATTATTTGCTGGGGACCGTGCAGGAGACTTGGCATTGACAGTTGCACAGGAGGTGAAAAAGTTAAATGATGGCACAGGATTCGCCTTTAACCATACTTTTGGGAAAACGTTAAGTGGTGTGAAGGGAAAGAAAAAGCAGTTTGTTGTAAAACGCTGTGAAGATTTATTGATTTGCCCAATATCTGGACTAGAGGAGACTACATAGGTAGTTGCAAAATGCTAGGTGTAGATTTAACTAGAGGATACCTGTTTCGTATTGTGACCAAATCTGGTTGTGTTCTTGACCAGCCAGTTACATACTCTGTAGTGTACGAACGATTGAGGTCTTACCTTTTTTGTCTTGGTATATATGACGGTGAAACCCCACATAGCTTTAGAAGTGGCTGTGCTGTCACAATAGCTTAATCAAATTCTGAAAGCGCCTCAAATGATTTGATGCGCCATGTAGGATGGTTTACCGAGCAAAGCGCAGATTACTATAGCAGGGCACACATTTTCAATGATGCTCAAATAGCAAAGAAATTAGCCATTGAGGGTAATTCTCGGGATGAAGAGATAAATTTTAACACGAATGTGGACTACTTACAACTTAAACCAGCCTTTTAGGGTGAGCGTGGGTTGTATAAATTGTTTTGATGTATTGAAATATCATTCAGTGCTTCACTTGAGAATGTATTGTTTATTTAATTTTGTGGGATTTCTGTAAAATCAATATTGGATTTTAATTTCCCATCTGAAGGAATAAGTAAAAGTAAAACTTTGTCTGAAGATATGATTATTTGTTATATTGGGATAATTTAAGAATGTGTATCAGTATGTTATATATAATTAGTTTACACATTTCCTGATGTTGATGAAAGAAGCCAGAAAACTCGATACTCACGAGTCAGTACATCAAGTTTATCTGGCCACAATAATAAGAGTAATTATATTAAACAATTGTTACAAGCTATGTCTAATAAAGTAATTATTAAACATTTAAAATGATTATGGTTATCAATTCGTTCTGGATAGTTAGATTATGATGAGTATTGGGAATATTAGATTATGATGAGACTTGAGTATTGGGAATATGAGTGTAATACAAGCACATGCTAGTTGATTGTGGTTGATTGGACACTCCTTGTTTTTACCCCAGAACTTACATGACGGAAACTGGACGCATGAGCCGAAACAATGGGGATAGTTTCATATTCTCATTGGTTTAAGCGACAAGTGGAAGTTTACGTCATCAGCCTCGTTTTCGACTGGATTGGTTTAGAGTAGTCAAGTGACTTGGGGATCTAGTGTGACATCATCTAGACCACTGGTTCATTTATATGGTGAGGATGGCCTATTAGTTACCCCCCACATGTACCCACCCTTTGTTTCTCTGTGTGTGTCCGGTTATTCTGTCACTCTCTTGTTTTTACCCCAGAACTTACATGACGGAAACTGGACGCAGGAACCAAAACAATGGGGATAGTTTCACAACCAATAAAACATAACATCAGTATAATAGTACATAGCCATTACAGACGGATCTGTAGTCCAGTGGTAACACGCTGGACTGGTAGTCCATGGACAGCGGATTCGATCCCTCGTCTGACCATAATAAAATTAACAGTTTTTACGATGGGACGTTAAACCGAGGTCTCGTGTCGGTGTTTTACACCATGCACGTAAAAGAACCAGAGGAGACTCTGGAATGGGTCTCTGTCTGTATCATTGCACTATCCTCCAAATATCTAAAATGACCTATCTCTTAATGAGGCGTCTCTCATATGGGCAACCGGTAGCGACGATAAATAATACGTACATCCCCCCCCCACACACACATACACTTATCTAATAACAAAACATGTTTGGACTAATACGTTATTAGTAATAACGGTATTCGAATCGAATTCGAATATTTTAATTGTGTGTAAGTTATTTTGTCAGATATAGATAACAAAGCAAATTGTTAATTGTACTCCGGGTAACTACCGCAAAATCAATGTCCAAGATATTATAATATTGGCCATGAGAGATCCAAACATCTATAGATATACAGTCCTCTAGATTGCTTCAACTCCAGCGTCAATTGGCCACTTTTTATCGCACTTCCGGTTACCATGCTTTGGAAACAACAAGCATTACTAGGGTGGACAACAGAAGAGCAGCTAAACCGGATGCACGACTCACACATGTCGGTTCCTCGTCATATCCATTGAACTTCCAGTTACCACACTTTGGATAGTCCTTTGGTACTCTTGGCATGTCGGTTGAATTACCAACCTGTATAATGAGGCCCATTCCTATGTTTACGTGGAATTCGATGTGACAATGGAAGAACCAGAATCCTGAAATATACGTGGACAATAACTATCACAATAGGTGATGAATGCCACCCGAAGCTTGCAACCATAGCCGAAGATGCTCCAGTCCGGACTGAAAATATTGACTCGGACGGACGCACAGAAGGACAGTGGTGCGAAAACTATATGTCTCCCTTCGGGGGCATACAAATGTGAGCAATTGTAACGATACAACTTGTATATATAGTACATGCCTTGAGTAAGGTTACACACTATTCTATATTAAACGTACTTAATTATATGTGTAAACGGTGCGTGTAAATGCCTTAATGATAAGAAGAAGAAGAAGAAGACGAGGAAGACGAAGAAGAAGACGAAGAAGAAGAAGAACAAAGACTTTACTTACGAGAAAACACATGTAAAAACGTTAATTTACCATGAGGCCCTCAACATATATACAAAGCAAATGCAATCAAAGAATAGGACAACCGTAAGTGTGTCTTACGCTTATTTATCAGAGGATAGTACAATGATACAGACATAGGCCCATTCCAGAGTATCATCTGGTTCTTCTACGTGTACGGTGTAAAGCACCAACAGGAGACATCGGTTTAAAGTCCCAATTAAACGTCTGTGGCTACATTTGTGTGTGTGCTTTACGCTTATTTATCGTCGCTACCGGTTGCGCATATGAGCAACGCCTCCTGAAGAGAATAGTCATTTTAATTTTTAGACGGATAGTGCAATGGTACAGACAGAGACATATTCCAGAGTCTCCTCTGGTTATTTTACGTGCACGGTGTAAAGCACCGACACGAGACCTCGGTTTAACGTCCCATCTGAAAGACTGAATGCATTAGTTACCTCACGCTTAGATTATAGCAACTCTCTTCTGTATGGTGTGCCAAAGGCAATACTGAACAAGTTACAACACGTTCAGAACACTGCAGCTCGCCTTATCACCAGGACCTCTCGCCACAGCCACATTACTCCAGTCTTGAAGCAACTGCATTGGCTGCCTGTGCAATACAGGGTTCAGTTTAAAATGCTGGTCACAGTATACAAAGCTGTGCATGGTGAATCACCTGTATACATCCAAAATCTACTCCATGTGTATGTACCCACACGAAACTTGCGGTCGCAGAACAATGCCACTACACTCGTGGTGCCAAGAGGCCGCAAAGTCATGTACGGTGACAGAAGCTTTGCTACTGCTGCACCAAGACTATGGAATGCTCTCCCGGCAGGAATCAGAGAGTCTAGATCAGTATCTAGTTTTAAAACATCACTTAAAACACACTTTTTTTTACGAATACAGGGACACTAAACTGGTGTGCATATAGAAGTGTGTTGACAACTTCAACACTAAGAATGTTTGAAGTAGTTGTATCTTGTGCTTATTTATATTGTTTTAACAAACACTCCTTAAATCTTTTAACATATATATCTGGTATACATATTCTTTACATTACTTTAAGTTATACTATTGTTTTATTACATGTTTTACTGTTTTTACTTGCAGACTCTTATTGTAAAGCACCTTTGAACGTATCTGATATGAAAAGGGTGCTATATAAATGTGGTATAATAATAATAATAAGACTGTTACTTTTATTAGGGTTCTCAGACGGGGGTCGAACCTGCTATCCCTGGATTACCAGACTGATTCCTACGTGTTAACCACTGGACCACAGATCCGTCTGTACTGCATCTTCTTCCCAAGCCACCCATTTATATCCACACAGGATTATCATAATCAAGTAACACCTGTTTAGTTACCCTGTCCATATACACACACGCACGCACACACACGCGCGTACACACACGCGCGCACAAAATCACACACACACGCACACACACACGGCTGTATTATTTATGGGAAATTAAGCAAGACTATAATTGTTTTACAAATATCTAGCTCAAATTATCAATTCCTAATATATTGCTATGTAGTGATGTAGTGTATGTCCATTACCTGGATTGTTGGCGTGGAAACGTAAAATAGAGTAGCCGCCATCAGGAACAGTTACCGTGTCCTTGACAACCGGATCAATGAGATTTCGTACCAACTTCCCTTGTTCGTCTAGTTGTTTTACTTCTTTTATCGAAGTATATTCTCCCAACTAAAATATCAAAATATTGTTCGCTTAACAGATACATTGTTGATGTCAAAATTAACTAGTTTTTCCGTAGTTCACCGCCAGTACCGTAGCCAGAGGCAAATTTCAACCGAGGAAATCTAGGGATCAGAGGGCATGTTGCCCCTTACAATTGTTGGGGCATAGAGAGCTGTTCTATGCGTTTTCTGATTTAATGAGTTTAGACCTATAATTATGTACTATGTACTAGCAGTCAACATTTTATAGAGCAAAGGGATATTATTTGCATTTTATTTTATTTTTAATTTATTTTATTTTTGCTTTGGAAATGTTAACCGAGGAAGCTGCCTCGGTGTGCCTCAGTGTGGCTACGGGCCTGCCCGTATTGAAAACGATCATGTTCACATCGATTCTTTCAGTGACAATCCTAACATTAAAATATGAATTAAAAACTACTGAATGTACTTTTTCAAATTAGGCTACATTAATATAATTAATATACATACAATTCAAGAGCCATTTTATTCGATGAAACTACATCACACCTGTCTTAAGCAGCCAGTCAAGGGAATCACAGAAAATGGCTGCTTATCAAAGGTGGCTGCTTAATAGAGGGCATATATATACACTAAAGCAACATATTTGGAATCTGCAAACTGGCTACTTAATACAGGTTGACTGCTTAATGGAGGTGACCACTATCATAGGTTTGATTGTAAACCCGAATCTTCAAAACGAAGACTGTTGAATATACTATATCGACGAGCATGCATAACCTCATTATTATTCTACAGTTCCTGAAATGCTGAATATATATTGTAACGAAATCAGAATTCCCAACTACATACCCTGTCCATACCGACCACGTGGAATACGTGACCATGTAGATGCATCGGATGGTTTGCATTAAACGTCACACCTTCATCAATAACGACCATTTCTACGACGTCATTTAGCTCGACTTGCAGCCGGAAAACACACTCGCAAAACTCTTCCGTGCAGTTTCTGGAACCAATCGTCTCGTGATTACAGAACACACTCTGTAACAAACGCAATGTGTCATAAGTATACTAGCCTGAGAACAGGCGTAGATATATTTTGCCTGGTCAGTCATATATAAATATATTTTTAACACCGAGTCCATTAAATGAGTGTGCAGTTTACGTTTATTTATCTTCGCTACCGGTTGCCCATATGAGCGACGCCTCCTGAAGAGATTAGTCATTTTAGATTGTTGGAGGATAGTGCAATGATACAGACAGAGACCCATTCCAGAATCGCCTCTGATTCGTTTACGTGTACGGCGTAAAGCACCGACACAATACCTCGGTTTAAAGTCACATCTGAAAGACTGTTAATTTTATATGGGTCAAATGGGGGATCGAACCTGTGATCCCTGGATTTCCAGTCTAACATGTTAACCACTGGACTACATTATTTTTAATTAATAGGAAAATCATTCATTCTCTTACCTCATCCAAGTCTGAGAGTTGCGAAAGTGGCGGCGACGACGGTAATGTTAGCGACACGTGATTTATCTGTGGCATGTACAGGTGTTGCGGTCTATCAACTGCGGAGATGGGATAGAATGATACATCGTGGAAATGATAATTGTCGATCTTGTTGAAATCCATGGCTAGATAGAATTTCTTGTCCGGAACTTCTTTTAATGCTGATCTGTCAGCAAGCAGAGATTTCAGCGCAGTTACTGGTAAAAGTGTTTCGTCGCCTTTCTTATTCCACGGGTTTAGTTTCTTAAATGAGACAATAACAAGATTGATAAGTCATTTTCAAATTTTCAAATGAGAAATACGTGCACGGACAGAAGTGACGATCGGGAAATTAAACGAACAGAACAGAACAGAACGAGTTTATCTTTCCTGACGTGTACACATAATTATGGTGCCCACATACATTAGTTTAACTTAACTTTTACAGTCAAACATGTGTAAGTGGCCACATACATTAAGTAATTAACCTGTATTAAGCAGCCATTTTCCAGATTCCCAATATCTTGTTTTATATATTTGATCTCTATTAAGCAGCCACCTGTGCTAAGCAGCCACTTTCGGAGATGTCATTGACCGGGTGTTTAATTAAGTCAGGTATAGCATTTCACAACATAACAGGAATGGCATTGATGGATTTCCGAACAACATGTACCAGCTGTTCAGGAAGGGAGACAAACATCAGAACATAATTTATATACACATTTAGGCAAGTCTAAGGTCCAGTAAAGTTCCAGGAAAGGCTATATAAGGACACAATACGGAACGGAAGATAATATGGAATTCAAATATGTGCTGCGTTATAATAAGAAGTCGTGTTAGCGCGTTCGCTTCAGGTGCGAAGGGCCCGGGGTTCGAGCCCGGCTGAAGTCGTTACGAGTGTGCCCTTAGGCAAGGCATTTAAATTCGACATTGCCTCTTCGCTCTCCCTCGTGGCGATGGATTCCATCTAGAATGAGGTTTTGAGAGTGATTAAAATATAAGTTGTAGGAACTAAGAACTTGTTTCGCAATCGAGCTAAAGTAAGTGTGTATAAACTAATGATGAATAATCACTATATAAATAGCACAAAATAAGGACGTGAACTCAGAACTGACTTGCAGGCTGAGTAAAATGTTCACATTGATGCAAAGTGGTTAATGTAAAATTACATATCTATCTATCTATCTATCTATCTATCTATCTATCTATCTATCTATCTATCTATATATCTATCTATCTTCCGTTAATGTCAAACTCCTCACGGGGACGTATACATGTTGCGCGTCAAAAACCGCAAAGAAGTTAAAAGTATGAGCATTTACATACGACGGTCAGCCAATCAGATTTCATCACTTGTTGTCAGCTCTGTTTTCTCCACGTGTTGTCAGCTATGGATTTGGATTATATTCACTGATGTCTTACAATAACTGTTTATTGTCAGTACCTAAATTTACACTTTATATATTTTACAATGATTGCAAAGCACGTTTTAGCAACTTATATTAATCACTCTCGTTGGTGCGGATGAAAGCGTTTATGGGGTCATCCGTGTGGCAGGAAACCGGAGTACCCGGAGAAAACCCACCTGTCTGATATGGCGACCACCGTACCATCTCACATAATTCCCGGTCCGATGATCAAACCCGGGTTGCATTGGTGAGAAGCGAGCGCGCTAACCACTGCGCTAATCAAAGATCACCAATCGACAGTCAGAATCTAAAAATAGTACGCTACCAATCCAAGTCTGTCAGCATCCTCCCAAGTGATGCTTTCCACTGGATCCTCGTCGGGTGCTCCGTCGTAGCGTAAGATGGCAACCTGTGCATAATATGTGTCATATAATTATAAATATGTAAGTAAATATGTGAGTTCGATCCCCCGTCTGACCCTAATAAAATTAACAGTCTTTCAGATGGGACTTTTAAACCGAGGTCTCGTGTCAGTGCACGTTAAAGAACCATAGGAGACTCTGAATGAATGTTCCAAAGATATGTTGGTGTAGTTCCAGTGAATTGAATGTCCCCATTACCCGTTTATGTCGTTTGGTCACGACGAGTCGAGCTATTTATAGAACATTCCTAAATCACAATAAAAGGTTGATATTGGCAGAGTTACGCGCTACAGTCGGGTATGTAGTCTAGTGGTTAACACAATGAACTGGTAATCCAAGGATCACAGGTTCGACCCCCCGTCTGACCCTAATAAAATTAACTGTCTTTCAATTGGGACTTTAAGCAATACAATAAGTGTATTGCATAAAACAGTATACATGTTTGTAGCAATTAAGTAAACACATGCAGTGATTTGGAACTTTACAAAAGAGCACAATCACAAGTTCAAATATATGTGTAAAATATGCGTTAGTTTCGTTGCTTATTTGCAAAATATATAAATTTGGAAAGACCAATGGTGATTATTTTTATTTGCATGACAAAATATTAATAAATTGCTGTACATTCGGCCAAGTATGGTAGTATCTTTTAATGAATTTCGATCTTAGGTTTGAGTAATGTGGGCAAATTAATATGAAGTAATACTCATAAACCGAGGTTGTGTCGGTGCTCTACAGAGCAGAGGCGATTCTGTATCATTGCACTATTCTCCAAACATCTAAAATGAATAATCTATTCAGGAGACGTCGCTCATATGGGCAACCGGTAGCGACGATAAATAAACGTAAAACACAGTCACTCGCTAATCATCAATGGAGCTGTACCTGTTTGGCTCGTTTCACCCCGCAGTCAGCAAGACCTCGAACTCTCACCCAGTAACTGCCGACGGGTAATGAAGCATTCACCACAAAATCAAATCTCTCGCCGGCGAAAATGTTGAATGATTGAACTGGGATCTTCTCAAATGCATTTCCGTCAGATGCTATCATCAGTAGGGTGTGGTTATCTATTGAAACCTAATAAAAGCACCGCTATGAAAACTCGGGTATATATACTGACACCATAAAAACACTGTGCACAGACGGATCTGCAGTCCAGTGGTAACACGATGGACTGATAATCCAGGTATCGCAGGTTCGATCCCCCGTCTGACCCTAATAAAATTATCAGTCTTTCAGATGGTACGTTAAACCTAGGTCACGTGTAGGTGCTGTACTACGTGCACGTACAAGAACCAGCGGATACTCTGGAATTGGTCTATGTCTGTATCATTGCACTATCCTCCAAACAATTTAAAAATACTAATCTCTTCAGGAGGCGTCGCTCATGTGGGCAACCGATAGCGACGATAAACAAACGTAAAAGCACACACACACTGAGCACATTTATTCTGAGCGTCACATTTTCGTTACAAATTTTAGAATTATGGATTTTAATATCATGAATGAAGAAAATAATCCTTCACACATTGCACTAATTTACCCAATATTCATTCGCGTAGACGTCCACATTTGCCTATACATTTGTTTCTAAAGGATATAACTTTTACCTCTATGGCAAGTGCACCGTTTCTTATTGGTGTCAGTATATATCCATAGTAGAGTTTTCATGTACATGTAGCCATATATAAATACATGTATATACGTTACCATTATCATGACACAGAACAGTATCATATAGCCTGGGTTCCAATCTGTCGATTTTTCACATTTTAACTTCTGGCAAAATGACATATGATCAGAAACTCAATACGGCCCAATTAATAGTATCGGTGATAAAATATATTTATTTAACTGACCAGGCAAAATTTATCGACGCCTGTTCCCAGGCTAAGTATCATAATGCATATCACAAATCACAGGGAACCAGACGCTTGAGTTGGGTCCAACTGATTATTTAGCATATTGTGTCATATGAAACATTGATGGATTGATTGAAAACCATGTTTTGTTTCGCTGTGTGTGTTTAAACTCGCACAAACAGCTTATGTCACGTTGCGACTCTCCAGCTATTATTGGTGGAGGAAGACCCAGGGAGAACCACCTACCTTACAATCATTTTAATAGTTACTACAGAATAGCAATAATAATAAAACGTTTTTATAAGTATAGGATATAAGCTGAAAACGATCCAAATATGTACATGGGACTGTTTGAGGCGCGTATTGCCGACGACAGTACCAATATTTTACATATTGGATCCGTTTGAGGCTTATATCTTACACACACTTATACAACAAGATCCTACTAATTAAAATTGTTAATTTCCTGCATATACGCTTACTATTTAATATAATGCTCTGGTCTTTTCACACCAGTCCAATATTAATAGTAACGACGTCACGACAATGTGTTAAATAAGACCTTCGGCCTTCGTGATATATTTCTACGCATAATAACTTCAAACTCGGGTTATTCTGCGATATACCACGGTTGATACTTATTATTTCGATTCTAACACGACTTACTTCTAAAAAATTTAGACGATAAAGGAGTATTTTCTTCAAGCTACTCAGCTGCATTTGGCTTTCGAAATTTCCTCCCGCGTAATAGTGATGACGTTATTTTTATGGAAAATATCAATCTAGTGCATAAATGAACAAAAGTTGTAACTGATCAATAATTTTTGTCAAATAAAACTGTACAGAATAGTAACTGAAACGTTACTTAACAGAAAAACAAGACGGACAAGAGATTATCTAATTCTAAAAATAGCTCACTTCCGCGAATTCCCACGGTTGTATTTACAAACATTACGTGACTTTCATGCATACAACTGTACACGCATTGTATAAATGGAATAGCGCGCAGCATAGTTCAAGGTAGGTATATCGCAGAATAACCCGAGGTAGATTTTACTCTACAAGTATGTATGTTATTAGCTGGGTCGTGTTAGAATAAAGAATACAAACATGTATTGGACAATTGAGAATTCCATTGCTGATTGTTCTGAATCGATATCGTTTTCCTCTCGTCACATGGAATACCTCGATAGGCGTGTAGCTTGTCGTATTGTCTGTGTTGTCAAAAAACTCTTGTAGCACACCCTTGCCTATAATCACGTATACATATATAATATATATAATAATAAATTATTATAAATAACACAGTTGTGGAACATTACCAATAATCGCCGAATTTCAGTCGGGGGTTGTTGCAAATATTGTTTTCAAGTTATCTGCTTTTGTATTATTATATACAGAGCACAAATGCATTCGTTTTACCGTTTAAGATATCGCTGTTTCATTTTATCGTTTATAAGCATAGATCTCCAGCATTCATTTTACCGTGTATAAGCATAGATCTCGATCATTCATTTTACCGTTTATAAGCATAGATCTAGATAGTTCATTTTACCGTTTATAAGCAGAGATCTCGATCGTTCATTTTACCGTTATATGCATATATCTCGAGCATTCATTTTACCGTTATTTGCATATATCTCGATCGTTCATTTTACCGTTTATAAGCATATATCTCGATCGTTCATTTTACGTTTATAAACCTATATCTCAATCGTTCATTTTACCGTTATATGCATATATATCTCGATCGTTCATTTTACTGTTAAATGCATATATCTCGATCGTTCATTTTACCGTTTATAAGCATAGATCTCGATCGTTCATTTTACCGTTTATAAGCATATATCTCGATCGTTCATTTTACCGTTTATATGCATATATCTCGATCGTTCATTTTACCGTTTATAAGCATAGATCTCGATCGTTCATTTTACCGTTTATAAGCATATATCTCGATCGTTCATTTTACCGTTTATAAGCATAGATCTCGAGCGTTCATTTTACCGTTTATAAGCATAGATCTCGATCGTTAATTTTACCGTTTATAAGCATAGATCTCGGTTTATTGTCCCCTCCTGCATGGTGATGATGGGCAAATCTATTGACGCTCATCTCCATCAACCAATCGTTGACTATCAGTGTATGCTCTGGGAGGTCCTCTTCATACAGGCCTAGATGGGGTTCAACCTCATCTGCCTGACGGACATTGAACGCTCCAAAAATGCCATCAGAACGTTGCAATCCCGAGTGCGCGTGCCAAAAGTGTGTGCCCGCATTTGATGCATTGAATCTGTCGGTAAATTAATACTGCATTGTAATACCCAGACGGATCTGTAGTCCAGTGGTAACACGCTGGACTGGTAATCCAGGGATCGCAAGTTCGATTCCCGGCCTGACTCTAATAAAATTAACAGTCTTTCAGATGGGACTTTAAACCGAGGTCTCGTGTCGGTGCTGTACACCGTACACGTAAATGATCCACATGAGACACTGGAATTGGTCTCTGTCTGTGTCATTGCACTATCCTCCAACAATCTAAAATTACTAATCTCTTCAGGAGGCGTCGCTCATATGGGCAACCGGTAGCGACGATAAGTAAACGTAAAATATTGTAATACTTTAAAACCCCAAAATGCGTTTACTAACTAGAATGTGCTGCACACCGATATATTATAAGGATCGGGTGATTTAAATATTGTGATTATTGTCTTTCAATAATAAATATTTATGGTAGAATAGTAAACATTTGGAAAATATGTCCACACACGAACCTGCTGTAGTGAATTTCCATTTGTAAATTGCCTCCCTTTGTCGATATTTTTCAACAAAATCACATGAGATATCCATGTACCCTACATGAGATATTCACTACACACTCCCATGTTGGGCCACCACGTGACTGAATTTAACCAATGGAACACACTCCCATGTTGGGCCACCACGTGACTGCATTTAACCAATGAAAGGATATAATTTAATGTTTACGTTACCACGCCCACCTAACACTCAAACTAAACAACATCTTAATTTAGACAATACTTTTGTCGAATACAAATTGTATTTTTAGCAATATTTTAGCAATATATACAATATGATATATTGAAAAATCTGCAATAACCTTGCATTTTGATATACAATATACATACAAAATAGTTCTACTTATGCCATAGAAACAAAATGTAATATACACAAATTACATTAATAATAGGTTGACATCGTGTTACTTAAAGCAACGTTAAACCAGCTAAGAAGCTATGTTGGCAATGAGCGAAACCAATTTGTCTTTTTGTGATAATACATATTAATATGAAACATACATATACATTCAATAACGTTAGTCACGTAATGTTTTCATATGATGTGTTCTAAAATATTTTAGCAAATGATGAAGAACCTATATCTAAATGTTGGGGAAAAGAACAATTATCTAAATGTTATGGGAGTTTGAAACCTTCAACCCGTAGAATGTTGTCCACATATATAGCATTATTACTATGCATATATATTAGTGTGGTATATTTTGTAGATTTTAAAATAGTTGTGGGAAATTTTGCTCAAGTTTGATTTTTTGTGTTATTTATGTTATTTAGTTACCAAAGAGTAAAAATTTTATACATTTTTTCAATCACTAAATTGGCGGCCATCTTGGATTTCAAAATGGCCACCATTTTAAACCTATTTTGGACAATATCTCTACTTGTAGATGATATAGGGCCTTGATTTTGGTACCTATACCCACATTTTAGGGGTCTGGGAATCTGGAAATTGCATTAACAATATTGCAGAACACATCAAACTAATATAAATTGTACTAAGATGATGGTTTAACATGTTTTATAGATGTGTTTAACAAAATATGAATGAATGCTATTAAAATGTTACTGAATGTGGACTATACCCACTCTCTGTTCATAATAAATAATCCAGCCGATGAGTTGTCCACACTGGTGACAGCATTAGAACACCTATATCAGCTAAACAGAGTTGTATGTCCTGAGAACAATAGAAAGGTCGTGGTTACTTTTGATATGGACCTTTACAAAAGGGCAGCTAAACTCGAGCATATCAGTGACCAGTACAAGGACAAGTGGTGGATATTGCCAGGCCCCTTCCACACCAGTCGTTGTGCTATCAGGTGTTTAGGGAAGACTATAGAGCATATTGGTATCGATGAGACCTGGGTTCAATCGGGACTGTATGACTCAGTTGTTGTCAATCAAATAACAAATGGTAGCCACTACAACCAAGCTGTGGATGCTCATGAAACAACATTACAAGTGTTATCTGACCTTTGGTTCCAGGAACACTTTTCTGAAAATTCTCAAGTGCAACTAGCTCTAACTAGCAGCTTGAGTGAATTGGCTGAAGCATGTAGAGGTGACCATGTTGAAAGAACAGCTATTCAAAATGCCCACAAAGGATTGGTGGTACAGATAAAAAGCATACATATAGAGAAACAGTTGGATGATTTTGACAAGAGCCAAGAAGCATTTCCTATGTATAGATAGATGGATTCGTATATACACGCGCCAAGTCCAGACACTTCTGAATTTCCATCGATCTGTCAAGGATCCCAACCTACCATTGTATTTAGCATCTTTGGGAAAACTTTCCACATACCTTTTTGCCTACAACAGACTGGATTATGCTCAGAATATTGTGGAATTCACTTCACGTGCATATTCAGCTAAAGATACTGACCCTGATATATGGAACATGCTCATGGTAGGTGAGTTTGCTGTGACAACGAAGAAAGCCGCATTCACAAGTGTTGGTGTAGACCAAGCTCAGGAACAAATAAATAAGATCCGGAAAGGAGAAGTTGGTCTAGGAGTGATTACCAATAAGCCAGCAACCCTAATGAAGTACTGTCTTGCTGCTCCTGAATTAGGCCGTCTGTCTCAAGAAACCAGAGACATGCTAGGATTGTCTGAGTTTCCACACAGTCCTGATCACCACATCTCATCACATACGGCAAGGCAAGAATATAGAATCCCTTATGCTATTCTTAGAGCCAATGAAGCTATTCAAAGACAAAGGAGCAAGAAAGTGTTGGGAAAAGAAACACAGAAAAGTTTTCTTAACTTAGAAGAGAAAATGCAAAGGAATCCTTTGTCGAAAACCGTATAAGTGGAGATGTAAACTTGTGGGACTGTATGACCAAACTGAAATATAAAAACTGGGATGATCTGTCCAAGAAGATAACTTATCAAAAGAGTATCAGCTAAAGTCGACAACTACACATTTCTGAATGTAAATCCCATGCTTATGAACCCAGATGAAAGTCTTCTGTTTTCCAATACTAAACGTGACCTCATCCATGCCTTGAAATGACAATCAATCTATTACATCCAACATCAACAAGAGATACCTCATTATAGATGACATGGCAGTTGTTCAGGCATTGGTTCATGCAGTCACATTTATGTTCTGTGAAGATCTTGGCAAAACTTTTGCTAATAACATTGATGCCATGCTCAATGAACACACTGGTGGACGCATATTTGACGATAATGATAATAAATTACAAATCAAGGACGACATCAGATACGGGAAGGATTGCCCTAGTGAAGACCGACATATTGAGAATTCCACTCCTATAAAGGACAAAACAAAGTTTCTGTCTAGCAAGAAGACTAAAATATCAGCTTACCTTCTTCTTAGCTGAGAAAGCAATAGAACTGTGTAAGAAGCCAGTAGTTACAGCAACACGCATGCATGTCCTTATCAACTTAACAAATTACCACCCAATCAGCACACACTCTCATGATGCTACATGCATTGGAGGTGGTGAATGAAGAAAATGGTAATGAGCTTGATTTCTTTACACAGGACACAGACTGGTGGGTCCTCATTTTACGAAGACTAAATATGTTGGGTTTAAAGTCTGGTATTGTAAGTTTGTAACAGGCACCAGTGCAAATCGAAGAAGAGTAGACTTAGAAGCAATGTATACAAAATTATGGTTAGAAAAGGCGGCTGCTTTGCCTGGGTTCCATGCCATCACTGGAACAGACACAACAGGACACATTAGTAGAGTTGGAAAGAAAACAGGACTGAAAGTGTTTATGAAGGCTCCTCAAAATATTATTGAAGCACTTTCACAACTTGGAGAAGGTGATACACCACAGGAAGATGTGATTACTGGGTGCAAAGAGTTTCTTTGTATGCTTGGAAGCACACAGAATGTTTCTTGTAGTGATATTGGTTCCCCGAGGTTGTACAGAAGACTTTCTGCAAATGAAGACGTTGAGCGGCTTCCACCAACTGATGGTGATTGGCTTCAACATATATTGCGCACTCGCCTTCAAGCACATATATGGGCTCAGGATAGAGTACTTGATCCAACACTCCTTGATCCATGTAACCTAGGTTGGATGAAAGATAATGACAGGCTGGTGCCAATTTATTTTGTCTGCTGTGCAAGCTGCTGCAGCAGCAGTCGTAGAACTACTAAGGTGCAACTGTAAAGTTAGCCAGTGTTCTGGTAGATGGACATGTAAACAGAACAATATGTGCTGTACATAGATGTGTGAATGTGAGGGTGATGACAACTGCTTAAACACACAACAAACTGTAGATATGGATTCTGATGGGGAATAAATTAATGTCTCTTTCCACAATATTTTAAATGAGGGTAAGCCAAATTCATAAGCCATAAAAATTATACAACTAACTTCATGTGCAATATTAAAAAATATATATTTTGCTAAAAATCCTATAATATGTACAAAAACATTCCCTAAATAGCTGTAATATTAACATCCATATGTACTAACACTTTAATAATGGCATTTTCAGATTCCCGTACCCTTAAAATGTGGGCATAGACACCAACATCAAGGTCCTAGGTTGTCTACAAGTAGAGATATTGTATAGAATAGGTTGAAAATGGCGGCTATTTTGAAATTCAAGATGGCCGCCAACATAGTGATTGAAAAAAATGTATAAAATACTTTTTTTACTCTTTGGTGTCTAAATAACCTAAATAACACAAAAAATCAAACTTGAGCAAAAAATCCCACAACATTACAGAATGTACCACACTATATGCTGTGTGTTTGTTTATTATAGTGTCACCCCCTATTTAAAGGGACAGCCATTTCTGACTTATGAGACACCTCTTTTTAGGAACATCAGTACTTCCCGAATCCTATGCTTGTATGCCAGGTGCCAGGCTGGTAGGCAATCGGTAACCATTATTTAACTAGCTAGCGGCTCACCAACCGGTCATATCAGAACGAACCCCTGACGTGGTTCGAACCCTCGACCTCCCGCTCCGTATCCAGACGCCTTAACCACTAGTCCACGGAGACGGCATATATCTGTGTGATGCTTAGTCACTTGGATCGCTGTACAAATGTTACTCAATCTTAATAAATAATCCTAAGATGTAGATTACACATAATATAATACATACTGCACGTGTAAAACGCACTGAAGAGTTAGTTTGTCGCGGGCATGATTGAAATGTTCATGAGAAAATTACAAATTGATGTTCTTTTCATAATATCTACAACTATAGAGTTTCCGTGACAATGTACTAGCTGGGAACCATGCTGTTTTGCTTAATCATATTGTATTACAAATCAATAATAACAGTGACATGCAAAAACAGACAAAATGCATATTATGAAAATACAAATGATTTGTGCCAACAGCCCGCACCAGAAAGTGGAGCTAACGTTTGGTTAAACTAAATCAGAGGGTTTCCAGAAAAAAACACAGCAAAATAGAATGAAAAACATGATTAAAGAAAACAAGTCAAATGGCGGACGATTCATTCCGAATGTGCATCCGGTTCCGATTGTAAACAAATGCGCGTGACCTGACCGGCTCGGAAAGTCCTACTTTCGGTTTCGAGTTTGTTTTATTGCAAAAACAACACTGTTTCCTAATTGAACATAATTAAACAAATCATAATTTAAGAATGTGTTGCAGCATTGCTACCAATACGTACATTTTTTTCAAATATTGTTTATGCCATACGATGTAATGCTGCTTTAAAGCTTTAAACAAGTCAAACCTATAACACGAACAAGTTGCTTAGATTGATATATGCAACCCTGCCGCTCCCCCACACCACGCCAAGCCCCGAACCCATGACCCAGATTCACAAGCAAATAACGTATAATTAATTCAAGAGAGCAGTGCTGACAAACGATGAGAATGAATATAATAATATGTTTGCACTTCCATATATAATCAGAAATAACACCACACAACCCTTGTATACCTGTATTCAAATGACGTTTTGATTGGTACTGGACACTGCGTAACCATTCCTACCCCGTCCATGTGCTGGGAACCATGTTGTAGAACACCATGCCAATGTATGCTGGTTCCCTCACTACCCTTCAAGTCGTTTACAACATTGACAAAAATACTGTCACCTTCGCATACCTAAAGTTTAATTTACTAATGTTAGTTTGTTGCATCTATCATATTGAGCGTCACGTGTTTCTCACCGGTTGGAAAACAGCAGTTATTAACCCATTCAACACCAAGTAACTGACATGGACTGGTCCATGATATTTTTAGACCAATAAATTAATAACAAAATTACATTTGAATTAGTTCATTTATCAAAATGGGTAATTTGTTTCTAAAAATAGTTATATTACTTGAAAAAAGTGCAGATCCTGATGAGACGGCTCGTCACGAGCCGGCTCATCTGGATCTACATTTTTTTGTAAGCCAATCTGTGGTGTTGAAAGGGTTAATTTATCGAATAGGTAAATATGTAAAAGTCATTGTCGTGTTCAGAAGGAATATGTCACACTTTATGCGAATTTTATGTTTATGTATTTGCAATATTAATATGATAAAGTCATGCTAATATGATTTACACACATTCACTTCTTCGATATATATGCGGGTGGAATTGGATACGCCAACACCCAACTATTGACAAGCCACTGGGGAAAGCTCTAAAGCGATCGGTGACACAAATGTATGTTGTTTTTACGTTTATTTATCGTCGCTACCGGTTGTCCATATGAGCGTGGTGTAATGGCTATGTTATCCGCCCTGTAATCGAGATCTTGTGATTTCGAGCACCGTCAGAACCGCGGTGGTGGTGGTGTCTTTAGACAAGCCGTTTAAATCCACATTGCCTCTTCTCTCTCACTCATGGCGTTGGATTCCATCAAGAATTAGGTATCGATAGTTAGTAATCTAATACTGTTAGAACAATAGAGGTAAAATAAATTGTTCGTAATCGAGCTAAGATTAATTTGAATAAACTAACACATGCAACAATATCACTTGACGCCATTTTGGTTCAATGCGAAATCATACTGGTGTCTGTTAAGTTATTTCACCTCGGGACGGTGTACCCTCATGCAGTCCATCGCCATGGTTGAGAGAGAAGATGACACAACAACTGCGGTTTTGCCGGGACTCGAACACACAGTCCCTCAGTGTCGAAGCAGACACATTATTCACTACTCTATAGAGTAGGAAAGAGGTAACCATATAAGCAAGTTGCTTTCTCCTCAATCCTACATGTAATTTCTTATTGTGATCATTATATTACGTATATTCATTGAAATAAAATATTGTTTAAACTACTCTATAGAGACTCCGTAGATATGCATACTTAAAGGCCTGACAAACCACGTGTCATCATCTGTTCTAAGCTGTTCTAAGCTGTTCTATAAATGCTTCCATTATCGGTAATCTAGAAGTAACAGTTTTCAGTGAACAGTTAGTCAGACAGCGTTTGACTACAGAAAGAAAGACCTTACGTGGATGCCGGGTCCAGGCATCATTCTATTGGCTACGAGAATACCACGTGACACTCCGTCAGCCGGGATACAATGTGGCCGGGAACAATCTGTCTTATTGCGCGGACAGTCATAACACGCCTTGGTCAGAGTAAAGAAAAGCTCTAACTGGAATTCATAGTAACAGTCCCTGGGTTTGTTCACTTGACATGGTCTCGTGCATGTATGATTGGTGTATGTGTCTAAGACTGCAATAGATACATGACAAATATACATTACCATTCAGGTTAAACAGTTGCAACATTTAATTAGTATAAACTTTATATATTTTTAAAACGATTGTGAAACACGCTTTAACAACTTATAGTTAACAACTCTCGTTGGCGCGGATGCAAGCTTAGTGTGATCATACGTGTGGAAGGAAACCGAAGTACCCGGAGAAACCCCACCTTTCATATTTGGGGACCACCGTACCATCTCACATACTTCCCGGTCAGAGGATCGAACCCTGGTTGCATCGGTTTGATATTATTTATAATGTTCAATAGTTCTTTGAAACGAATCAGATTTACATTGATTAACAAAATTCAAGTGACAAGCTATAAATAAATTGAATAAAAAACGTTATTATGTAGAATCAGTAAACTAGTTTAGTATACAATACCACTAACAATTATGGTGTGATGGTACCACCGTACACACATACCGCATATTTCAATTGATATCACATCGATTTACAAATCGGGTAGAGAGGGGGAGAGGGGGAGGGAAATCCCATGAAAATTAGTATTATACACGGTTCCGACAACCCTTGGGCTATTTAACTCATTTTCTTGGTGGCGGCCATTTTGTATTTCGCCAATATGGGTGGGTGAGTCTCGGAGTCCGGCAAATGGGATGGACGAATTTGAACCAAAATATCCCTAAAGGCCCGTCTATACGTCCAACAAAGAAGAATACTTACATCTCTGGCCACCGCTAACTGTCACAAACGTCAAGCACAAAATAAGGTTGGTTCTGATGTCCATGTTTTACTACGGTATCAGCTTCGTGGCTATAATACCGGTATGTACACAGCCTATATTAATATAAGACAAAGAAATAGTAATAACTAGCTAACTAACTAATGAACTCTTTCCTCATAATTCCAAAGAAATGATAGTGTTGGGTTGTTATCTATGATATAATTTAATAACCATAAAATGTGTGTTTTACGTTTATTTATCGTCGCTACCGGTTGCCCATATGAGCGACGCCTCCTGAAGAGATTAGTCATTTTAGATTTTGGAGGATAGTGCAATGATACAGACATAGACCCATTACAGAGCCTCCTCTGGTTCTTTTACGTGCATGGTGTAAAGCACCGACACGAGACCTCGGTTTAACGTCCCATCTGAAAGACTGTTAATTTTATTAGGGTCAGACGGGGGATCGAACGTGCGATCCCTGGATTACCAGTCCAGCGTTCTACCACTGGGCTACACATCCGTCTGTAACCATAAAATAGATTGTTTATATACTGTAACTTTGAAGGCATTTGTACGCTTCTCGCGCATTTTAGAAGTTGGCTTTGTCGTGAAAATGAAATTGCGATCAAAATGATAATATTGTGTGTGTGTTTTACGTGTATTTATTGGTTGCCCATATGAGCGACGCCTCCTGAAGAGATTAATCATATGAGATGTTTAGAGGATAGTGCAATGAGACAGACAGAGACCCATTCCAGAGTCTCCTCTAATTCATTTACGTGCACGGTGTAAAGCACAGCCACAAGAACTCGGTTTACAGTCCCATCTTAAAGGCTGTTTAATTTGAATAGGGTCTGATGGGGGATTAGTTTGTATTAATGTTATTTGTTAATGTACATAATTGAAAGAGTGTGCCCTGAAGTCATTTGTCCTACTTTATTGTGTTGCTATGTAGATGTATTTACCCTCTCCGTTACAGAGCATACGAACAATACGTGCTAGGTGGACATAGAGGATTGATGTTCTCGGGGTTCAAGTAGATGACAGTCTATACATCTAAATGTACAAGGATGTTCAATGCTGTTGCTGACTACGTATGTCAGTTCCTCTTTGGAACCACGCTCATCACTGAAAAACCTGGCACGCGTTACCATAGCAACGCGCATTTCATTATTAGCAACACGAGCACTTAATAGCTTTTATTCAATGAGGGACCTCACTCATCTGGCTTTTCTATTACCTCCCTTTGCAGATAAAGTCCCATTTATCCCGAAATGCATAGCGGTCCTTTGAGTTGGAATCTTTTGTTTTTACTGTTGTTCCCTAACGAAATGTTGCATACTGATAAATTTAATGTTAGTTAATTGATAAAACAACAGAGTAATAATAAGATGAGAAAGAGGATGAATATTGATAGCATGGTGTGCAAAGGAACCAACGATAATGACAGAGGAAACCACTTAAGAGGACCTACATACTTTTATGGAGTATTCAGAGTCAGTAACTGACCGGTGTCTCTCATTGCATCGTAGTTACTCTGATATTTGCATCTTTTGCGAATACATACAGTGGAAGAGTGCGCTATAATATACTTTAAGTCAGGTATGAAAGCTAATTTACTTTCATATTATATGGTAAATATTTACCCAAATATTTGCCTCAAATACTGAGTATTTCCACTAATAAGCAAACGTGGTATACGCGGTTTGTTGACATAACACAATAATGTAAATATGGTCGATATTCATGCATAATACAACCTGTGTATCCCGAATAATGATATTTATGGTACAGATATACCGTTATATCGCACATGTGTGCCTATGCATATTTATTTGTAGACTAGTCTTAGATAAATTATCTATGAACGACATTATCTCGCGTTTAGTATTGACTCTGATGACAATTCAGGAGCGTGGATGATCATTATATGAAATCCTACCTAGATCACAAAAACACTGTTTAATGATTCAATGTTAGTGTTCGAATGTATTGGAAGAATTTGTAGTAGCAATGCATGTATACGTGAACAAATGCATTTTATTTGCTTTTTGCGATGTAATGTCGCTTTAAGCTAACATTATTTCCATTTTTAAAATAACTCCATTTTTCTAGACGAATGGGATTATTATGTGATAAGAATTACTGCAGTGTATTCGTATTATAGGTATTACAATTGTCCAATTGTTTTCAGGGAACTCGTTCTAAGCTTTCACTGGTGTTCTCATAGATATACAGGCTTGAGCTGGAATCCAGAAATGGCCAGGTCAATCTATTTACGCAGTTGAAATTCTACAACAATAATTGCTTCCCATATGATTCGCGGATATTCCAGCAGGGATGTGGTATATACTACATGATTTATACTGGAAAGGGTTTCATGTTATTATCAACATGTTTGCATTTAATTACTAAAGTATGCATGTAATTAATACAGTCACTCAATACACTATCCGAGTGTGTATTATGCAGAGTAAATGTTCAATCGTGTTTTTACGTTTATTTATCGTCGCTACCGGTTGCCCATATGAGCGACGCCTCCCGAAGAGATTAGTTATTTTAGATTTTAGAGGATAGTGCATGATACAGACAGAGACCCATTCCAGAATCTCCTCTGGTTCTTTTACATGCACGGTGTAAATCAACGACACGAGACCTCGGTTTAACGTCCCATCTGACAGACTGTTAATTTTATTAGGGTCAGACGGGGGATCGAACCTGTGATCACTGGATTACCAGTCCAGCGTGTTACCACTGGACTACATATCCGTCTGTAAAAATGTTCAATCGTCCTTATAGGTAATAGTTTTTCTTGTTATCATTTCAACGCTTTGTAATAAGTTATTACTAGAAATAGTATGTAAACGTACCTGTTCAATATTTTATAATAATCCTAATATGATAAACACTGACTCGTGAACATATATATAATATATAATAATATCTAGACAGGGTCACAAATCGTCCATCTTGTTAATAACCTTTTTAACTATGACCTCGTCTACATAAACATTAACTTCAATGTTAGTAAAATGAATGATGCATTAAGCGACTGATGGTCAGCAGTACCGAAACGTGTTGACTATATGTACACAATTGATATCTGGACATGGTCTGGGTAGCGGTGCATGAACAGTGAAGGGCCTAAGGATACTGTTGTGTTTATTGAAAGGGAAATGTCGTTTTCAAGGCCTGCACATGATTAAGCACGTCTATGTCATTTCAGAAATACTTTCATAACAATCTTAAGCCAAATTATGTATAGGAAATAAGCCGAAAACGATCCAATATGTAAAATATTGTCCAGACTGTGTTGTGTGCGGCTTATGTCTTAAACTTAAAACACACACTTACATAACAAGATCCTGTTAATTAAAATTGTTAATTTCGTACGCGTAGGATTTAATATAATACTCTGGCCTTTAGACACCAGTCCAATATTAATAATAATGGACTGCACGTACAAAGGTATGACGTCACGATAGAGTTTTAAATATACTGACACCAACAAGAAACGATGCACTTGCCTTAATGCAAATGTTGACGTCTACTCTCGTAAACATTGGGCAATTTGTGAAAGATTATTTTCTTCACACATGATAGTGAAATGCATAATTCTATGTAACGAAAATGTACAAGTGCACAGTTTATAGGTATAATTATACTATTTAACTCTTACATCAGCTACATCTACTTTATAAATTAGGAGTATTAGTTTATACAAATTATTTAGCTCGATTGCGAAGCAAGTTCTTTCAACTTATATGAATCACTCTCGAGACCTCATTCCTGATGTAAATCCATCGCCATGAAGGAGAGAGAAGAGGCAATGTGGAATTTAAATGCCTTGCCTAAGGGCAGAATCGTAACGGCTCCAGCGGGGTTCGAACTCCGGACCTTTCGCACCTGAAGCGAACGCGCATCCACTGTGCTATCACGACTTCCACTAAGTCTTCTGAGGCCCCCTCTGGAAATGTGGGCCCCCAACTGCGCCTCATGATGCACAATCTCATGTACACGAACTGAAAAAGGTTTGCGTGTTCCGCTCGCTGAAATATCGATTTTTCTACCAAATATCTGTTCCGTACTTTTCCCCGATAAACATAATTATTTTATTAAACCGAAAGTACTAACTAAGTCAGTTGAAAAACCAAAAAAACACTCGTGGTCTCAAGTTTCAAGTTAATAAAAATTGAAGCCACAAAGGTATACTTCAAAACCCGAGTTCCCAGAATAAAACAGCAGCGGTCGATTCATGCAGTCATATATGAGAAGACCTTCAATTAATGAACAACTGAATTATTGTCCAATTCCACTATAGAGTGAAGGATTTGGCGTTTTTCTTCCCCAATTTCCAAAATTTTCTCTGCATTTTGTGTCCGAGGGGGGGGGGCATAATAATTATAGCCAAGGGCTCCGGAAGGCGTCCGGCCGCCACTGGCTACATCTACGTTCTACCAGTTACTGGCCAAGTTCAACAGACTGAACAGGATTACCAGGTGGGTGTGCATATAGAAAGAAATGAATTAAAAGTGGTAGTAGAAGAGCAGTGAAGAGCTAAAAATAAAAGACTGCTATAAGATTAGATCAAGAGGATGGCAAGTTGAGCCTTTCAAGAGAGCGTCAACTGTACCAATGTCAGGAGGACGATTGTTCAAGAGAGCGTCAACTCTACCAATGTCTGGAGGACGATTGTTAAAGAGAGCGTCAACGGTACCAATGTCAGGAGGACGATTGTTAAAGAGAGCGTCAACTGTACCAATGTCTGGAGGACGATTGTTCAAGAGAGAGACAACTGTACCAATGTCTGGAGGACGATTGGTCAAGAAAGCGTCAACTGTACCAATGTCTGGAGGACGATTGTTCAAGAGAGCGTCAACTGTACCAATGTCTGGAGGACGATTGTTCAAGAGAGCGTCAACTGTACCAATGTCTGGAGGACAATTGTTAAAGAGAGCGTCAACTGTACCAATGTCTGGAGGACGATTGTTCAAGAGAGAGTCAACTGTACCAATGTCTGGAGGACGATTGTTCAAGAAAGCGTCAACTGTACCAATGTCTGGAGGACGATTGTTCAAGAGATAGTCAACTGTACCAATGTCAGGAGGACGATTGTTATACTTCTCTATGGTTCTTAGAAATCACGACTCTTGGTAGTCTGGTCTGCTGTGTGATGTGAGAGGCGTGTAGGTTGTAATAACCGATCAGTTGTGTTGACTGATACTGGGTCGTTGACTAGTGTGTATAGTAGAACCAGTCTACATATTACTTCCAACACTCAAAGACATGGACAGTTGTTAACAATCTCATTACATGAAACAGAGAACATTGCAAAGAACTACATACTATGTATATACACGGTCATTATGGTTAAACACAGTCATTAGTGTTACATGAATGGTACAGTAACCATCGGCTAAACAAAGTTGGGGCTGCCTGTACATATAAGAGGTGGCCATTGCAATCACGTATGGTTCAGGGGGTATATGCGAGTGGGTTTGGACTGTGGAATTAACTACATGTCGTTCAAGTTCCTTGTATGTGTTAGATGGTTGTCGTTGAGGCATACCAAGTTATTTCTGATCTTGAATAGATATATGACTGGTGATTGTTTGCATGGATATTCAAGTGTTTAGATAAACATTGTTGTTACACTGTATGTACAGTGATAGTCATTGCATGCACAGGTTCTGCTTCATAGGTAAGATACTTTTGTCAGGAGTGCCTGATGGTTGGGATATAGCCTGCAGCTAATCTGTGCACAGGTTCTGCTTCAAAGGTAAGATACTTTTGTCAGGAGTGCCTGATGGTTGGGATATAGCCTGCAGCTGATCTGTGCACAGGTTCTGCTTCATAGGTAAGATACTTTTGTCAGGAGTGCCTGATGGTTGAGATATAGCCTGTAGCTGATCTGTGCACAGGTTCTGCTTCATAGGTAGGATACTTTTGTCAGGAGTGCCTGATGGTTGAGATATAGCCTGCAGCTGATCTGTGCACAGGTTCTGCTTCATAGGTAGGATACTTTTGTCAGGAATGCCTGATGGTTAAGATATAGCCTGCAGCTGATCTTTGCACAGGTTCTGCTTCAAAGGTAAGATACTTTTGTCAGGAGTGCCTGATGGTTGAGATATAGCCTGCAGCTGATCTTTGCACAGGTTCTGCTTCGTAGGTAAGATACTTTTGTCAGGAGTGCCTGATGGTTGAGATATAGCCTGCATATGATCTTTGCACAGGTTCTGCTTCACAGGAAAGATACTTTTGTCAGGAGTGCCGGATGGTTGAGATATAGCCTGCAGATGATATTTGCACAGGTTCTGCTTCATCATAGGTAATAAACTTTTGTCAGAGTGCATGATGGTTAAGATATAGCCTGCAGCTGATCTTTGCACAGGTTCTGCTTCATAGGTTATACTTTTGTCAAGAGTGCCTGATGGTTGGGATATAGCCTGAAGCTGATCTTTGCACAGGTTCTGCTTCATAGGTAAGATACTTTTGTCAGGAGTGCCTGATGGTTGAGATATAGCCTGCAGCTGATCTTTGCACAGATTCTGCTTCAAAGGTAGGATACTTTTGTCAGGAGTGCCTGATGGTTGAGATATAGCCTGCAGCTGATCTTTGCACAGGTTCTGCTTCAAATGTAAGATACTTTTGTCAGGAGTGCCTGATGGTTGGGATATAGCCTGCAGCTGATCGTTGCACAGGTTCTGCTTCATAGGTAAGAGACTTTTGTCAGGAGTGCCTGATGGTTGAGATATAGCCTGCAGCTGATCTTTGCAAAGGTTCTGCTTCAAAGGTAAGATACTTTTGTCAGGAGTGCCTGATGGTTGAGATATAGCCTGCAGCTGATCTTTGCACAGGTTCTGCTTCATAGGTAAGATACTTTTGTCAGGAGTGCCTGATGGTTGAGATATAGCCAGCAGCTGATCTGTGCACAGGTTCTGCTTCATAGGTAAGATACTTTTGTCAGGAGTGCCTGATGGTAGATATATAGCCTGCAGCTGATCTGTGCACATGATCTGCTTCATAGGTAGGATACTTTTGTCAGGAGTGCCTGATGGTTGAGATATAGCCTGTAGCTGATCTGTGCACAGGTTCTGCTTCATAGGTAAGATACTTTTGTCAGGAGTGACTGATGGTAGATATATAGCCTGCAGCTGATCTGTGCACATGTTCTGCTTCATAGGTAGGATACTTTTGTCAGGAGTGCCTGATGGTTGAGATATAGCCTGCAGCTGATCTTTGCACAGGTTATGCTTCAATGGTAAGATACTTTTGTCAGGAGTGCCTGATGGTTGAGATATAGCCTGCAGCTGATCTTTGCACAGGTTCTGCTTCATAGGTAAGATACTTTTGTCAGGAGTGCATGATGGTTGAGATATAGCCTGCAGCTGAACTTTGCACTGGTTCTGCTTCAAAGGTAAGAGACTTTTGTCATGAGTGCCTGATGGTTGGGATATAGCCTGCAGCTGATCTTTGCACAGGTTCTGCTTCATAGGTAAGAGACTTTTGTCATGAGTACCAGATGGTTGAGATATAGCCTGCAGCTGATCTTTGCACAGATTCTGCTTCAAAGGTAAGATACTTTTGTCAGGAGTGCCTGCTGGTTGGGATATAGCCTGCAGCTGATCTTTGCACAGTTTCTGCTTCATAGGTAAGATATTTTGTCAGGAGTGCCTGATGGTTGAGATATAGTCTGCAACTGATCTTTGCACTGGTTCTGCTTCATAGGTAAGAGACGTTTGTCATGAGTACCTGATGGTTGGGATATAACCTGCAGCTGATCTTTGCACTGGTTCTGCTTCATAGGTAAGAGACTTTTGTCATGAGTGCCTGATGGTTGGGATATAGCCTGCAGCTGATCTTTGCACTGGTTCTGCTTCATAGGTAAGAGACTTTTGTCATGAGTGCCTGATGGTTGGGATATAGCCTGCAGCTGATCTTTGCACAGGTTCTGCTTCATAGGTAAGATACTTTTGTCAGGAGTGCCTGATGGTTGAGATATAGCCTGCAGCTGATCTTTGCACAGGTTCTGCTTCATAGGTAAGATACTGTTGTCAGGAGTGACTGATGGTTGGGATATAGCCTGCAGCTGATCTTTGCACAGGTTCTGCTTCATAGGTAAGAGACTTTTGTCAGGAGTGCCTGATAGTCGAGATATAGCCTGCAGCTGATCTTTGCACAGGTTCTGCTTCATAGGTAAGATACTTTTGTCAGGAGTGCCTGATGATTGAGATATAGCCTGCAGCTGATCTTTGCACAGGTACTGCTTCATAGGTAGGATACTTTTGTCAGGAGGGCCTGATGGTTGGGATATAGCCTGCAGCTGATCTGTGCACAGGTTCCGCTTCATAGGTAAGATACTTTTGTCAGGAGTGCCTGATGGTTGGGATATAGCCTGCAGCTGATCTTTGCACAGGTTCTGCTTCATAGGTAAGATACTTTTATCAGGAGTGCCTGATGGTTGAGATATAGCATGCAGCTGATCTTTGCACAGGTTCTGCTTCATAGGTAAGATACTGTTGTCAGGTGTGCCTGATGGTTGGGATATAGCCTGCAGCTGATCTATGCACATGTTCTGCTTCATAGGTAAGAGACTTTTGTCAGGAGTGCCTGATTGTTGAGATATAGTCTGCAACTGATCTTTGCACTGGTTCTGCTTCATAGGTAAGTGACTTTTGTCATGAGTACCTGATGGTTGGGTTATAACCTGCAGCTGATCTTTGCACTGGTTCTGCTTCATAGGTAAGAGACTTTTGTCATGAGTGCCTGATGGTTGGGATATAGCCTGCAGCTGATCTTTGCACTGGTTCTGCTTCACAGGTATGAGACTTTTGTCAGGAGTGCCTGATGGTTGAGATATAACCTGCAGCTGATCTTTGCACAGGTTCTGCTTCATAGGTAAGATACTTTTGTCAGGAGTGCCTGATGGTTGGGATATAGCCTGCAGCTGATTTTTGCATAGGTTCTGCTTCATAGGTAAGAGACCTTTGTCAGGATTACCTGATGGTTGAGATATAGCCTGCAGCTGATCTTTGCACAGGTTCTGCTGCATAGGTAAGAGACTTTTGTCAGGATTACCTGATGGTTGAGATATAGCCTGCAGCTGATCTTTGCACATGTTCTGCTTCATAGGTAAGATACTTTTGTCAGGAGTGCCTGATGGTTGAGATATAGCCTGCAGCTGATCTTTGCACATGTTCTGCTTCATAGGTAAGAGACTTTTATCAGGAGTACCAGATGGTTGAGATATAGACTGCAGCTGATCTTTGCACTGGTTCTGCTTCATAGGTAAGGGACTTTTGTCAGGAGTACCTGATGGTTGATATATAGCCTGCAGCTGATCTTTGCACAGGTTCTGCTTCAAAGGTAAGATACTTTTGTCAGGAGTGCCTGATGGTTGGGATATAGCCTGCAGCTGATCTTTGCAAAGGTTCTGCTTCAAAGGTAAGATACTTTTGTCAGGAGTGCCTGATGGTTGAGATATAGCCAGCAGCTGATCTGTGCACAGGTTCTGCTTCATAGGTAAGATACTTTTGTCAGGAGTGCCTGATGGTTGAGATATAGCCAGCAGCTGATCTTTGCACAGGTTCTGCTTCATAGGTAAGATACTTTTGTCAGGAGTGCCTGATGGTAGATATATAGCCTGCAGCTGATCTGTGCACATGTTCTGCTTCATAGGTAGGATACTTTTGTCAGGAGTGCCTGATGGTTGAGATATAGCATGCAGCTGATCTTTGCACAGGTTCTGCTTCAAAGGTAAGATACTTTTGTCAGGAGTGCCTGATGGTTGAGATATAGCCTGCAGCTGATCTTTGCACATGTTCTGCTTCATAGGTAAGATACTTTTGTCAGGAGTGCCTGATGGTTGAGATATAGCCTGCAGCTGAACTTTGCACTGGTTCTGCTTCAAAGGTAAGAGACTTTTGTCATGAGTGCCAGATGGTTGGGATATAGCCTGCAGCTGATCTTTGCACAGGTTCTGCTGCATAGTTAAGAGACTTTTGTCAGGATTACCTGATGGTTGAGATATAGCCTGCAGCTGATCTTTGCACATGGTCTGCTTTATAGGTAAGAGACTTTTGTCAGGAGTGCCTGATGGTTGGGATATAGCCTGCAGCTGATCTTTGCACATGTTCTGCTTCATAGGTAAGAGACTTTTGTCAGGAGTACCAGATGGTTGAGATATAGATTGCAGCTGCTCTTTGCACTGGTTCTGCTTCATAGGTAAGAGACTTTTGTCAGGAGTGCCTGATGGTTGAGATATAGTCTGCAACTGATCTTTGCACTGGTTCTGCTTCATAGGTAAGAGACGTTTGTCATGAGTACCTGATGGTTGGGATATAACCTGCAGTTGATCTTTGCACTGGTTCTGCTTCATAGGTAAGAGACTTTTGTCATGAGTGCCTGATGGTTGGGATATAGCCTGCAGCTGATCTTTGCACTGGTTCTGCTTCATAGGTAAGAGACTTTTGTCATGAGTGCCTGATGGTTGGGATATAGCCTGCAGCTGATCTTTGCACAGGTTCTGCTTCATAGGTAAGATACTTTTGTCAGGAGTGCCTGATGGTTGAGATATAGCCTGCAGCTGATCTTTGCACAGGTTCTGCTTCATAGGTAAGATACTGTTGTCAGGAGTGACTGATGGTTGGGATATAGCCTGCAGCTGATCTTTGCACAGGTTCTGCTTCATAGGTAAGAGACTTTTGTCAGGAGTGCCTGATAGTCGAGATATAGCCTGCAGCTGATCTTTGCACAGGTTCTGCTTCATAGGTAAGATACTTTTGTCAGGAGTGCCTGATGATTGAGATATAGCCTGCAGCTGATCTTTGCACAGGTTCTGCTTCATAGGTAGGACACTTTTGTCAGGAGTGTCTGATGGTTGGGATATAGCCTGCAGCTGATCTTTGCACAGGTTCTGCTTCATAGGTAGGATACTTTTGTCAGGAGTGCCTGATGGTTGAGATATAGCCTGCAGCTGATCTTTGCACAGGTTCTGCTTCATAGGTAAGATACTGTTGTCAGGTGTGCCTGCTGGTTGGGATATAGCCTGCAGCTGATCTATGCACATGTTCTGCTTCATAGGTAAGAGACTTTTGTCAGGAGTGCCTGATGGTTGAGATATAGTCTGCAACTGATCTTTGCACTGGTTCTGCTTCATAGGTAAGTGACTTTTGTCATGAGTACCTGATGGTTGGGTTATAACCTGCAGCTGATCTTTGCACTGGTTCTGCTTCATAGGTAAGAGACTTTTGTCATGAGTGCCTGATGGTTGGGATATAGCCTGCAGCTGATCTTTGCACTGGTTCTGCTTCATAGGTATGAGAATTTTGTCAGGAGTGCCTGATGGTTGAGATATAAACTGCAGCTGATCTTTGCACAGGTTCTGCTTCATAGGTATGATACTTTTGTCAGGAGTGCCTGATGGTTGAGATATAGCCTGCAGCTGATCTTTGCACATGTTCTGCTTCGTAGGTAAGATACTTTTGTCAGGAGTGCCTGATGGTTGAGATATAGCCTGCAGATGATCTTTGCACAGGTTCTGCTTCACAGGAAAGATACTTTTGTCAGGAGTGCCTGATGGTTGAAATATAGCCTGCAGATGATATTTGCACAGGTTCTGCTTCATAGGTAAGAAACTTTTGTCAGGAGTGCATGATGGTTAAGATATAGCCTGCAGCTGATCTTTGCACAGGTTCTGCTTCATAGGTAATATACTTTTGTCAAGAGTGCCTGATGGTTGAGATATAGCCTGCAGCTGATCTTTGCACAGGTTCTGCTGCATAGGTAAGAGACTTTTGTCAGGATTACCTGATGGTTGAGATATAGCCTGCAACTGATCTTTGCACATGTTCTGCTTCATAGGTAAGAGACTTTTGTCAGGAGTGCCTGATGGTTGAGATATAGCCTGCAGCTGATCTTTGCACATGTTCTGCTTCATAGGTAGGATACTTTTGTCAGGAGTGCCTGATGGTTGAGATATAGCCTGCAGCTGATCTTTGCACAGATTCTGCTTCAAAGGTAGGATACTTTTGTCAGGAGTGCCTGATGGTTGAGATATAGCCTGCAGCTGATCTTTGCACAGGTTCTGCTTCAAATGTAAGATACTTTTGTCAGGAGTGCCTGATGGTTGGGATATAGCCTGCAGCTGATCGTTGCACAGGTTCTGCTTCATAGGTAAGAGACTTTTGTCAGGAGTGCCTGATGGTTGAGATATAGCC
>CM026391.1:56635595-56693606 GCA_014843695.1 Archivesica marissinica | reverse complement strand
ACTCGGGATAGGGACGAACATAGGTGTTGTAAGCTTTTCTTGTTACTTGTCTTCATGTTCCTTTTAATGAATCTGAGATAGTTAGTAGCTTTAGAGATGTTGTTTATATGGGAAGACCAGTTCAAACCTTTACTAATTGTAACACATATATGTGTGGTGGCATCTGTTGTACAATGTTGTGGAGTGGGGAAGGGACTATGAGTGGTCTTCAGTTTCGAATAATTCTCAGTACTTTCACACTTGAACTCCATGGACCAGTCCCGTTACCACTGTTCTATGACATTCATGTCGCTTTGTAGGATTGGTGCATCGGAAGAGGATTTTACTGTGAAATACATTATGGTGTCATCTGCAAACAGACTTGATTTACTTTTGATGGAGTTGGGTAGATCATTAATATACTAGGCTAGGAAGAGTCACGGTCCTAAAACAGTGCATTGTGGGAACTCTGATATGACATACAGAGTAGCTGTCGTGTAGCCATCCACAACTACTCTTTTAGATCGGCCTTTTAGGAATCCACCGTGATGCCAAGGCGTGGACATGTAGTTTGCTGTGTTCAACCTTGTTAAACGCTTAACTAAAATCCATAACAATAACACACGATTGTTTACTATTTTCAAGGTTATCCTATACCTCTTGTGTGAAGCTGATCAGCTGAGATTCACAACAATGCTTTGGTCTTCAGTCATGCTTGAAGTAGCTTAGGAGGACATTATTATTGAAATTGGTCATGATGTTTGAGATCAATATATGCTTCAAAGTTGGGGGGGGGGAATAACGGTTAGAGAAATCGGCCTATTGGTACTGGCCTTTGCCGTTGGGCCTTTCTTATAAACAGGGACAATGACTGAACTTCTCCAATCTCACTGTCTGATTTTAAAGATAATTTAAAGATGGTGGAGATGAATGAATATAAAATAAATTATTTTAATAAATAATACAATGTCTACATGTAACTAAAACGATATGTTCATTGGGATGTACTGCCACGTACACGTAACGACGGATAGTCATGTCACGTACACGTAGCGACGGATAGCCATGTATCATGTCACGTACACGTAGCGACGGATAGCCATGTAATATGTCACGTACACGTAGCGACGGATAGCCATGTATCATATCACGTACACGTAGCGACGGATAACCATGTATCATGTCACGTACACGTAGCGACGGATAGTCATGTCACGTACACGTAGCGACGGATAGCCATGTATCATGTCACGTACACGTAGCGACGGATAACCATATATCATATCACGTACACGTAGCGACGGATAACCATGTATCATGTCACGTACAGGTAGCGACGGATAGTCATGTCAAGTACACGTAGCGACGGATAGCCATGTATCATGTCACATACACGTAACGACGGATATCCATGTATCATGTCACGTACACATAGCGACGGATAGCCATGTATCATGTCACGTACACGTAGCGACGGATAGTCATGCATCATGTCACGTACAGGTAGCGACGGATAGCCATGTATCATGTCACGTACAGGTAGCGACGGATAGTCATGTATCATGTCACGTACACGTAGCGACGGATAGTCATGTATCATGTCACGTAGATACGGATAGTCATTATTCATATCACGTACACGTAGAGACGAATACTCATATATCGTGTCACGTACACGTAGCGACGGATAGTCATGTCACGTACACGTAGCGACGGTTAGTCATGTCACGTACACGTAGCGACGGATAGCCATGTATCATGTCACATACACGTAACGACGGATAGCCATGTATCATGTCACGTACACGTAGCGACGGATAGCCATGTATCATGTCACGTACACGTAGCGACGGATAGTCATGCATCATGTCACGTACAGGTAGCGACGGATAGTCATGTATCATGTCACGTACACGTAGCGACGGATAGTCATGTATCATGTCAGGTAGATACGGATAGTCATTATTCATGTCACGTACACGTAGAGACGAATACTCATATATCGTGTCACGTACACGTAGCGACGGATAGTCATGTATCATGTCACGTACACTTAGCGACGGATCCCAAGCTCGATCAATACCCAAATATATTCGCAATATCGCGGTACATTCCCCCGTTCTTTTATATTTATGGAGGATAGTGCAATGATACAGACAGAGACCCATTCCAGGATCTCCTCTGGTTCTTTTACGTGCACGATGTACAGCACCGACACGAGACCTCGGTTTAATGTCCCATCTGAAAGACTGCTAATTTGAATAGGGTCAGACGGGGGAATCGAACCTGCGATCCCTGGATCATCCCTAAGCAACTTTAGAATGTATTTATAAATGACCATACGAACAATTTCTATGTGCCATATTCTAACCAATCAAATATCACGCCAGCATTAGATAAAAAAATCAAACTATAAATCGCATAAATGAACATATTTAATCATAAATTGTATTTATTTGTTTTTAATAATATTTTATTGCATTTTTTCATACAATACATTACATATAGACATACAATACTAAGAACAAATCAGAGATTAATATATAATTATATGATTGCAGAATGCGATACATTTTGTTGTGGATGGGAAAAAGCAAAGGGGTTGGGCTACAAGTTATAACAACATTATTTACAGCCCTCCCCGTTAATAATAAATTAATAAATTGTAAGCCGACTATAGTGGATATATAGCCAGGTAAAGACTATTGTTTCTGTCTGTTTATTACGTTCTGATAATCACCTGTATTTTACGTAATTTGAACCTTGAACTTGCTCGGGTATTTTCACTAGTTGATATTGTACATTGAATATAAAGAATGCAATAAAAAATATGGTTAAACTAAGTTGATATGCGCTAACATATCTGTATTGTATTGTTTATATATGTTGACAGTTGTCAGTTGTCATCTTGTTTCTTACGGTTGTCGGTGCACCCAAGTACTGGTTAACCGCTGGAGCCTGCCCAGGAAAGATGGTGTGAGGTAAACTGCCCGCCGGCGATATAGCCCAAAATGGTGCTGATGCAGGCGTAAAACCCGAAATATAACATAACAGTTGTCATCTTACAAACTCATAAGATGTTATTTGTACATTATAGATAACCTATGAATGTTCAGAAATCTATAACCTTCACCATCCATTCTATAATGGCATCGTCGCATTTCACTAGGAGAAGAATCATGTCGACGCAAACTGCTCGATACTGTAGTCCCGACTAATAGTTCAGGTTTGTAAATACACAAACCCACTCACCTCACACACCATGCTGCACGTATCCGTATCGTTCTTGCCGTCCATGTCAGCACTGTTCATTGCAGGACATACGTTTGTTATTTCTGGTATCCGTATTAAATTGTTCGACTTCGTCACTTGTAGCCAAAAATATCAAATGACTAATCTCTTCAGGAGGCGTCGCTCATATGGCCAACCGGCAGCGACGATAAATAAACGTAAAACACATACGTTTATGATGGTGCAACGCATGAAAGTAAGGAATATTGCCATAACGGATTAATATACGGATGTAAACAAACCCCAAAACAAATTATAATTTTCACTGTGACGTTTATTGATAATTTATTTAACGTTACATTTAATTCCATACTACGCCACTATCATCCCACAAAGCCGCTATTGAGAATAGCGGACATAGTTCCGTTGTCATGTGGCAAAGACATAGTGTCATTTGTTGTAGTCTTGTCAGATGCATTCCATGGTTTGAGTATGATGGTAGAGGCAGTGTTGGAACATTCCAATCTGTCACGGTAGACCACTGGTGAAGATGTAGACGAAGCTTAAACATATTGTATTGCTTTTAAATAGCATGCATATACACAAACTGCACAGCAGTTATACAACAAATGAAATTTAACTAATAGTATATAAGTGAAACTGTTATAATTTATTAGAAGCAAATGGTCTTGGTCACACGTTTCATCAACATTAATGACGGAGACGAAGCCCTACACAGCAATCACGCGAGTCACGAACCGAATGTGACTTGTCAATTAGTGGATTGCTTGCTCAAACCCATTTCCATCCTATTCCCGTGCAGATGGAGGATTTTTGATTGCCGCATCTAACCAGTCTACATAGAATGATACCATGTGTCAGAGCAGTATGGGAAGAACGGTCACTGTGGATGTGCCGCGATATTGCGAATATATTTGGGTATTGATCGTGCGTGGGATCTGTCGCTACGTGTACGTGACATGATACATGACTATCCGTCGCTACGTGTACGTGACATGATACATGAGTATCCGTCGCTACGTGTACGTGACATGGTACATGATTATCCGTCGCTACGTGTACGTGACATGATACATGAATATCCGTCGCTACATGTGCGTGACATGATACATGACTCTCCGTCGCTACGTGTACGTAACATGATACATGACTATCCGTCGCTACGTGTATGTGACACGATACATGACTATCCGTCGCTACGTGTACGTGACATGATACATGACTATCCGTCGCTTTGTGTATGTCACGGCCTGCTCAGTCGGTGAACGATTGTTCTGGCCACAGCCAGATGTACGTGGCAAACTATTTTATTTTGATTGTGGACATGGGTCCTTTCGGATCAGCAGGGTACTGAAAACAGTACAATATCAAAGATATATATATTTATTCGTGGTTGCACCTAACTACACAATATGCAAACTGTAACCATAACATGGTGATGGCGAATGCCATGACTTAATGAAAACAATAACAATGCATATGATGGTGAAACAATGTACACAGTCAAGTATATTCCTTTAAAATACAAACAAGCCCTCAACTCGTTCAAATACGTCATTAGGGTGTAATAAATTACCAAAATACTAATATAACTTAACTAACCTGAAAACAGTACAATATCAAAGATGACGTAGTTGGTCAAATCCGTAGAAGAGATTGTTTAACACGCCGGTATTGGAAAGGAACCACGGCCCCACTAAATCTTCCTTGTTACTGTGAATGTATAATCTATTTCAGTATAACTGGTATGTTTCCATCGTGCAACAATTTTTTAAATCTGATACGTTGTTTTCATATATTGAATTGTTAAACATTTCAGACTTTTTATTATACTTATACATCGTTTTTGCGTAAATGCAAAACAGTGCTCCCACCCCAACACTTCTTTGCTAATAGGATTATGTTGTTAAATTTCATTTTCAAGGGTATGTTCCAGAGTTGTGTCTGTACATAATGTTGAGGCAACTGAATAGGGCCTACGGTATTTACACACTATCTATATAATATACAGGCTGTCATAGACTGGTCATACATTAGTCGTATATATCTGTGTGATGAGATTAATAGATCAAATACAGACGGGTCAATAGTCCAGTGGTGAACACATTGGTCTGTGGATCCAAGGTTCGATCATCAGTCTTTAAGTCAGTGAATAACACCGTTCACGTAAAAAACCCAGATAATATTCTGACATGGGTCTCTTGTTTGTTTTGGGGGTTTAATGTATCACCGAGAGCTCAAGTAATATGGTGAATTTCCAGCTATTATTGGTGGAGGAAGATCCTGGGCGCCCCTCCATACAGTATGTCAAGTGTGAAAGGTCACCTGCCTGGGTAGAACCACAAACTTCCGAATAGTTTCCTTGCACGAAATAATCCGACACCCCCGGTGAGAGTCTAAACATCAGCTGTGAGGGGCAAGTGAATCGCTCATATGGGCAACCTACGATAATTAAGCTCAAAAACACAATAGATCAAAGACGATGATAAATGGTCGCTTTTCAAACTACCACATTGTTGTCAAGTTAACTTGGACGGTAAGTTATATTGAAACTAATTATAACTAGCACAATCATGGATGTTAGGAAATAGAAATAAGACAACGGAACTATTCTAAATTTCATTATTTATAATGTCACTGCAAATATACACCAATATAATTTTATAATACATATAGAGATACATATTGACACTTGTAACATTACTGATAATATGGGTAATGCAAGTTTTAATCCTCGCATATATGGAATAGAATTAGCATAGAATTGCCAAGATGAATTGGTTTAAACAATATTTATTGCAAACCATAAATCACATATAACATACAACATACAACAACATACATAATGAAAAGTAGGAAGCTAAAAGTAACTTTGAATTTGTGGTACAAAGAATGTGGTTGTTGAAATCTTGGCAGCCAGTACGTTTACGGACTCGAGCAAAGTCATTTATTACGTCTTTTATGACGTCACATATTGTTGTCTAAGTACGATTTAGCCCGTGGCACAGTTGCATCATTTTCTATCATAAAAACACTTTTCAGCCAAAATAAAAAGAACAATTTTTTTGTTAAGTGAATGATCGAATAATACTTTACTCAAAAACATAGACAGCTATTAATATCACTCGTGGCTAGCTTCACACTTGGTAATAATGATTTCAATGTTCATTCGGTGAAATATTATTCGATCATACACTGAAACAAACAAATATCCTCTTATAATTATATAGTAGGAACAAGAAAGAAAAAACAATAAAAAACTAGATCACATAGGCTTTTTACCCCGTTCGAGACCCCGCTATACCATACTAAAATGACTAATATCATAGTCTTTCAGATGAGAATTTAAACAGAGGTCTTGTGCCGGTGCTTTACACAATGCAAATAAAAGAACCAGAGGAGACATCATTGCACTATCCTCGAAATCTAAAATAACTAATCTCTTCAGTAGGTGTCGCTATAATGGGCAACTGGTAACTATGATAAATAAACGTAAAACACTCACATGTATTCATGTATTATGTATATCAACATATATATTGTATCGGATTGCTTTATGTAATGTTACAGCTTCTGTTACAGTATAGTGGGTAGTACAGTTAAAGCAGTTACATTTTCACACCAAAGTCTGTCTGTCACAACCTATGCAATCTGATACAACAAATTATATTTACTGTAAATCTATTTTCGTGTTTTGTTGCATCAACATTTCTGATTTCATATTAAAATAAGATTTGTTGCACAAGATATAGATTGAAGATATGTAGTGAACACAGTATGATAGACAATCTTGTTTGTACACAGGCTTCAATACCATATAATTATCAGGGTGTTTTCATGCACATCTAATTTTGCTTGTTTGGCATACATGTGCCTTCTTATATATATTGTTTGCTTTATTTGTGGAAACCTTAAATCACAAACATTAAGACCGGAAATTTCTTTCATAATTTTTAAAACTGTGCCGCTTGTCTATATGAAATCTTAATAGTCTATAAAAGAAAAGTACCAAACAGTATTCATTTGTATCACTGGATAGTTGCACAGTTTTCATCAGTTTTCAAAATTTCTAAACTGTAAATATGACAGCTAAGATTAGTGTCCTTAAATCAAGTGGTGTTGACAGAGGCATGAACTGATCTGTTGAAATAGTGTTGTCCACTCTTGATTTTCTTGGCCATGCTATCACACAATCATAGATCAATAGACTATCAACTGAGCCAACTGTATTCTGTATAATATGGCACTTCCGATAAATATCCTGCTGTACATCAATTAAAGCCATATCATCAGGGAATCTGCAAGAAATAACATATAAAAACTCTATTAACATCAAACTTCTACATTTATATCTGTTAAATTTGAACACTGGAATGATTGTGACCACAAGTTGGACATGCATCATTAATATTAAGCATTTGTGAGGGTGGACCTGACAGATATTAATTTTTTTAAGAATAATGTATAAGTGATTAGTACAGTGTGTGTACATTAATAAGATGGAAACTATTCCATAAATCTGGGTTGCTGTGACGAAACTAAATATATTTGGAGTTCGGCCTAATTCTGTTTTTGAAAAAACTATGGTTAACTTTTGTGTTTTTACATCATTCTTCACCGTGGATTAACACATCTTAGAATAATCAACTGTATAAATATTATTTACTTTACAACATTTTCGAAACAAGATTATAATATTAAGCACTCTCGTTGAAAGCGTATAATTATGTAGTCATGCGTGTGGGACATAACCGGAGAACACTCACATGTCTAATTTGGGGACTACCATACCATCTCACACACTTCTCAGTCAGTGGAAGGAACCCGGAATGCATTGGCTAGAAGCGAGCGTGCTAATCACTACGCTAATCAGACAGATAATCGAATCAACTTAGCAATTAATGATCATGTCGACAAGAGTTCACCTACCTGTTGATGCCATGCAAATCTGCAACTTTGGACAATAAATCACCCTTTGATCTAAATCAATAAGCATCTGAAATGAACAAAACGTTTCAACTATTATTGATACATAAACCAGTCAGTGTTTTCAACACAATATAATTATATTACAATGCAACTTTGTGGTCATTGGTTGTGGTAGTAGTTTGTAACCCAAAATACATGTAAACACAGAGTTCGATATATTCGGATTGATTTCAAACTGGACAGTGTATCTATATATAATTATGGTCATCCCGACTCATCGTGTCTATCATCGCATTAAGATCAATCATGACACCTTGTAATATGGATTATACTTTTTTTGGCTGTCCAATTTGCGCAGTAGTTAGGCATGCTCGCCTCTCACCAATTCAACCCCGGTTCGATCCTCGGAATGGACAGTATGTGATATGGTACGGTGACAGATTGAACAGGACGATTTCCTCCGGGTATATGTGGCATGGTGTCGGATTTGAAATCAAACTGTCCCATGTTCGATACTCGGTCAGTCCACGTATGTAGTGTCATTGAGCAAGTCACCACACATACATAGTTTAGCACTGGTTAACTGATTAGGTCGGCTAAGCCTGTCCAGAAAAACATTTGCATTTGGACACGTGGGGACGTTTAATTATGTGTACGAATACTGTAGCAATACACGAGCATTTAAAAACAAACAGACGACATTATAAACACAAGCATATAAATCCCTACCTGAACACTGTATCAATTTACTTAGCTAATGCGTTGCAGAAACATAATAGGTATCGTCATTCAGTTCCAAAAACATAATAAGTTATGACTTATGTGTAGACTGTAGTATAAATAGCGATATATTCTTATGGAAGTAGCGTCCCTTGTAATTCTAAAATAGAAATAAGGGCATACTGTACAGAAATGTGTACGCAAATAACACTGATATGCACCTTAATAATGCAAGATGTAGAAATATATCAATTTCACTTTACCTAGGTCAAACCGGGTATCGAATGAGAGCGGTTCGTCCCCTTGTCCAAATCATTCCCCCATCATATCCACAAGCAAGACAACCAATAGCCTCTTCCTGCGATATCGGGAAAGGATATTGGTGTCACACGTCTCCAATGTCTCTACCGGCTGAATATTCTTGCATCACGTCTCTGTGCACGGCTTCGGCGGCCATTTTTAAGACTGTTTCTGAAGTTGCGACTGCATCGAACCAGTCGTAAAGTTAAGACTTTATTTACGATATCTTAGCTGCGACTTTGTTGATAAATCGGACCGTGGTCTTAACTAAAACGTTACGACGGCGTAACTCGGTCTTAAGCAATAATCTTAACTAAGACTGACTTACGACCGTTGATAAAACGGGGCCCTGAACTGAAGATAATAATGTCATCCAAATATATAAGGCAGTCACGGAGATTAAGGTGACCCATGCATCGCTCCATCAGGCGTTGAAAAGTGGCCGGCGCGTTGCATAGCACAAAAGGCATTCTATTGCACTCATAGAATCCCAGACCACTTCCCACCTGGAATGCAGTTTTCTCTTTATCCTCCTCGCGGAGTTCCACCTGCCAATATCCTGATTTGAGATCGAGTTTGGAGAAGTACTTAGCCCCAGCTAACAGGTGTAGTGTATCTTCAATTCGTGGTATTGCATATGCGTCCTTTATTGTGCGTTGGTTAAGTTTTCGGAAATCAATACAGAAACGGATTTTTATGTCTTTCTTGCGCACGATTACAACATTTGAAGACCAAGGACTACTATACTTTATATTCACGCACCGGCCATTTTGATATCAGAACGAGGCTCTTAACGCACCAAAAAAATGGCAGCGTATCACTATTGTGTTCCACAGTGTACACACGATTCAAGATATAATAAAGCTCTATCATTTCATAGCTTTCCTGCCGATGTAAGCAGGAAGAAACAGTGGTTGATTAAAATCCGGCGAGATGAGGGGCCGTTATTTAAGGTAATAACACGCTAAAGTTTGAAATATTAAATTTCGGATACCTGTAGTGTAGAATTTCGGATACGTGTATTTATAATCACCATTCTATATGGTAAGCAAACTTGATAGTCTTGAGTCTTGACTCTTTTTTATTTAAATTTGTGTGTTTATTTATCTTGCGTGGACCTAGATATGTTTCCCTGGGCAAGCTTGGATGACCCAAACAATTAAACAGTACTCAGCAATGTGTGTTAAGTGCCTTGCTCACAGAACTACATGCCATGACCGAGTATCGAACCTGGGACTTTTTTATTTGAAATCCCACATTCTACCACCCACTGGCCCGTCACATTGTAATGTGTAAATAGCTTAGCACAGTAGATCCCCTCCGGTATCCCTAGCCTCTGTGGGTTTGGGATCACAGTGTTTTGTGCTACGTACATTATAGTTCTCACTTTCAGCTGAACGCCGTTATCACTTTATTTCAGCTTTACTGATGAAGAAGATGATGCAACCATGGTATGCCATACACCCGAGACGACACCACAGCCACAGTTTCACGATTATATTGGACCAGATGTTGAATACACATCAGAGGAAAAGTTAGCCGAGGCATCTCGACATATAGAGAAACTGGAAATGCGCATGGAAAAGCTTTCTATGACTCAATTTGGTGTACACAGGTTTTCGACTGATCCCAAGCAGTTACTGTTCTATACTGGCTTTGGATCCTATACTCTCCTTATGAATATTTTTCACCTGTTGAAACCGACTGCTGAGAATATGACTAGATGGAGCCAGATTCAGAGGCAGAGACATGGCCAGTGTGATCAAATTAATACTGACATGGCCTTCTACAATGAGAACCTCCAGCTTGTGGATCAGTTCTTCTTATTTCTTGTGAAGATACGCCTAGGACTATTCCAGCAAGATCTTGCCTGTAGATTTAATGTGTCACAGTCAACGGTCAGTCGCATACTTATTACGTGGAGTAATTTTCTGTATTTCCAATTGGGGTCATTACCAATATGGCCAAGTCGTGTGAAAGTGGACAAGTTCATGCCCGAATGCTTCAGTGCTGTTTATCCTTCAACACGAGTAATATTGGACTGTACGGAATTGAAAATTCAGACACCGTCATCACTCAGCTTGAATTCTGAATTTTATTCACACTATAAGGGCACAACAACATTTAAATCCTTAATTGGTATATCACCAGCAGGATGTGTAACATTTGTGCCGTCATTGTATGCTGGGTCCATCTCCGACAAGGAAATAACAAAACAGTCGGGAATTATTGAACTCCTAGAACATGGCTACAGTGTTATGGCGGACAAGGGGTTTCTGATTGAAGACATGTTGAAGACTAAAGGAGCCAGACTAAACATTCCACCCTTCTTAACTCAACGTGACCAGTTCACAAAAGAAGAGGTGGAAGAAACTCAAGAAATTGCTCGTCTAAGGATTCATGTTGAGCGTGCTATAAGACATGTAAAGGAGTTCCACATCTTTGACTCTGTTCTGCCAATATCACTTGCCGGATCAGCCTTGCAGCTTTGGACAGTGTGCTGTTTGTTGACCTTATTCAGAGGTCCATTGTTTTAAATTCAGAGGTCCATTGTTTTAAATGGCAACTTGACATGCTATGGGGATACTATAGAAAATAGAAATAAATCATGTGTATATAGATCATATCATTTGTATTTATCATGTTGCTGGGTACCATATTAACATATTATACATACTAAAATAATCAAAACATAAGTATGTAGGATTACTGTATATATATTTTTTTTTTTTGGCGTACAGAAACAATTAAAACCCAAATGAAATAAACCCGTGTGTTGGAAGTGAAATGTATAAATATATACATTTGACTTCCAAAGCGATATGTATATTGAGACTTTGAGAGAATCTATATATATATATATATATACATGTATAGATGTACAGTTAAATCTATATTAGTGGTCAACTCTATTAAGCGGTCAGTTATCAAATTTCCAATATCCATGTATTTAAATTTGATTCTTTTCAGAAATTTCTGTCTATGCAAACTTTTTCATAGAACAACTGGCCCATGCCTGTTCATCAAAGTAAATTCTCTCAATGTGCATATCGCTACTAGTCCAAACACAAAAATTCCCCCAAGTAAGCCCAGTTAAAGCCATTTGTCCAATAATTTGGAGAAAATAAGCATGTGACCGCTTTAGTTTGTATATTCCATTTTCATCCTCCTTCAAATAAGTACAATCCTTATAAGAACTTTTCATTGGACATTTGACTTCCAACACACCAAACTGGCTTATTTCATTCGGGTCGTAAATGATTCTGTCAGGCGAACTACCAAGAAATGGGACATTGGGATGAATCACAAACCCACAAGGCTTCACGTTTAAATGTTTGTGTGTCGCATATTCCAACACAGCATTTTGTTCATTTTGAATGCCGTGCTTCATTGCTTGTGTTTGAACAATTTTCGTTGATGTCAGCCTGTCGACAAGGGCGTCAAAGTCCTTTTTTCGTATGACTACATCCTTAAATGTTGACGATGTTATTCGCTTTCGCCTCAATTTATACCACTCGGGGCAATCACTCTGTGCTCTAGTACCTTCTTCAATTTCCTTTGATTGATTTAAAGTTAAAGTCAGACTATCTATAAACAACTTCTCGTCTTCTTTAAACACTGTTGATACGAGACAGGTCAAGTCATGGGTTGACAGTGGCAGCTCGGGGAAATGGCTGTCATCATGAATTTTAATAATGCTACCATCCAATTTGGGTTCAGGCGGTTGATGAGATAAGGTGCTCCCAACATATGCATTTCCAAATGCTGTGGATTTTATGTCGAGGGTTTCAAACGAATCCGGGAAAACTTGAAGAATTTGCATATTTACAACATGTAGGGGTAGCATATGTTGAAGGCCAGACATAAATGTCACATCCGGAAAGTCAGAGTTTATTGGATTGTACAAAGTACTACATATGCAAGATTCTGATTTCGCTTGAGACTTTGGTTTCACAAATTTGACTTCATTCAACGGTCTAGCCTTGATACCATGTGTTCTTGGCGGTACTTGCCACTGTTGAGGACAGGATGTTTTAGAAATAATGTCCGGTACTGACTTCATGTTCATCGTTTTATAATGGGCTAGTTGGTAAACAAGTCCAGCTACATGGGCACATGAACCCATACCAGCCCCGCAACGACACATCTGACTTTCCAACTCCTTGGTGTTCAGGATTGAGACCTGAAAAAGCAAATGGTAAATAATAGAATGTTATTGTTAATGTAAACTCATTATATGTGATGTTTATGTATACTCATTATGTGATGTTATATGTAATGTGTACTCATTATGTGATGTTTATGTATACTCATTATGTGAACAGTGATGTTGTAAATGTGTGACTGTCATTCGCTCGGATAGCTCAGCTACATGTAGAGCATCGACTTGTATCTCTAACAGAACAGAGATCGAGCAAATATAAACTTGTGTTTTCGTGGAAGGAAACCTGAATACCCATATATCCAGATTGATGACAACCATACCATTTTGTATATAAATATTGATAATATTGAGTGATGCATGCACCAACTGACTTATTCAACTACATGTATTATAAATAAAATTGTATTCTGTTCACTCAAATGGACTTTGTTATGTTGGTTTATTGGCAGAAAAGGTTCGGTCATATCGCGACTGTTCAGCTACCGACCTTCCGTAACCAATCTGTATATCTTCCTCGCATGTAATAAATCGACACCCCAGTGTGATTTGAGACCTGCCACGGTGATGGACAAGTGATTTGAAGTCATTGACCAAAACTGACTCAGTATGAAGGTTGAATTGACTCCGTGTACATGTACTTACAATATATATAATATAACAATATCAGTAACAACTGCATGACATCAAGTCAATTATATTTAAAGTACTTACTTGTAAAGACCATACTTCTGCATTTTTTTTCATGGATCTGAAGCACATTGCCCTTACGTCACAACCATTGTTTTTGACTTTGACTGAAATTTCAAAAGTCATATTTAATTTTCAAAGTCACAAATAATATATATTGTTTTTGTTGATATATCTAGGCAAATTTTAAGTCGTGTTATCAATATGGCGTGAACCATGTACAAACTAACACATAAAGTGTGGAAGTCGTGATAGCGCAGTGGATGCGCGTTCGCTTCAGGTGCGAAAGGTCCGGAGTTCGAGCCCCGCTGGAGCCTTTACGATTGTGTCCTTAGGAAAGGCATTTAAATTCCATGTTGCCTCTTCTCTCTCCCTCGTGGCGATGGATTCCATTAGGAATGAGGTCTCGATAGTGATTTATATAAGTTGAAATAACTTGTTTCGCAATCGAGCTAAAATAAATTTGTATAAACTATAAGTGAACTTGACCAAAATTTTGGTTACGTTTCGACTAGGGTACGTTTTGACCAGCACCCGTCTGCATCAGTCGTTCATTAGACTATGTGTGTGCATTTTACATAATAGATCTAAATAAACAGCATAGATGCATGAAACAGCCCGAAAATCGTTTGCAAGACCAATTAAATATTGGGTTACGTAATTATACTGATATAAACTGGTGTAAAATGTTCTAGAAACGTCTACAAACAACATCTTTGTAAACACGAAATTGACGAATGAACTTACCTTCAACATCATGCACGTACGATCCATGGAAGAATCTGTAACCCTTATTCAGATGTTTATTAGGAACCTTGGAATGTTTTTTAATGATTGAAATCACGTCATCCATTGAAATATCGGGTACTGTCGCTAAATTAGTGGTCCATCCGGGATCCCTGAGGCATTTGTTGATAGCAGCCATTAATATGTGCGTTAAGAGCCTCGTTTTGGATATTTTCAGAACGAGGCGTGAGTAAGGAGTATATTCTTTAATTGCACCAATATCCAACATCTCTTGTAGATGTTCCTTAACCTCGTTAAAAATAGCTGGTGGTACATGACGATATGGCTCTTTGAACGGTTTATTATCATTCAAGTCTAGTTAATGCTTCACTGCAGATGTGTGACCAAGATCAGATGCACTCTTTGGAAATACGGTATACCATTTATCAAATAGATTGTATACTTTTAATTTCTGTTCTTCAGTTAAACTTGAGTCCTCAAGATCCACCCCGTATATATTCAACGTTGTATCCATATTTAGCTCATCTCTATTTTCTTATTCAGGTACTGCTTGATGCAGATGATGACTGACTGATGATGGAATGCCATTCATGTGCTGCTTTGTTACCGTTTCAGATGTACGAGGATCGAGGTTGATCGATGTAGAATTGTTTTCAAAGATAATGCTTCACGGAAAACTTTCACTTCTTCTAGCTGACAAATATTTGATTTTGCTGGTATTCGTATAACCTTTGCAAACAAATTGCATATTCGAACTGGTACACGTGCATTTTTACCACGATTGCCTAAAGTAACTACTCTAGGGCACACTGTAGCTCGATTTTCAGGAGCATTTTCCAATGGTTCCGTAACAGCTGCATCGGTGTTTTTCTGTTTACGAACAAACACGGTTATCGTTTTTGTTTCCATTGGTTGCAGAGCTACGTCTCTTGTAGATTTTACTACGACCTGATATTGCATTAAAAGCCATAGTCCAGGGCTCCGGTAGTGTATGCGTGTCCGGTGTCTCTATGTGTTGGCTAATATCCCGAATCAGATTCGTTCCTATGACAAGAGGAACCTGGTCATGATAGGCAGTGTCTTCCACCACAAGAGCAAGTATCGAAAAAGCTTTATCAGATAATAATGGAACTCTGATATTTATTTCCGTGTAGCCACTGTAAGGCAATTGTTCTCCACTGGCACATCTAATGTCCAATTTAAAATCTTCCAGTGGATATAATGAAGGTACTTGATTTAAAGATTGGTGGAATTTTTCAGAAATTGTTGTTACCATGGATCCAGTGTCTATTAAGCCTTTAGTTCTGGTATTTTCGACCATTATTTCACTTTCATTACTATTTCCAACAATTCTGTTATATTGTACTTTTCCCTATAGGGCTTCTAAATGTGTCTCCAGTTTGCCCTTCAACGGATACTTCTTTTAGTTTAACTGTTTCTTGATTTCTCCTTGTGGTTCGCTACTGTCCAACTTCTGTCGAAATGATAAGCGTTCTTGCCTCTGCCTGTCCTCTGGAGTCCGGTTTCTAGTATCTACATATCTACTATTGCTTCTAGATCCTCCTCCATAAGGATAATTTCTAAAACCCCTCTGGTTATATCCTCCTCCATATGGTCGATATTCTGTAGCATGTTGGTAGCTTTCTCTTCCTCTATCAAGCTTTTCAGTTTGCTGATTTCTTTTTACTTCTCTAATCTCTTTTTCTAATCCTTCCATTTTCTTCAGTAGCTGACCCACCATTGTCTTACTCTCATCTACCTTTTGTAAGGGTTGACATGCGTTTGTCTCTTCTGCCTTATTCTTAGTATATGTTGTGTATTTATCTTTATCTGATTTCATTGGTGTATTGTCTACTTTCATTTCTAATTCTTCTATCCTAGTCTTTCTTCTTAGTATATCAAAGGAGTCACTTGATTCATATGCCGACCTTGTTGACATCTTTATTTTCTCGGAACAGAGTCCTCTCCAAAATCTTTCTTTTAGCTTTCTATCTTTTCTTGATTCCTCGATTTCACCTCTTTCTAAAGCTTGGTTGAATAATGTTTCTAACCTGATACCCCATTCTGAACAAGGTTCGGTCTCATTTTGCTTTGCAGAATAGAAATCCTGTATTATTGCATCACCACTTCTTATGTTGCCGTATATGTCTTCCATCTTTTTCATTATTTCCTTTGTAGTGGCTGATGGCTTCAGTGTCAGTAGCACCTTTCTTGCTTTTGATGTGATGGAATTTCTCACTGTCTGTGCTAAGACATATTCTTGGTATAATCCAGTTTCCATCAGACTTGTAACTGCTAAACTCCATTCCTCAAATTGCGTTCCAACAAAGTGTTGTAGCTTTGGTTTTCCAATTGAATTGCTTGAGTAGTTTTTATCTATGACTATGTTCTTGTGTTTCAAATAAAATTTATCTCTCTATTTAACTCTTTTCTGTAGTATTTCCATTTCTTGCTTTAGATTATCCAGTCTTTCTTTCATAACCAAATCCTCCTCATCATCTGATATGTCAGTATCTTCAATCGCATCTTGAATTCTCAGATGCTCTATTCGTTCTCTTATATATAGTGCCTCTTGCAATCTTTTCTGTTTTCTTTCTTTCAATATTATTTCCTTTCTTTTCTTTCGTTCTTCTTCAATCTTACGTGAATTCATTTCTTGCTTTACTAGCAACATTCATTGCTGTTCTAATTCCTGTTTCACCATAGCATTTTCCAATTCCTGTTTCTCCTGTTTAAGTCTCTTCAGTTCATTCAATTCAATCATTCTATCCATATCTACATGTTTCTGACTTTCTCTTTGATTAACTCTTCGCAAACTACTAATGTGTTCTCTATCTATTCCAGTTATCACATCATCATATTTCAAATGTTGGTTCATCTGTCTTAGTTTGAAGATCATGTCCAATTTCATGTTGTTCATTCTCTAAATATCCTGTAGAGTCAACCACATGCAAACTATCTCCTTCGTTAAATTCATTATCATCATGTGTGCTATATGCATGTTCAGGTTTTCTCAACTCCTCAGTATAACTATCACGTTTGCCCAATTCATAGTCTGTATCTGACTGAGTTTTGTCTTAATCGCTGAGTTCTACGTTGATCTATCTGTCTTCTCAGTGTCTCCTCTTCTATCAAATCTCTTTCACTCTGTTCTCTAATCCTTCCTTCGGTTTCCTCTCTCAACATGTCCCTTCTCCTTATTCTAAGATCTCTTGCAGATAAATAGTCTGCCATATTGATATCGCACAAATAGAGTCCAGGGAATACAATATCACTGTCGTTTATTATTACAATCTGAAAAACATACATTAAATACACAATGTTATCACACAAATGTCATTTCACATACACTATATCAGTGTTACAACTGCTGTGACCTCTGTAAAATTACAAAACACAATACACTTATAATCAAACTAAGTAGTTAAATCAAAACACAATACAGTATGAGGCTACTGTGGATAAAATTATTATCCTACTAATCTGATTACTTCCCCTTGCTCGATAACACCATTTGCAATTATAATATTTCACTACTTACTGATATGTCCACTTCTCAGCAATGTCAGTGTACTATAAATTTATATATGTGACCCTCCATTACAATACCAGTCGGAAGTCGCTAAATCCAATTTCAAGATATTGACCAATAATCATGATACAGGCTAAGATCACCATATTTTGGATTTCAGCATATAAATATTAAGAAATATGTATATTGCAACTACGGCAAGGTTATTTTGTGAAAAGTATTACAAAAATGCATAAAAACCCTTATTTTGTGAAAGCACTAATTAATTAATTCTGACAAATTAGTCATAAAACAATGAAAACCGTGAAAAATGGGCCTTGAAAACAATACACTTCAGGCTAAAGTATCGGGAAATCCCCGTCATGTTTAGTATTAAAATAGAGCTGGAAGTTCCCTCTATTCAAATTTGATAAAGATATAACTTCATAACCCTGTATTAACCAATCAAAGCTGTTGAAACAAACACCTACGATGTAAACAATTCTTTTGTTACCAAGCATGTGACCTGAAACGCGGTGTTTAATTGGCTACTGAGTTTTGCGCATGCTCTGTGCATATTTTCAAAACGCAGTTCCGATTGTAAAATGGATGCAGAAATCGCGAACGATAAACACAAGCCAGCCGCCAACAGTGGCCACCATTTATTTCTAGCAAGTATTAAGAACCGGAAATGTGAAGAGTTTTCGCCCGTCTTGTAAAACGGTGTAATTTAACGGTGCGTATGTAATTCTTTCACTTCAGCCAGCTGTCATTAAGTTTCTGCAAGTGATTTAGAGATTTATTAACTTTTGCAAGCAAACCGTTAGCTCTTTCGAAAATGGCAACAGTTTGTGAATGGACAAGTGAATGGCCATCTGTCCAAGAAGTGTACCTGATGCAAAGTTGGAGTAGACCGTAAGTGAAAAAGACATATTTAGTGTAAAGGTTTGCCAATTTCTACTGTAATGAACTATTTTGTTTAAGTCCACATGTACATTGTATATTGCTATAGAGGCGATACACGTATACACGTGGTTTTCGAAAGGGTGGTTGTCAGTTGACTAAGTGTAGGGTCCACACACGCCAAGATGGAGAGGCATACTTGCTGTCACTTAGCAGCTATGACACCAGGCTACATGCGTATACCCGGTCTTATGGGGTCACATTGCCTACTTTGCTCGCTATTCAGTACCAAAGAGGTCCGAAACCGTAATTCTGTGGTTTTCGAAGGGGTGGTCGTCAGTTGACTAGGTGTAGGGTCCACCCAGGCCAAGATGGAGAGCCATACTTGGTGTCACTTATCAGCTATGACACCAAGCTACATGCGTATACCCGGTCTTATGGGGTCACATCGCCTACTTTGCTCGCTACCCAGTACCAGAGAGATCCCATAGCATAGTATGCCCTTTTTTCCTATGGTGCTGACCCATTGGCATTGTAGAGTGTCATATGTGGTGTTGTTTTATAGCTATTACACAATGTTATGTACCTATGCCCAATTATATAGGGTCTAATTGCCAAGCTGTCTACATATTCGCTACCAAATATACTATTGTCTGTAATTATAATTTTGTTGTTTCATACCTGGATCTTTTGGCGGTTAATAAGATTGTCACAATGATGGAAAATTACAAGGGGAGCTAATTATTTTCAAGTTAGTGTTTGCTGGTATAATTAATGTTTGCTGGAAATATTTAATGTTTGCTGCAAATGAGGGCTCACTAATGAGGGCTCACTTGTGTTCACTATCGCGAACTTGTTAAATTTAAATGCAAATGATACCTCAGAATTAGGCGATGTAGTGACAGAATATTTTTCAAACTCTTAGGAAGAGGATATGGAATCAGGAAACTCGAGTGACGAAGGCAGTTCCTTGGATTCTGAGGACGAATTCGACCCTAAACGAACTTTGTTTTGACCAAGTTCTGCAGAATGACACTGTGATACAGAGTATGCGATGTGCACAGGCGAGAATTTCGATACACTTGAATGGGAAAAGGCTACACAATTCAGGTGAGTTTTATTAGACATTGTGAATGTTCCATTTATTATTTTAACAGGCTAGTGTGATGGTCGAGTAGCGACAGTCCCTATGGACCCGAGTAACCTGAATCATTTCGCTTCCTGGTTTCGATTTGATAATACCATTTGGATACCACAATGGAAAATAAGAAACAGGTAGTGGATTGGATCAGGTGTATTAGTACAGAATGTGTGTGGGTTTGTTAAAACATGTCTAACCTATTTGGTATGGAAGTGAATCAATATGGGGGAGGGCTGCAAAAATTGTACTGGGAACTGGGGTATGGAAACTATGTATGTAGGCTAGTCTATACAGCTGGTATATATGAAAGAGAGACACATAGAGGGAGTGTGAACAATGTCGGAGGGAGGTGCCATCTGCCACAAATTTAAGGGTGAGGTTCGCCGTAATGCTTAGTGCAAGGGAGTGATATTGATGGTAAACACAGCATCAATGCATGATGTATATGCTGATTGAGCTTATTTACCCTCACAGTAGTAAGGGCGTCTCTTTGGATGTAACAAACGGGCGCCATTTTTAATTCTATTTATAGTAACTCATTTGCATATAAGGTAATATAAAGTAGGTCACGCACGTGTGTGTTTATTTTTAGTATATGTGTCACTATAGAGCCACCTCCTTATTGATGACGTATGTGTATTGCACAACTACTGAGCGCGGCGTCCATGTACGAAGGCGTACCTCTATGTAACGCTCGGTGGCCATCTTGGATGACCTAGTTACAGTAACAGATTTGCATATAAGTCAAGTGTCTCTACGCAAGAGCGGCGGTCATTTTGGATGGCCTTATAGGTTATTTTTAGCGACCATGACGTAAACCTAACCAAAAATAATCGCCAATGACAGTCAAGTACAAATCTTTAAATACGTTTGTTCCGTCTCGAGACATGGGAACCTACCGCTCTATAAATAGCAATCGCGTACGTTTCTATAAATATCGACCAATTGGAACGAACCGATCCATAAATAGCAATTACGTACGCTTCTATAAATATCGACCAATTAGAATGGACTTAAATCTATAGGCCTCAAACGTTTCATAAGCTTCACGAACTTCAACCAAGAAATCCTAATTATACACTATATACAGACTTAACCTATGTACTTTAGTGAAAATGAATAATATATATCTTACCTCGTTACGTATAATTCCATAAAAACACAATAAATTATTAATAATCCATAATGTACCTCTTAGCGGGGCATGTCACCCCCACTAGACAACGCGTTGCCCTAGCGTATATGAAACATGAATAAAGTACATGTATTTTATCGCATAGAGTGATACAATGAATAATATAAATGTATAATCGTTAATACTTGTTGTTCCAATTATAATGCCCGTTAACACAATTAACTGAATCCAAATAAGCTATTTAGGTACCTGATGAAAAACAGAAAGCAGCGTTACATAGACGCTCTTCAAGACACGGCGCACAGCTACAACCACACGATACATCGCAGTTTAGGCACCTCACCCAACACCATCAGTACAGAAAATTAAGGCGAAAGCCGTTTGCAACAGTGTTTACTATATCTTTGAATACTTGTAAGATTATACACCATCCCAAGATACTTCGCACTAACTGTAGGAATGTGATAAGATAATTAATCTAATATTTTATGTCTCAAATAATCTTACGAATTTACCTAGGAATGAAAGCGAAATTTTTAACCAGCGTGACCCCAGCATGTATTGATTTCTGACACATTCATGAAGGTAATTCTAAATATCACATGTTGTTAAATATGTCCCAATACACCGTACAATCTAACGGTAAGACGAGACAGGTAATTAATTTCAAATTACTACAAATCGACATGGAAGTCTGTAAATGTAATTAAAAAATGTTAAATGTCAATTATATTCAATGATTGTAAAAAAATTGGAATTGACCGGTTTTGACCCTAGAAATCGATTCAGAACGTATCAATTAGTAGAATTTGATATTAAACATGAGTAATATTGATGAATTAATGCATATTCGTTTTTATATTAAATAAAATTGACATGAGAGATATTGCAACAAATTAGTTATTAACTTAACAGATAGTCAAATATTGCTATAGGCTAAACTTTTCTTGAAGAATGGAATTAGTTGATTTCGAAAAACTAAATGGCCGACGAATCTGACGTCATCAATTTTTCGACTCGGTATTAGAGCGTATACATCTGTATAATTCGACGTAGCTCGGCGAGACCAATCCAACGATATCTTTCCTTTATTTATACGGCAAGTAGTTTTCGAGATATCGAGGTTTAAAGATTTTATATATCCTTAAAGTCCCAATAATGGAAATGAAAAATATTTAAACATAAGTAACGTAACTATACGTTAGTTCTAATATACGCGTATCGTCGTCACGAGTCCAACGCTACCCTTCATTTGATCTATCATTATTCGTTTTCGATATATCTATAATACTAATTATGTCCCTTTAATCATAAATAAGTTTGACGAAAAATGAACTTTGAGGAAACTGTTTGGTATCGTTGGAAAGATCTCGAAGAGACAATGACGAATCCGCGACTCAATTAATTTTCTGACCTCATACCGGAAGTAGTGATCCGAAAAACCGGAAGTACCGATATAAATTCGTTATATAAGCTTTATTATAGGTCCTATCTATCCGGGGGTTTCGATAATCGTACTAAACAATTATACGTTCCGCACCTACGATTTTCAAAATGGAGGATAAAAATGGCTTATTAATGGTCCATTCGACTTGGGGTGTGTTGCTCCATTTATGTCTGTATCTACCTTTAATTATAATTACATAGATAATGTCTGTACACAATTACCTCCCTCTACACATTCTCATTATACCGATAAAATGATTTTATTTATTATTGTCATTTCAATCGTAAGATGTTGGTGGCCACAATGCTCTATTATATAATTCATATAGGTACCTAAATATCCTTACACTTTGGCATCCAATACTTAAGTCACAAAGGACTGAGCACGCGCATGTTTATAGTTTCCGGAATATTACATCAGTCAGTTGTTGGCGTCACGAAATCATGCCCAGACACGTATAGACCTATCCTATAAATGACCTACGTTACATTTACATACATATCTACAAAATACATATCTACACACATATATACCTACTCTGTATGTTACATACATATCTACAAACATACATATCTACACACATACATATCTACTCTGTATGTTACATACATATCTACAAACATACATATCTACACACATACGTATCTACTCTGTATGTTACATACATATCTACAAACATACATATCTACGCACATACGTACCTACTCTGTATGTTACATATATATCTACAAACATAATATTTACTTTGTGTGCAACATACATATCTACACACAAACATATCTACACACATACATATCTACACACATACATATCTACACGCATACATATCTACACACATACATATCTACGCACATACATATCTACACGCATGCATATCTCCTCTGTGTGTTACGTACATATCTACAAACATACAAATCTACTTCGTGATTACTTGACTCGCTATAATATATTGTTTCTTGAATACTAAAGCAGGTACCATATACATTATATAACTTCGTGATTACTTCACTCGCTATAATAGACTGGTTCTTGTATATTTGACGGATTAAAGAAGACAACCTCTCCAGTAGGTCAACAGCATTCAGTATCACGTGCCAATACGTCACAGACTCTGCCAACTGCAGTTGTACAAACACACAATGTTTAACGCTTTCGTATAATTGTCCTGCATCACATTTATTACCAACATCTATAACAATGATCTTAACTCGAATACATATGTATTACAATATGTAATTTACATTACATATTGCAGTAATTGATCTGACAGGTATCTCAGTCATGTGTTCGTTTATACGCTATGAGGGGAAACAACGTAACATTTAAAGCGACACTACATCAATGAAACTGTAAATTTCTGCAGAATGTAATTTCCTATTATATGGTATAATCTTGTTTCCAATATTTGCCTTAAACACCTTCAACTAATAAACTAACGTCGTATACGCGGTTTGTTTACATAACACAATAATGTAAATAGGGTCGGCATCCATGCGTAATATAACGCGTGTATCCCGAATAACACGATATATGTTACAGATTTATCGTTATATGGAATCCACAAAACACTGTTTATTGATTCAATGTTATTGTCGAAAGTATTCGGAAGAATTTGTAGTAGCAATGCATTTATACGTGAACATGCATTTTATTTGCTTTTTGCGATGTAATGTCGCTTTAATGATGTAGTTATTCATACTAAACTATTTAGCTTTTGTAGTGATGTCGTAACGAGAGTAACACCGGGGAATCGATGCTACACATTGTAATGCAAGTGAAACAATAATAACATTATAGAGCGACATCATATTATGATTCATAAAGATATTTCATTTTTGTATTTTAGCAAATGTAAACATAACAATGCCGAAACTAAAATATAAATCGGAGGCTGATAGGGGTACACCTAATTTTAGTAAACACATGTTTTGTAGTCAATGTGACATTTCATCTCTATATAGCAATTGTCGACTCATTTGAAAAATACATCTCGGAAAATATGGTAATGTGAACGTCTAACGATTGACATTCTATGATTCCAAATTATCGTGTGGGAGGGGGTACACCGCACGCACGCACAGCCACACACGCACACACACACACACACACACGCACACACCATCTAGCAACATTGCACCGTTGGTGCTTTGCAGCAATTTATTCGCCGGCCCTACACATTTAATGTCGCTAGCTACGCACCTGGCTATGCATTTGTAGGGAGGTCATTTGAGTTTGTTTTTATTAAATTGTCGTTCTTTACTTGCCTTATTTATTAGTTAGTTTAAACAATTGTAACAGCGATTTTGAAAAGGAATGTATGGTTAGGCAAACTTGGGTTGATAATGTTGCATCATGAAATCCATATTCGAGGACCCTCTATGTTGTGTTCCTAGTACGCGCAAGGTCCAGTTTCCCTTATTTGCGTTGTGTTTCTAAAATGTGTTACAATGAGTTCATTGGTGTCATTGTTTTGTTTTTGGGTTTTAAGATATCCAGCTGGCTTGTGGAAGGTCGGTGGTTTTGATGGAGTAGCCTCGCTTTAAAGAGTCTTCGTAAGATTTCATGAAACCTCGGGCTTTTCCTGGGTAGAGTTGGCGTCCCATAATTCCCACTAGCGATACGTCTCTCAAGTTTTTCATCAATACCATGTACCAAGTATTTAAGGTAAAAACTGAAACGCTTGTGTCAGAAACTGAAACGACAGAGACAAAAAATGAAACGGACTCTATGGAGAATTACGTGTTAAAGGGTAAGTGTCAAAAACTGAAACAGTAATATATGCTTGAGTGTTCTGGTGGGTATGTGGTATTGTGTATGTTTCAGTGTTATGGTGGTGGGGTTGTATTGTGTATGTTTCAGTGTTATGGTGGTGGGGTTGTATTGTGTATGGTTCAGTGTGTTGGTGGTGGTTTAGATATGTTCTTATCAACTGGAGCGTATTATGATTCACTATATAATGTCTTCGTATAGTATCTAGTCTCCAAAAACAATATTGGAATACCATACCATCATTTTGTGTGTTTTTATAAGTCCTATTGTTCTGTATGCCGCATACGCCTGATGAGATGTCTATATCGTCTGAGTTCGACTTTTGGGCCTGGAGCTATGGTTATGACACGTTGTAGAAAGTTCACCGCTATTTGTACCAAAACTCTAAGTTTATCGTTGGTATTAGTGTACAGTAAATGCTTTCTCTGTATAATAGAAGTATTAAACATCAACAGTTGAAAGTAACTCCAATGTTTCTTGACGAGTTGACTCATTGTTATTGGAAACGTCTGTCCATCCTCCCTCTTATAAACTTTTGGGCCGATAAATGACCGTGTCCTCTCCTACCAAAATGTTGGTTCTGAGCCTATAGTCGTCGCAGTCTCTGGGTGATAAATCTACCATAAGGTAACCGTATGGAAGAGATGTAGCGTCTCGGAAACTTTCCACGAGGGTGTTGGATCTACCGGGAAATAATTGTCTGCCTAGCACCGCAATTTGAGACGCACCTCTGATATTCTTGAATAGAACCATGTACCAACAATTGAGAGCTATAGTTCTAGCCGACTTTCCTTGTCCGTATGGATTCTGTGAAATAAATATCACGCTGATTTTTTTATGATGACAGCCTTGTGTAAACAATACTTCCATTTCTTTACTGTCTAACACATATTGCGTGAGATCATCCAGTACAATCAGGCAATGTCATCCATCAGCAAATTCTTCGATTTCTGTGTATGAAGGTAAGCCCTGATGTAAAGTAAAATTTGATATCTGTCGTTCCATATCATCGAATAGTTCCTGGTACACGCCGTAACAATACATGACCTTTTCAGGTTTTTGGTCTCCCTACAAGTAATTCATTTGGTTGAGAAAGTTATATGTCCATCTGGTTTTGCCGCTGCCTGTGGGTCCAGATATGAGAATACTAGAACACAGTTCTATCGGTAATACGTTCCGAGTCATCGTCAACGCTGGTTCTTTAGGTGGTGGCGTTGTAGTCCATACACCATCTTCTGGTGGTGGTGGTGGTGGTGTAGTCCATATACTATCTTCTGGTGGTGGTGGTGGTGGTGGTGGTGGTGGTGAAGTCCATATACTATCTTCTGGTGGTGGTTGTGGTGTTGGTGTAGTCCATATACTATCTTCTGGTGGTGGTGATGGTGGTGGTGATATTTTCAGTGGTCCATTATGTTTGACTCTATAATGTCTTATCATGGCGTCTCGTCTCGAGAAACAGTGGTCCATTATGTTTGACTCTATAATGTCTTAACATGGCGTCTCGTCTCGAGAAACAAGCATACCATACAGCGATTCATATTGTTTGTTCTTAACGTATTATACAATCACATACTCTTATAAACTTTGTATGAAGATTGTTGACCAATCAGAAGACAGTATTTATTAACCAATCACCTATCACTATTATAACGCAGCAAACCCCTAGTCAATCAGCCCATTAATAAGCTAGATATGGTTATTTTAAGTTTTACCGCCCCTTTTATGGTCGCCATTTTGAAAATTGGAGACGGGTGATATATAAATACTGTGTATGTTGACATGTGATCTAAACCGTAGCTAAATAGGGCCTATAATAAGGCTTGTATAACGATTTTAAGCGTTTATAGGATAAGCCTATAGAACGAATTTATATCGGTACTTCCGGTTTTTCGGATCACTACTTCCGGTATGAGGTCAGACCATTAATTGAGTCGCGGATTCGTCATTGTCTCTTCGAGATCTTTCCAACGATACCAAAAACGGCCAGTTTCCTCGAAAGTTCATTTTTCGTCAAACTTATTTATGATTAGAGAGACATAATTAGTATTATAGATATATCGAAAACGAATAATGATAGATCAAAATGAAGGGTAGCGTTGGACTCGTGACGACGATACGCGTATATTAGAACTAACGTATAGTTACGTTACTTATGTTTAAATATTTTTCATTTCCATTTAAGGATATATAAAATCTTTAAACCTCGATATCTCGAAAACTACTTGCCGTATAAATAAAGGAAAGATATCGTTGGATTGGTCTCGCCGAGCTACGTCGAATTATACAGATGTATACGCTCTAATACCGAGTCGAAAAATTGATGACGTCAGATTCGTCGGCCATTTAGTTTTTCGAAATCAACTAATTCCATTCTTCAAGAAAAGTTTAGCCTATAGCAATATTTGACTATCTGTTAAGTTAATAACTAATTTGTTGCAATATCTCTCATGTCAATTTTATTTAATATAAAAACGAATATGCATTAATTCATCAATATTACTCATGTTTAATATCAAATTCTACTAATTGATACGTTCTGAATCGATTTCTAGGGTCAAAACCGGTCAATTCCAAATTTTTTACAATCATTGAATATAATTGACATTTAACATTTTTTAATTACATTTACAGACTTCCATGTCGATTTGTAGTAATTTGAAATTAATTACCTGTCTCGTCTTACCGTTAGATTGTACGGTGTATTGGGACATATTTAACAACATGTGATATTTAGAATTACCTTCATGAATGTGTCAGAAATCAATACATGCTGGGGTCACGCTGGTTAAAAATTTCGCTTTCATTCCTAGGTAAATTCGTAAGATTATTTGAGACATAAAATATTAGATTAATTATCTTATCACATTCCTACAGTTAGTGCGAAGTATCTTGGGATGGTGTATAATCTTACAAGTATTCAAAGATATAGTAAACACTGTTGCAAACGGCTTTCGCCTTCATTTGCTGTACTGATGGTGTTGGGTGAGGTGCCTAAACTGCGATGTATCGTGTGGTTGTAGCTGTGCGCCGTGTCTTGAAGAGCGTCTATGTAACGCTGCTTTCTGTTTTTCATCAGGTACCTAAATAGCTTATTTGGATTCAGTTAATTGTGTTAACGGGCATTATAATTGGAACAACAAGTATTAACGATTATACATTTATATTATTCATTGTATCACTCTATGCGATAAAATACATGTACTTTATTCATGTTTCATATACGCTAGGGCAACGCGTTGTCTAATGGGGGTGACATGCCCCGCTAAATCGTACATTATGGATTCTTAATAATTTATTGTGTTTTTATGGAATTATACGTAACGAGGTAAGATATATGTTATTCATTTTCACTAAAGTACATAGGTTAAGTTTGTATATAGTGTATAATTAAGATTTCTTATGCAATAAAAACATACGCCAAGTTTGAATAATATAATGAACGTACCTGTATATTCGTTGACAGAATGGTTGAAGTTCGTGAAGCTTATGAAACGTTTGAGGCCTATATATTAAGTCCATTCTAATTGGTCGATATTTATAGAAGCGTACGTAATTGCTATTTATGGATCGGTTCGTTCCAATTGGTCGATATTTATAGAAACGTACGCGATTGCTATTTATAGAGCGATTCGTTCCCAGGTCTGGAGACGGAACAAACGTATTTAAAGATTTGTACTTGACTGTCATTGGCGATTATTTTTGGTTAGGTTTACGTCATGGTCGCTAAAAATAACCTATACGGCCATCCAAAATAACCGCCGCTCTTGCGTAGAGACACTTGACTTATATGCAAATCTGATACTGTAACTAGGTCATCCAAGATGGCCACCGAGCGTTACATAGAGGTACGCCTTCGTACATGGACGCCGCGCTCAGTAGTTGTGCAATACACATACGTCATCAATAAGGAGGTGGCTCTATAGTGACACATATACTAAAAATAAACACACACGTGCGTGACCTACTTTATATTACCTTATATGCAAATGAGTTACTATAAATATAATTCAAAATGGCGCCCGTTTGTTTACATCCAAAGAGACGCATATATTACTCCTCGCCTCCGGCGAACCATGTGGACTAGCGTTGTATGTTTCTGCGGAATTCTTATTTATATTTTATCGATACATAATTATATAATGTGTACCGGTATGTATGTTCCGCAAATGACAAACCCTGGGGACCTAGACATATTTTCCTGTGTAGTCTTTATCGACGCAACGCGGTTAACCAATACTAAGCCAATGTGTGTGAGGTGCCTTGTTCAATATGTGGCCTGACCGAGTATTGAACCCGGGAATGTACAATTCCAAATCCACCTCTGAACCACGGATGCATCACCGAACGTATTTCATTGGAAATTATTAATAATATTGCTCTACTTTCAGTTGTACATGCAAGTATGGTAATGATGAACCGTGTTATCAACAGTTTGTTCCAGAGGACATGATTAGACGCAGAATGGATATGAGAGAATTAACACAACGTAAGTATTGGCTTATGGAATTGCCAATTCTCTACACACAGATTAATCGTTATAATGATATGTAAATAGTATTGTTTTACGATTGCGAAACAAGGTTTTTTGTCAATTTATAACTAATCACTCAAGTTGGCGAGGATGAAAGCGTTTGTGTGGGAGAAAACACACTTGTCCGAACTGGTGACCATTATACCATCTTCTCGTTCCGAGGATCAAACCCGGGTTGCATTGGTGAGAAGCATGAGCTACGGTTGAAGAGGCACATGCCCATCCCCTTGATTTTTTGATTTCCTCATTGATATTTTAGGGATTTTTCCTAAAAAATGAGGAATTGTCCCATCCTTATGCATTAGCTGCTTTCAATTTGGCAACATTGGACAAAAGTGCTCAGTATTTATTTCAAATTCTGATTAACACTTATGTTAATATACCATTTCAATAAGTTGTCTGCAATGGGATACCTTCGTGTGACGGAAAAATTGAGGGGGGGGTCAGTCCTCCCAATTATTTCCCTTTTTATTCATAATTTCGGGCGTCCTATATGTCGATGTCCGTTTAATGAAATCACTGAATATATACATTTGTTTCTCAGGTTTGATGCTGACCATCCTGGCACAGTGTTTGTCAAGAATGACCCGGACGCAGAGGAGGTGGCCTTTCGAGTACTGCTGCCAAATACAAATTTTCCGGATGGAGAGGCTCCATGAATCTAACCCCAGGACTCCCCCTTCAGAGGCAGCAGTACCTCTATAAATCAATAAGAGAATTTGTAAACAATCCATATAAAGATATTGTGTGTCGAAGACCAGATGTAATGCCACCAGATGATTCGGATGGCGAAGATCTTGTTACTTGTGGTCGTGGAAGCGGGCGTGGCTGTGCGTGTGATCGTGGGAAGATGACAATGAGTGCATACAGTCGTAGCCCACATTAGACTCTGACAATATCTGGACAACACCTATGATGATGATGATAGTGCATATGAAATGTACATGTGAATGAATCGTAAACATTGATTGTGGAGATTTGTTTGAACATAAACCTGGAAAATATTGAAAACCCTGAACATTTGAAGTTAATTTTTTTGTATGTTACCATGTACATATTTTGATGAAATTTTGTGTAAATAAAGGTTGTGTATGAATATATATATGCTTCAAATTTCATTTTCATTGTACTTATAGTAATGTGCGTTGCTAAGGAGTTTGTTGTGGCAACTTTAACCTCGATTTTGGGACTTTATTCATATGTCTGAAGCCGTAGCTATTGCACCTTAAAAAGTCCATATCTTTGTCAGTTTTTAACCTATAACAAACATGTATACATCATTGGAAAGCTAATGCATTGTTGTTTCAGATGAGCACATAATCTCTGCTTTAAAATAAATACCCATGTGACTGATTTTGCAATGGAGGGTCACATATATGGTATGAGAGAGAGGATCACTTTTCGACGCCATACATTAATGAACACCCTATGATTTAGGGTGACAGACGGACCTGTAGTCCAGTGGTTAACCATTGGACTGGTAATCCAGTCTGATCTAATAAAATTAACAGTAATTAAGATGGGAACTGCAACCAACAGTGACACTTCCTGTGTTCACAATCCACTGGTAACATGTTTTATATCATTTATAATAAGTTCGCAGGTTGAATTCCCTGTCTGATCCTAATAGAATTAACAGTCTTTCAGATATGATGTTAAACCGAGGTCTCATGTCGTTGCTTTACACCGTGTGTGTAAAAGAACCAGAGAAGACTCTGGAATGGGGGTCTGTCTGTATCATTGAACTATCCTCCAAAAATCTAAAATGTCTAATCTCTTCAGGAGGCGTCGCTCATATGGTCAAACGGTAGCCACGCTAAATAAACGTAAGCACACATAATAAGTAATATTTATTATTGTATGAGCAAGGACAGACAACATTATGCTTTATAACGTGTGCCTCCCTATGTGCAGGAAACTGGTCCATGCATAGAATATGACACCCTTAGTGTAGATTATCTGATTGGCGGTAGATCACTTGTCCATGCCATAGAATAATGACCCCCCTATATTTAGATTATCCGAGTGAAGGCAGGTCACTATTCCATACCATAGAATAATGACCCCCCATATTTAGATTATCCGAGTGAAGGCAGGTCACTTTTCCATGCCATAGAATAATGACCCCCCATATTTAGATTATCCGAGTGAAGGCAGGTCACTTTTCCATGCCATATAATAATGACCCCCCTATATTTAGATTATCCGAGTGAAGGCAGGTCACTTTTCCATGCCATATAATAATGACCCCCCTATATTTAGATTATCCGAGTGAAGGCAGGTCACTTTTCCATGCCATATAATAATGACCCCCCTATATTTAGATTATCCGAGTGAAGGCAGGTCACTTTTCCATGCCATATAATAATGACCCCCCTATATTTAGATTATCCGAGTGAAGGCAGGTCACTTTTCCATGCCATAGAATAATGACCGCCCTGTATATAAACTATATGGGTGAGAGGCTTGTCATATTTCCATCCCAACGATTAATGACCCCCTATCCCTAATCTGAATGTAGTGATTATGTTATTACCTGGAATTTTGTATGGGGGTATGTCTGTAATACTCATACCATAAATGATATAAATGACTTATCCGGCTGAAACTTATGCAGAAGATCTTTGTATTGGACATACCCATGGATCTGTAGGGCCGTCATAATCATTTAATTTTAAGTAGATTTACAACAATATGAAATGTGGTGATGATGAACATGGGCTAACTTGCCCAGCTCATTCGCAACACAATATATATCGGGACTCGCGCATGGTACTCTCCCAGTTTGATAATGTAATGTGTGTCCAGTTTAGTTTAGTAAAATTAGTGCATGTAGGATCATTATGACAGCAAACCCCCTAGCCATGGAATAGTTTCGTGGCGAACAATGCATGCTGTCGATCTATCTCCAAAAAATCGGCTACCCCCTAAATTTATTTTGTTTTCTTTTTACATTTTATTGTGTTATGTTATATTTCGGGTTTTACGCCTGCACCAGCACCATTTCGGGCTATATCGCTGGTGGGCAGTTTACCTAACAACACCTTTCATGGGCAGGCTCCAGCGGTTAACCAGTACTTGGGTGCACCAACCTCTGTAAGAAACTGTCAACTTTTTCATATAAATGAGACATGGCCTGAGCGGGGCTCGAACCCATGACCATCAGTGATGATAGGTTACAGTGGTATACAAGGACCACGGAGGGGGACTCATTTTATTATGTTGCTCCATTCTCTGTTCTATTACAGTTGTTGCCATCTGTTTGCAATTGACTCAATACTATTAGTATAATGGTCATGTACTATAAGTTAATGTTATGCAAGACATCCACAAATTTCTCTACTGTTGTAGCGGCGTGAAGCAATTTAATATAAGCTATAAGCTGAACATACATATATACCGGTATACAATGAAGCTTAAACAAATCTATCACCTAAATATTAACTGAAAACAATGATGTCAATTTTAAATAGCTCTAAATAATAATGAAATATTTAATTATTGCAGTACTGAGGGAAAATATTTTTCACACAAAGCTTGTCACCTCTGAAAATGGACAAGCCCTAATTTATTATGGAAAAGTCCCGATTTAAAGATGACAGGCCCCTATCTAAACATGTTGCAATATTCAATTGTAGAGTAACTTTTCTTAAATACGCCTCTCATTTCTCCAAAAATATGATGAGTGACATAAAATCTTTGTGCCAGCAGTTGGCTGTTATTATTAGAACACCACTATTTGTCATATTTCAAATATCACACTAAACCTTTGTTCTCATATGTCATAAACAATACCACCATGTAAAGCTTTGATGACCTACCAATGCTCCAAGAATTACTCTCTTGTATATTCCAGGTCAATAACCAGTGAGGTGTAGTCTAATTAACATCCTTTCCAGGAGTATAGGATTTGCTGGCAGGTGTGAAACGGAACTTAACTAGGAGACAACTAAGGTTGGAAAATTTGATATATAATTATAATAAATGATATTGACAACTGAAAAAAGTTACTTTTTGTCCTAATATTTTATTCTTGCGCCAAATAATTAGATTTCTCCCTAATTCCCAGAAAATGCATAATGCCAACTTGAAGCTTATATTAATATATTTAGACTATACATAATGTTTTCCTGTGGGTCAATGGAGATAGATATCTCACCATTTCATATGATGCCTCTGTGTCACTTTATATAGTTACTTACAGCTTCAACATTTCCTCCCAGGCAATGAGAATTGAAAGTCACCTCAGAAAATGCATAACACCCAGCTAATATTGGTAAATTTAGACTTGACATAATGTTTTCATGCTGGTCAATGGAGACATATATCTCACCACTTCATATGATGCCTGTAGATCACTTTAGAGAGGTCCATGACCGGAACGTTCAATTCTAACAGCTTTGATATTTTCCCCCAGGCCATGAGAATTGAAAGTTCAATCCGAAAATGCATAATACCGAGCTAATATTGGTAAATTTAGACTTGACATAATGTTTTCATGTGGGTCAATGGAGATAAATATCTCACCACTTCATATGATGCCTGTGGGTCACTTTAGATAGGTCCCTGATCGGAACTTTCAATTCTCACAGATTCAACATTTCCCCCAGGCCGTGAGAATTGAAAGTCACCTGAAGAGATTAGTCATTTTAGATTTTTGGAGGATATGGCAATGATACAGACAGATACCCATTCCAGAGTCTCTTCTGGTTCTTTTACATGTTTAAGCACTGACACGAGACCAGTTTAAAGTCCCATCTGAAAGACGGTTAATTGTATTAGTGTCAGACGGAGGATCGAACATGCGATCCCTGGATTACCAGTCCAGCGTGTTAACCACTATACTACATATCCGTCCATAAAAGCGAGTTTCTAATGGCATTGTTTGTCCTTTATATTTAAAATATTGATATCATGGCATTGATATTGTGGAATTCGTGATTGTGCAGTTGTAGCGCATTCGCTTCAGGTACGAAAGGCCCCGAGTTCGCGCCCAGCTGTAGCTGTTATGAGTGTGTCCTTTAGCAAGGGACTTAAATTGCCTTTTCTCTCCCTTATGGAGATGGATTCCCCCAGGAATGAGGCCTCGATAGCGATTAATATAATGTAGTAAACACTTATTCTGCAATCTATCATTTTGTATAAACTAAATTGACATGATTGGTGGAAGAAGCTACATGCAACAATCTATCTTGATTTATCTAACTTTAAATTATTTATGACTGTCAAAAGGTTCATAAACAATATACACATTGTATTAGAACATGTAGGGGTAGCTCATCAAGAGCTTATGTCATATGGAGATTCTCCGACTGGCATGGAGGAAGACTCAAAACTTTCATACACATATTATGACAACACAATATTTCTACTTAGTAGTTGTGGCCTAACTAATACATGTTCGGTAATGACAACGGCAGTCATATTGTAGGATAAAGTCTAGATTATTAATCCATAATCGATTTCATAGTTGCATTTAAATTAGCTGGCTAATTTATAATCAACTTAAAACTGCAGTATTGGGATACACAAGCATACTTGAGGGTGTGTGAAATATCGATAGCCTATTGGATTGTTCCATCAATTGACAGCGTTTTTGGTAAGTCATGGTTATACACAAACACGAGCGTTTTAAAATCTCATACACTGGAAAGTGGAGTCACATTAGTAGCAACTAGCGAGCTTTCAATTATCATGGACATACGAGATTCACGTTACATCGGTATGTCGAATTGTCAGGTATAATTATATCAACCGTAAATCACGTATTCTTTGCTTCATAATGTCAGCATATATATGTCATCAATTGTTGAATCTCACTTTGAAACGCATTGTCTTTAGGATGTAAATCGTCATTGTTATGAGCCACAGAAATATCCAATGTATCTAGATAAATCACTCTGTCCAATATGTTTTCAAACTCTCTCTCCAAAATACGTTTGAATAGAAGCGAGGAATAGGCATCAAACCATTTATCCTTTTTCATGAAAGCGTTTGCACCTTTTAACATTACTTTTGTGTCAGGCTTTGCTTCAAGCAACCGAACAATAGCATCAGCCAGAAGTTTTATTCTGTCGCGATACTCTGACGGTGGGAATTGAGTAAAATGGGCATGATAATGAACAAGCACAATAAGAGAACTCTCCATTACAGTACGATCTGTTCTCATAAGGTCGATTTTATGTGGAACTGATAGAAGGTGTTTAGATACATAACTATAATGATATGGCATTTCGTGTCTCATATGTATCAGTTTTATTCCGTGGTTTTCATATGTACGTATTGCAAATGTATCATTTGGCAGTGTCAGAAGAGGACGGTTCAGCACTTCTTGAACAAAATAGTTTGCGTATTGGCCCACCGTTGAGTCACCAAAGAATACCAAGGTTTTATTTCTAAGGCAGCTTCGGTATTCAGTGGGCGTATGTTTCAGTCGGCTGTAGCAATTTACAAAATTCCAATTTCCATTTAACCAAAACGCCTTTGGTACAGGTTCTGTCCATGATAGCAATGGACTCCTGTTTTTGCATAGACTGGTCGTGTTTCTACCTGAGTTACTCGTAATGTTAAGTGATACAGATTGTCTAAACACATTCTTTTCGCGATATTGAACTTTGTCCTCTGGACGCACGTATTTGTACCTGAAAGGTCCTTGACTGAAATAAATGACATCGGAACAACAGAAATGCTTGTTAATCGGCTGCCCACAGAAGAATGGCATGCCATCGTTTAGGAACGTATAATTACACAGTTCATTGCTTGTGTAAATAAATGAATTTGGACCACACTGTGTATGTTCTATATGGCTTCCATTTCCAAACATTGCCCGTATCCCATGCGGTTCCCTTACCGAGAAAGCAATGTTTCCATATCTGTGCATAGCTCTCATTAGGATACACGTATTGTCTATTGGAGCTAGCAATTTGGCGTATATCAATGTATGTCCAGTCCAGAATATTTTAAATATGCAAGAATATGAACCGTTTGCATTGTCAACAACATGTCCAGAAACCCTACCATCGCCATAGGTTTGTTCCGCCCAGGCGACAATTACGTCATGACCGAACGATTTCGATCTATTTCTCTGATCAAATATGTCGATGAAAACATAAACATTTGTACTGGCTGATTCATGGTTGGTATCCAATTGTATTTTTGTATAATTGATACTTGTAACACTATATGCATCGTTGGTACTAATATCAGTACACGTGTCTTGAAGATCTGTTTCTGCTCTTATAAGATAGTCTTTACCAACGCTGCTGTTAAGATTTCTGTCAGCAGTTAGATTTGAATAAACTGATGTTTGCGCGGAATACTTATAGTTGGTAACATAAATTGTAGTCAAAATTAATAACAATATCACGCTCCGAAACGCAGGTTGTTTAACTGAAAGCATCCATTTAGATGATAGAGAATACGTTGTCATTCTGGAGGGATGCATTGTGTTTTGCTACTAGAGAAATTCTTGCTAATATATATGAAATAGACGCCTGCTGAGACGTTGACGTTACATTTGACACCCTGTATACATGTATAGAGCAGTCGCTATCCGATACGTCGTTTTACATTTGACACCCTGCATACACGTATAGAGAAATCGCAATCCGATATATCAACTAGTGTTGCATTTGATTATATATATACACAGCTGTGGCTTTCCGAGAACTTCTTGATACAATTGACCCTTAGTGTACACAAAGTGGGCGCTATTTTAGACTTAATATCTACAACACATAATACGTACTAGCTGTCCGTCGCGTTGACATTTCATTTATCACAGGATGAAATATTGTTTGTATACACGTACAACACACGGTCCTATTGCTCACGCCTACGTCTACCAGGATTCTGGTCACATTATTGTCTGCTACGTGCAAACATTGTTCAACCTGGAAAATACCTAACATGTTAAGACAAAATAAGTAGATATATTTTGCGAGTTCAAACACTTAATTTTAGATCGATGTAATATAATTATGCTTTGTAAACCACTTATCTGATGAATATTGTAATTTCTATGTAAACTATCTAAAACAAGACACAATGTAGTTAATCAGGATATTACTGGACACTAGCTACATGTTCTATGACACTACTAGCTGCATGTTTTACGACATGACTAGCCGTATGTTCTATGACACTACCAGCTACATGTTCTGCGACATTACTAGCCACATTTTCAACGACACTACTAGCCACATATACTACGACACTACCAGCTACATTTTCTACGACACTATTAGCTACATAGTCTACAACACTACCAGCTACATATTCTGCGACATTACTAGCCACATTTTCTACGACACTACTAGCCACATATTCTACGCCACTACCAGCTACATTTTCTACGATACTACTAGCTACATAGTCTGCAACACTACCAGCTACATGTTCTGCGACATTACTAGCCACATTTCCTACGACACCACTAGCTACATAGTCTACATCACTACTAGCTACATGTTCTACGACACTACCAGCTACATATTCTGCGACATTACTAGCCACCTTTTCTACAACACTACTAGCTACATGTTCTACGACACTACCAGCTACATATTCTACGACATTACTAGCCACATTTACTACGACATTACTAGCTACATGTTCTACCACACTACTAGCTACAATGTCTGCGACAATAACAGCTACATGTTCTACAACACTACTAGTTACATAGTCTGCGACAATAACAGCTACATGTTCTACGACTTTACAAGTTACTGAGATATCATACTGACCCGTTCATTGACATACATTTGCATTCTAAGTTTAGAAAAATAATTGGACGAAGATCTGTTGATGAAGATATGCACGTAGTGCCCGTGTGGTAGAACGCATATACACAAGTGTAGAACTTGGATCGGCTATCCATTCACTACTTACATAGATGTATTATGTATGGCTATAATTTAAACATATACACAAACAACACAAGTGTAGAACGTGGATCGGCTATCCATTCACTACTTACATAGATGTATGGCTATAATTTAAACATGCAAACACATGTACAACTTGGATCGGCTATCGATTCCCCACTTACATAGATTTATTTAATCTTGCTATAAGTAAAACATGCACACAGGTGGTAACTTTACACTACAACAAAACATGTGTGCTATATATTTATTTATTTGTTTCTTTGTTTGATTGTTGGGTTTAATTTAGCACCAACAGTGTAGGTCTTACAGCGATTAGCAAGCTATTGTTGGCGGAGGAAGACACCCGGGACCCCCAGAGCAGTATTGCAGACACGGACTGGCACCTGTTTAGAACCACCAACAGTTTAGGTCTTATAGCGATTCCCAAGCTAGTGTTGGCGGAGGAAGACACCCGGGCCCTCAGAGCAGTATTACAGACACGGACTGGCACCTGTGTAGAACCATCGATCTCCAGCATGCCAGTTGAATATCTTTCTCACACGAAACAATTCGACACTCTCAGTGGGATTGGAACCTTCATCGATGAGTGTGATTTGACATTCTGAGAACAGATCGTTCTGTAATGGAGAGTTCTCTTATTGTGGTTGTTCATTATCATGCCCATTTTACTCCATACCCACCGTCAGCGTATCGCGACAGAATAAAACAATTGGTTGATGTTATTGTTCGGTTGCTTGAAGCAAAGCCTAACAAAAAAGTAATTTTAAAAGGTGCAGACATTTTCATGAAAAGGGATAAATGGTTTGACGCCTATACCTCGCTTCTATTGAAACGTATTTTGGAGAGAGAGTTTGAAAAAATATTGGACAAAGTGATTTATCTAGAAACGTTGGATATTTCTGTGGCTCATAACAATGACGATTTACATCCTAAAGGCAAGTTGTTTCAAAGTGAGATTCAACAATTGATGACATATATATCATTATATGCTGACATTATGAAGCAAGGAAAACGTGATTTACGGTTGATATAATTATACTTGAGAATTCGACATACCGGCTCACATATTTGCCTGTCCGAGGATCAATCCCTGGTAAAAAGAGAGTTTGCTAACCACTGTGCTAATTGGACAGCCAAGACGTAAATGGTTAGACGATGGTATCACTATTCATATATAACAAGCACTGTTTATTTTATAATTGTTAAGTACGGATATTGAGCTAATGTGATATTAGCTTTATAACTCTACATATGTGTATGAGCCGGCGAGAAGAGAGAGAGAGAAGAGAGAGAGATAGAAGAGAAATACAGAGAGAGGAGAGAGATACATGAGAAGAGAGAGAAAGAGAAGAGAGAGAGAAGAGAGAGATAGAAGAGAGAGAAGAGAGAGATGAGATGAGAGATAGAAGAGAGAGAGGAGATAGAAGAGAGAGGAGAGAGAGATAGAAGAGAGAGAGGGGGATAGAAGAGAGAGGGGGGAGAGAAGAGAAGATAGAGAGAACGAGAAGAAAGAGAAGAGAGAGCGAGCGAGCGATATTAGATAGATGGTGAGACAGAAAGAGTGAGAAGAAGAGAGAGAGAAATGACTTCTATTTCTATAGATTGCCCGTACCCCATTTGGTTACCTTACCGAGAAAGCAATGTTTCCATATCTGTGCATAGCTCTCATTAGGATACACGTATTGTCGATTGGAGCTAACAATTTGGCGTATATCAATGTATATCCAGTCCAGAATATTTTAAATATGCAAGAATATGTACTAATCTCTTCAGGAGGCGTCGCTCATATGGGTAACTGGTAGCGACGATAAATAAACGTAAAACACACAAATATGTCCGTGTGCCTACACAATCCATTTGGCATGAACTGGTTTTAATGAAGAATCTACTTTCACGTTCTCTACAGACATTCCTTTACGTAGCTGCAACAATTTGTATACATACCACATGGTCTTATTAGCTCAAAGGAAGCATATCGATAGTCCTGCTACCTCAATCAGTATTGTCTGTACACAGCTGTCACCAAAAAATTAATTAATAACGTTGCCTTGAGTGTTATTAATTAAAGCTGGTAATGTCAGCTAGTGATATGGAAACATTTATATTTTCCGTAAATTGTCGTAGGTTATCGAGTAATACTATTGCGGTAGGTTCGTTTGTTTCCGTTATTGTCCGATTTCACATTGAACATTTGGTGTGTGGGCTTCGGTAATTTCTGTGAAACAGTAAATCTTCGAAACACACGCTTTAAATTTGATGTGACCTTCAGAACTTGTTATTGTAAATAAACAAACCTGTAATGCTGACTGGAACACTTCCGTCTTATGTGCCGCAAAGACATCAAAGGTGATAAGGGCTGGGGTATTGGACTTTGATAAAGGGAGAGTTCCCGGACGAATGTTTACCCCACTGTGCGCTAAAATTATAATTAACGGTATTTCCCATTAGGCTAAATCATGACCACACCATTAACTGAACTTTTTGAAAATCATCCGCTATGCGCGAAATTGTGGACGCGTTAATTCAAATGCACGTACAATACATGCACTAGCTTGTTTACCGTAGTCTGATAATACACGCAATATCTCGTTTACCGTAGTCTGATAATACACAATATCTCGTTTACCTTAGTCTGATAATACACGCAATATCGCGTTTACCGTAGTCTGATAATACACGCAATATCACGTTTACCGTAGTCTGATAATACACGCAATATCTTGTTTACCGTAGTCTGATAATACATACTATCTCGTTTAACTTAGTCTGATGATGCACGCAATATCGCGTTTACCGTAATCTGATAATACAGGCAATATCTCGTTTACCTTAGTCTGATAATACACGCAATAGCTCGTTTACCTTAGTCTGATAATACACACAATAGCTCGTTTACCTTAGTCTGATAATACACGCAATAGCTCGTTTACCTTAGTCTGGTAATACAGGCAATATCTCGTTTACAGTAGTCTAATAATACACACAATAGCTCGTTTACATCAGTCTGATAATACATGCAATAGCTCGTTTACTTTAGTCTGACAAGACACGCAATATCTCGTTTACCTTAGTCTGATAATACACACAATAGCTCGTTTACTGTAGTCTAATAATACACACAATAGCTCGTTTACCTTAGTCTGATAATAATATTATACGCAATAGCTCGTTTACCTTAGTCTGATAATACACACAATATCTCGTTTAACGTAGTATAATAATACACACAACAGCTCGTTTACCTTAGTCTGATAATACACCCAATATCTCGTTTACCTTAGTCTGATAATACACGCAATAGCTCGTTTACATTAGTCTGACAATACACGCAATATCTCGTTTACCGTAGTCTAATAATACACACAATAGCTCGTTTATCGTAGTCTGATAATACACGCAATATCTCGTTTACAATAGTCTGATAATACACACAATAGCTCATTTACCGTAGTCTGATAATACACACAATATCTCGTTTACCGTAGTCTGATAATACACACAATAGCTCGTTTACATCAGTCTGATAATACACGCAATAGCTCGTTTACTTTAGTCTGATAAGACATGCAATATCTCGTTTACCTTAGTCTGATAATACACACAATAGCTCGTTTAATGTAGTCTAATAATACACACAATAGCTCGTTTACTGTAGTCTAATAATACACACAATAGCTCGTTTACCGTAGTCTGATAATACACGCAATATCTCGTATACAGTAGACTGATAATACACGCAATATCTCGTATACAGTAGACTGATAATACAGTCAATAGCTCATTTACCGTAGTCTGATAATACACACAATAGCTCGTTTACCATAGTCTGATAATAAACGCAATATCTCGTCTATCCTAGTCTGATAAGACACGCAATATCGCGTTTACCGTAGTCTGATAATACACGCAATATCTCGTTTACCTTAGTCTAATAACACACACAATAACTCATTTACCTTAGTCTGATAATACACGCAATATCGCGTTTACCGTAGTCTGATAATACACGCAATATCTCGTTTAACGTAGTATAATAATACACACAACAGCTCGTTTAGCTTAGTCTGATAATACACCCAATATCTCGTTTACCTTAGTCTGATAATACAGGCAATAGCTCGTTTACCTTAGTTTGATAATACACGCAATATCTCGTTTACATTAGTCTGACAATACACGCACTATCTCGTTTACCGTAGTCTAATAATACACACAATAGCTCGTTTATCGTAGTCTGATAATACACGCAATATCTCGTTTACAATAGTTTGATAATACACACAATAGCTCATTTACCGTAGTCTGATAATACACACAATATCTCGTTTACCGTAGTCTGATAATACACACAATAGCTCATTTACCGTAGTCTGATAATACATACAATAGCTCGTTTAGCGTAGTCTGATAATACACGCAATATCTCGTTTACCGTAGTCTAATAACACACACAATAACTCATTTACCTTAGTCTGATAATACAAACTATAGCTCGTTTACCGTAGTATGATAATACACGTAATATCTCGTCTACCGTAGTCTGATAATGCACACAATAGCTCCTTTACCGTAGTCTGATAATACACGCACTATCTCGTTTACCGTAGTCTGATAATACACACAATAACTCGTTTACCGTAGTCTGATAATACACGCAATATCTCATTTACCTTAGTCTGATAATACACGCAATAGCTCGTTTACCTTAGTCTTTTAATGCACGTAATATCTCGTTTATCTTAGTCTGATAATACACACAATATCTCCTTTACCTTAGTCTGATAATACACGATATAGCTCGTTTACCTTAGTCTGATAATACACACAATATCTCCTTTACCGTAGTCTGATAATACACACAATAGCTCGTTTACCGTAGTCTGATAATACACGCAATAGCTCGTTTACCTTAGTCTGGTAATACAGGCAATATTTCGTTTACAGTAGTCTGATAATACACGCAATATCTCGTTTACTTTAGTCTGATAAGACACGCAATATCTCGTTTACCTTAGTCTGATAATACACACAATAGCTCGTTTACTGTAGTCTAATAATACACACAATAGCTCGTTTACCTTAGTCTGATAATAATAGTATACGCAATAGCTCGTTTACCTTAGTCTGATAATACACACAATATCTCGTTTAACGTAGTATAATAATACACACAACAGCTCGTTTACCTTAGTCTGATAATACACCCAATATCTCGTTTACCTTAGTCTGATAATACACGCAATAGCTCGTTTACCTTAGTCTGATAATACACGCAATATCTCGTTTACATTAGTCTGACAATACACGCAATATCTCGTTTACCGTAGTCTAATAATACACACAATAGCTCGTTTATCGTAGTCTGATAATACACGCAATATCTCGTTTACAATAGTCTGATAATACACACAATAGCTCATTTACCGTAGTCTGATAATACACACAATATCTCGTTTACCGTAGTCTGATAATACACATAATAGCTCGTTTACATCAGTCTGATAATACACTCAATAGCTCGTTTACTTTAGTCTGATAAGACATGCAATATCTCGTTTACCTTAGTCTGATAATACACACAATAGCTCGTTTAATGTAGTCTAATAATACACACAATAGCTCGTTTACTGTAGTCTAATAATACACACAATAGCTCGTTTACCGTAGTCTGATAATACACGCAATATCTCGTATACAGTAGACTGATAATACACGCAATATCTCGTATACAGTAGACTGATAATACACGCAATAGCTCATTTACCGTAGTCTGATTATACACACAATAGCTCGTTTACCATAGTCTGATAATAAACGCAATATCTCGTCTATCTTAGTCTGATAAGAAACGCAATATCGCGTTTACCGTAGTCTGATAATACACGCAATATCTCGTTTACCTTAGTCTAATAACACACACAATAACTCATTTACCTTAGTCTGATAATACACGCAATATCGCGTTTACCGTAGTCTGATAATACACGCAATATCTCGTTTAACGTAGTATAATAATACACACAACAGCTCGTTTACTTTAGTCTGATAATACACCCAATATCTCGTTTACCTTAGTCTGATAATACAGGCAATAGCTCGTTTAACTTAGTCTGATAATACACGTAATATCTCGTTTACATTAGTCTGACAATACACGCAGTATCTCGTTTACCGTAGTCTGATAATACACACAATATCTCGTTTACCGTAGTCTGATAATACACACAATAGCTCATTTACCGTAGTCTGATAATACATGCAATATCTCGTTTACCGTAGTCTGATAATACACGCAATATCTCGTTTACCGTAGTCTAATAACACACACAATAACTCATTTACCTTAGTCTGATAATACAAACTATAGCTCGTTTACCGTAGTATGATAATACACGTAATATCTCATTTACCTTAGTCTTAAAATACACACAATAGCTCCTTTACCGTAGTCTGATAATTCACGCACTATCTCGTTTACCGTAATCTAATAATACACACAATAGCTCGTTTACCGTAGTCTGATAAAACACGCAATATCTCATTTACCTTAGTCTTATAATACACGCAATAGCTCGTTTACCTTAGTCTGATAATACACGCAATAGCTCGTTTACCTTAGTCTTTTAATGCACGTAATATCTCGTTTATCTTAGTCTGATAAAACACACAATATCCTTTACCTTAGTCTGATAATACACGAAATAGCTCGTTTACCTTAGTCTGATAATACACACAATATCTCCTTTACCGTAGTCTGATAATACACACAATAGCTCGTTTACCGTAGTCTGATAATACACGCAATAGCTCGTTTACCTTAGTCTGGTAATACAGGCAATATTTCGTTTACAGTAGTCTAATAATACACACAATAGCTCGTTTACATCAGTCTGATAATACACGCAATAGCTCGTTTACTTTAGTTTGATAAGACACGCAATATCTCGTTTACCTTAGTCTGATAATACACACAATAGCTCGTTTACTGTAGTCTAATAATACACACAATAACTCGTTTACCTTCGTCTGATAATAATATTATACGCAATAGCTCGTTTACCTTAGTCTGATAATACACACAATATCTCGTTTAACGTAGTATAATAATTCACACAACAGCTCGTTTACCTTAGTCTGATAATACACCCAATATCTCGTTTACCTTAGTCTGATAATACACGCAATAGCTCGTTTACCTTAGTCTGATAATACACGCAATATCTTGTTTACATTAGTCTGACAATACACGCAATATCTCGTTTACCGTCGTCTAATAATACACACAATAGCTCGTTTATCGTAGTCTGATAATACACGCAATATCTCGTTTACAATAGTCTGATAATACACACAATAGCTCATTTACCATAGTCTGATAATGCACACAATATCTCGTTTACCGTAGTCTGATAATACACACAATAGCTCGTTTACATCAGTCTGATAATACACGCAATAGCTCGTTTACTTTAGTCTGATAAGACACGCAATATCTCGTTTACCTTAGTCTAATAATACACACAATAGCTCGTTTACTGTAGTCTAATAATACATACAATAGCTCGTTTACCGTAGTCTGATAATACACGCAATATCTCGTATACAGTAGACTGATAATACACGCAATATCTCGTATACAGTAGACTGATAATGCAAGCAATAGCTCATTTACCGTAGTCTGATAATACACACAATAGCTCGTTTACCATAGTCTGATAATAAACGCAATATCTCGTCTACCTTAGTCTGATAAGACACGCAATATCGCGTTTACCGTAGTCTGATAATACAAGCAATATCTCGTTTACCTTAGTCTAATAACACACACAATAACTCATTTAGCTTAGTCTGATAATACACGCAATATCGCGTTTACCGTAGTCTGATAATACACGCAATATCTCGTTTAACGTAGTATAATAATACACACAACAGCTCGTTTACCTTAGTCTGATAATACACCCAATATCTCGTTTACCTTAGTCTGATAATACACGCATTAGCTCGTTTACCTTAGTCTGATAATACACGCAATATCTCGTTTACATTAGTCTGACAATACACGCAATATCTCGTTTACCGTAGTCTAATAATACACACAATAGCTCGTTTATCGTAGTCTGATAATACACGCATTATCTCGTTTACAATAGTCTGATAATACACACAATAGCTCATTTACCGTAGTCTGATAATACACACAATATCTCGTTTACCGTAGTCTGATAATACACACAATAGCTCATTTACCGTATTCTGATAATACATACAATAGCTCGTTTACCGTAGTCTGATAATACACGCAATATCTCGTTTACCGTAGTCTAATAACACACACAATAACTCATTTACCTTAGTCTGATAATACACACAATAGCTCGTTTACCGTAGTCTGATAATACACGTAATATCTCGTTTACCGTAGTCTGATAATACACACAATAGCTCCTTTACCGTAGTCTGATAATACACGCACTATCTCGTTTACCGTAGTCTGAAAATACACACAATAGCTCGTTTACCGTAGTCTGATAATACACGCAATATCTCATTTACCTTAGTCTTATAATACACGCAATAGCTCATTTACCTTAGTCTGATAATACACGCAATATCTCATTTACCTTAGTCTGATAATACACACAATATCTCCTTTACCGTAGTCTGATAATACACACAATAGCTCGTTTACCGTAGTCTGATAATACACGCAATATCTCGTTTACCGTAGTCTAATAACACACACAATAACTCATTTACATTAGTCTGATAATACAAGCAATATTTCGTTTGCTTTAGTCTGATAACACACGCAATAGCTCGTTTACCTTAGTCTGATAATACACGCAATATCGCGTTTACCTTAGTCTGATAAGACACGCAATATCGCGCTTACCGTAGTCTGATAATACACGCAATAGCTCGTTTACTTTAGTCTGATAAGACACGCAATATCTCGTTTACCTTAGTCTGATAATACACACAATAGCTCGTTTACTGTAGTCTAATAATACACACAATAGCTCGTTTACCTTAGTCTGATAATACACGCAATATCTCGTTTACCGTAGTCTGATAATACTCGCAATAGCTCGTTTAACTTAGTCTGATAATACACGCAATAGCTCGTTTACCTTAGTCTGATAATACACGCAATATCTCGTATACCGTAGTCTAATAATACACACAATAGCTCGTTTACCTTAATCTGATAATACAGGCAATATCTCGTTTACCTTAGTCTGATAATACACACAATAGCTCGTTTACCGTAGTCTGATAATACACGTAACATACTGTTTACCGTAGTCTGATAATACACACAATAGCTCGTTTACCGTAGTCTGATAATACACGCACTATCTCGTTTACCGTAGTCTGATAATACACACAATAGCTCGTTTACCGTAGTCTGATAATACACGCAATATCTCATTCACCTTAGTCTGATAATACATGCAATAGCTCGTTTACCTTAGTCTGATAATACATGCAATAGCTCGTTTACCTTAGTCTTTTAATACAAGCAATATATCGTTTACCTTAGTCTGATAATACACCTAATATCTCGTTTACCCTAGTCTGATAATACACGAAACAGCTCGTTTACCGTAGTCTGATAATACACGCAATATATCGTTTACCTTAGTTTGATAATACACGCACTATCTCGTTTACCTTAGTCTGATAATACACGCAATAGCTCGCTTACCTTAGTCTGATAATACACGCAATATCTCGTATACCTTAGTCTGATAATACAGGCTATATCTTGTTTACCGTAGTCTGATAATACACACAATAGCTCGTTTACCGTAGTCTGATAATACACGTAATATCTCGTTTACCGTAGTCTGATAATGCACACAATAGCTCGTTTACCGTAGTCTGATAATACACGCACTATCTCGTTTATCGTAGTCTGATAATACACGTAATATCTCGTTTACCGTAATCTGATAATACACGCAATAGCTCGTTTACCTTAGTCTGATAATACACACAATAGCTCGTTTACCGTAATCTGATAATACACGCAATATTTCAGTTACCTTAGTCTGATAATACACGCAATAGCTCGTTTACCTTAGTCTGATAATACACGCAATAGCTCGTTTACCTTAGTCTGATAATACAAGCAATATCTCGTTTACCTTAGTCTTTTAATACACGCAATATCTCGTTTACCGTAGTCTGATAATACACGCAATATCTCGTTTACCTTAGTCTGATAATACACGCAATAGCTCGTTTACCCTAGTCTGATAAATACACGCACTATCTCGTTTACCGTAGTCTAATAATACACGCATTATTTCGTTTACCGTAGTCTGATAATACACATACTATCTCGTTTATCCTAGTCTGGTAATGCATAATACACGCTTATACGTCGATTACACGTGTGTTTTAGATATCTGCAGTTTATTCGTGTTGTCAGACACGGTACAATGAATGCATTAACATTATGTAGATAGTATTTCTAATATTTTCTTCAGGCGATCTACTTCCTGATAGCTCTTGGCTGGGTGTTTGTTCCTGTGTATGTAACTAGTGGTGTGAGTAGCAATGTTTATATTACATGTATACAACTGTAATTAAAGTTTAAACTTTATGTATTTAACAACGATCGCGAAACAAGCTAATTAGTTCACCCTCGATCTTATCTCGGTTAATAACTGATCTCTTAAAACATTGCAAAGAGCTGAAACCCCGACCAGACAGAACAGAACGTGCAGTCTTATTAGGCTATTTGCTGGCTGCGCTTCAGACATTGGAGCTGAAACACATTACTCAATAGCAAACAACATAGATCGTTTTTAGACGCGGCTCAAATCAGCCGTGGGGCAGATCAGACGTGGCGTAAAATCAGACTCGGTATTAATCCGCGGCTGATCTGGATCTATGTTGTTTGCAGATGCTCTGAATTTATTCGGCACTGAAAGAGTTAAAGATACAATAATAACGTATTTATTGTTTATTTCAGGTTTATACAATGCCGGAATATCTGCGGAAAAGGTTTGGAGGAAAGCGAATTAGACTGTATTCCTCCGTACTGTCCCTAGTTGAATATATTCTGCATAGCATATCGGTAAGCACACTATTTATAAGATGCAATATCGTAGTACATACCAGAAGACGTAGAATGGATTATGGCTTCCAATCAGTACGAATACTAAGTGGAGGTTGCGAGTTGGAGTCTCGTAAGAACAGCGGCAAGCCACTTAGATCCACTTTCCTCCACGACGATGGATTCCAACAAGAATGAGGTCTCGAGAGCGATTAATCTATTGTTGATTCACAATGGAGATATTTAACAAATTTAAAAATCAACTCTGGCAAACTTCGGAATTGTCAATGGTGTACATATATGTTAGCACATGGAAGGCACAGTAAGAATTCGAACACTTGCGTATACATACAGGTTCATGTTCCACAACGGAATTATGAAATAAAAAATAATGATTCAATTCTTGAACTACGATATGTCCTACTACATTTCCTTAGAGTAGAAGCAGGTATATCGTGAACGCATGCACTCTCAGCAATATATAACGACACTGCGCATGCAAATAAGACGATGATAATCCAATCAATAATGAACTGTATACCTCTCTACCAATAGGAATGTGTGTACGGCTCTACCAATAGAAAACTCTCTAACAGTACGAACATATGTACCCTTCTACCAATAGGAAACTATGTACCTCTCTACCAATAGGAAACTATGTACTTGTCTTCAGTTGAAACTGTTCATATTTAAAGCGACATTACATTGCAAAAAGCAAATAAAATGCATTTCTTCACGTATAAATTCATAGCTACTACACATTCTTCTGAATACATTCGAACACTAACATTGAATCAATAAACAGTGTTTTTGTTGCATACCATCTTTCAAAAGTGAGAGTAGGATTTCATATAGCGGTCATCCGCGCTCCTCAAATGGCGTTTGTTTGTCATTGGTGTCAATACTAAACACGCGATACTTTCGATTAGAGATAATTTAAACTAAGATTAGTCTATAAATAAATATGCATAGGCACACATGTGAGATATCACGGCAAATATGTACCATGTATCGTGTTATTCAGGATAATCGCATTGTATTTTAATAGTACGCATGAACGTCGACTCTATTTACATTACTTTGTTATGTCAACAAACCGCGTATACGACGTTTGTTTATTTGTTGAAATACTCAGCTGTTGAGGCAAACATTGTTACTGTTATATTACCTGTCAATACTAGTAACAAATTGAGGCACAGGCAGATTTATCGATAATCAATTAATTGTTAAGATCAATATGGTATATATAACCCCCCATAAAGTTATGGTATAAAATATATAATGTAAAAGGGGCTTAAACATATACACTGCAAATATATAGCCAGTTAGAACAGTTACAAGTGAGTTTATCATGTAGCACGAGGAAAGCAATCATAAGTAGTATATATACTGTTCCTTTCATCTGGGTACATCTCTTTAACTCTTTCAGCGCCGAATAAATTCAGAGCATGTCCAAACAACATAGATCAAGATTAGCCGCGGCGTATCGCCGCGTCTGATCAGGATCTCTGTTGTTTGCTATTCGGATATGTGCTACATCTCCACAGTCTGAAGAGCAATCAGCGTACAGCCTGACCAGACGGCACGTTCTGTTCTGATCGGCTTTTTGCAAAGTCGCTTTTACGCGACTTTGGATATGAAAGAGTTAAGCAACATGTGATTACTTTCTAATATACTATCAGAATGTATAGGCGCGTCTATTTTTGATCAAATGAATGGTATTGATTATTTGCTGTGTGTTTTACGTATATTTATCGTCGCTACCGGTTGCCCATATGAGCGACGCCTCCTGAAGAGATTAGTCATTTTAGATTTTTGGAGGATAGTGCAATGATACAGACATAGACCCATTCCAGAATCTCCTCTGGTTCTTTTACGTGCACGCTGTAAAGCACCGATACGAGACCTCGGTTTAAAGTCCCATCTGAAACGGCTCTACCAATAGAAAACTCTCTAACAGTGCGAACATGTGTACCCTTCTACCAATAGGAAATTATGTACCTCTCTACCAATAGGAAACTATGTACCTCTCTACCAATAGGAAACTATGTACTTGTCTTCAGTTGAAACTGTTCATATATTCAAAGCGACATTACATTGCAAAAAGCAAATAAATTGCATTTCTTCACGTATAAATTCATAGCTGTAATATGTATTCCACTGGACATGCCATAGGAAATCTTTACCAACAACGCATATATAAACTTTACGTGTTGAATAGTAATGAATATGTATGTAACTATTCTATCACATTAATAGATTTAGCCTACAAAGACTCTTCAAATCTATAATTTTAATGGATTTGCTTCGCTATTTGCCAATATAATGTCTTAACTGACATGTTGTTAATTTAAATAACAACATTATTATATCATATATAATAATGTATTGCCAATGGCAAGGTAATTGTAGATTTTTCAATATAACATTTTCCGTTCTGTTCTTGTAATATTTATAGATACATACACATGCACGAAGTGATAGAGTAAATGACCCAGATTTATATACAGTTTATTACAGTTTACAGTTTATTTTTTTAAATTCCAATAGGCTGTCAAGCCCATGAGGACATACATACATATTATATACAGTTAGCGAACAGTGCAAGCATAAAGCATACATTTTATACAAATGAGCTCCCACATATATATATTTATATATTTATATCTATGTGTAAATAAATGTAATATTTATCTGATAAGTGTCTTATAATTAAAGCAAAATAGTTCTTTATTTCTACCAAGGAGAAGGTCAAAAGACGCAACAAAACACAAAACCAAACATACAAAATTGAAGTTGTTGCAAAGTTGTATAACATGGCCGAATAGTAAACCCTTCGTAACCATATTCATTGCTAAATGTTAAATATTATAAATTTAAATTTACATATGGTCATATTTGTAAATCAGAACGCATCCATTTATTTAATCCAGAGCGGCTTTGTAGATTAATATTACATGACATATACATAGATTCATTAATTAAATTCCATTCAACTTTCCAATCACATGAGAAACACATAATATAACATAAATAGTATGTATGCTAGCACAAACACATAGAAAACATACTCATTTATAACTGTGCGTAAATATATATATTCCATGTCGTACTCTTGAATATTATTGAGATATATTTCTTCACTTTCGTATATTTTAGGTGGCCTGGCTTCTGTCATCTACACAGATACTCTTCAGACAGTTATCCTGATCGTAGGGGCCACTGTCCTCACTACTATGTGTACGGCATGTATAATGTACTCAAAACATTTATAATCTTTTACTGACTAGTTTTCAGTAGCCCAGTGGGTAACACGTTGGACTGCGAACTCATAACTCGCATGTTCGATGCCATGAGTAGTAAAGTCAGCTCTTTGGATGTAAACAAACGGGCGCCATTTTGAATTATATTTATAGTAACTCATTTGCATATAAGGTAATATAAAGTAGGTCACGCGCGTGCGCGTATATTGATGACGTATCTCGCAACTACCGAGCTCCATGTACGAAGGCGTATGTCCATATCGGACGATCTAGTAACAGCGTCTCTACGCGGCGTCCATTTTGGATGACCTCACGATTAAGTTATGTCCGGGATTATCGGATAATGTACATCTTATAATTCCGTTTCGAACATAATGCGATATATGTACGCTAAATGACCATTATATATCCGGAGCGTTAACATCGTCACATAAAAATGTTCTTCGAAGACACTAGAGTACGTCTTCAGTAAGAATAATCGGTACCTGGTGGCCCCGCCACGTACCCTGATGACACTCACCACCCTACGTCTCGTGCTTCCAGTCCGATCCGTTCTCGGATCAATAACATCCATTCACCATGCAGAGCCGTTTCCAACTGGTCTGTACCGGGGGATCCGTACCTACATTCTCCGCCCACACATGGATTCAGATCCGGGCTTACCGCTGGCCAGGGTAGAGTTGTCACTGCATTGGCCCTCATGTACGGTACGTGCTATGTGAGGCCTGTCGTCCGTGTACCGAGGTCGTGTAGCGAGTGGATGGTTGTCGCGGGACAACGACTGGCTGTAGGACGTCACGGATGTACTGAGCTCCGGTTACGTTCCCCTTGATGGTGACCAAATCCAGCTCGCAATCATGGGACAGGCATCGCCACCTCCGTACGACAGGAAGTCGCGATAGCGCAGCGTTCGCTTCATGTCCGGAGTTCGAGCCCCGCTGGAGCCGTTACGAGCGTGCCCTTGGCATTTTAATTCCCCTCTTCTCTCTCCCTCTCCATCAGGAACGAGGTCTCGAGAGTTGGAATAACTCATTTCGCGATCGAGCTAAAATAAATTTGTATAAAGAAACCGGATGAAGTTAAGCAAAGCGAACTGACGTTCTTTTACGACATCGGTATACCGGGATATACTGATCGGTACAGTAACAGAGTGAAAGTGGTGTATAAGAAAACGAAGCGTACGTTATTACTACATACCCGATTGCACCGACCAATGAGAGACACCAATGGGAACGAACCGCTCTATAAATAGCGAGTGCGTACGTTTCTATAAATAACGACTACGAACCGATCCATAAATAACGATTACGAACGCTTCTATAAATATAGACCGATTAGAACGGACTTAGGCCTCAAACTTCAATCATGCTGTCAACGGGTAAGTTCATTATATTATTCAAACTCGGCGTACGTTTTTTATCGCGTAAGAAATCCTACTTATACGCTATATACAAACTTAACCTATGTACTTGAGCGAAAATGGATAATATATATCTTATCTCGTTACGTATAATTCCATAAAAACGCGAGATATCCAGAGCGATTAATATAACGTCGTAAGAACTTGCTTCGTGATCGAGCAAATATAATTATGTAATAAAATAATATTATCCATCCAACATATTCGCGTATCAAGGAATATGAGACGATTAATATAAATGTGTAATACTCGGTGTTCAAATTATAAAACCCGTCTGATGGCTATCTCCGAATAAATCCTATCGTTTCGTATGACGCATGTTAGTTGTCTGCTCAATACATTGGAATGACTCCGATAATGCATGCGCGGTATGAGGTATGCCTGTCTGCTTGTATGTTTGTCAGTTGGGCCGTCTCAAATAATCTTAACAATTTATATAGGAATGCGAGAGAAATGTTTAATCATCATGAACACAGTATGTACACAAAATGACACAGGTAATTCTAAATTGCTCGAGTCGACTTGTTTCATGATTCTAAACAAATTGAAGTAATTAATACGCTTACATATCACGGTTGTCAATGCCAGCCGTTAAAGGCTAAAGGTAAGAAGGGTAATTTATTACGAATTACTACAAATCGACGAGGAAATCCGTAAATGTAATTAAGAAATGTTAAAGTAAAAAATTGGAAATTGACCGGTTTTGACCTTAGAAATCGATTCAGAACGTATCAATTAGTAGAATTTGATATTAAACGCTAGTAATATCGATGAATTATGGCATAGGAAGTCGAGGCATATTGTGTTATCGTTATTTATACAAAATGAAACAATTGTTGATCTTTTAGTTACATTTTCGTAAGAAGTCACGAATTTATTAAATTTATATTATTGGCAACTCACCCGTACAGTACACGTGCAAAACATCTCAACTGTGTAGAATAAGTAAAGATTTCGGATAGAACCACTCGTCCTTTAATTAAAAAGGCAAGTTAGTATAACATGTGTGTGGTTTACGTTTATTTATCGTCGCTACCGGTTGCCCATATGAGCGACGCCTCCTGAAGAGATTAGTAATTTTGGAGGATAGTGCAATGATACAGACAGAGACCCATTCCAGAGTCTCCTCTGGTTCTTTTACGTGCACAGTGTAAAGCACAGACACGAGACAGCGGTTTAATGCCCCACGTTCCTTTGTGTGTGTGTTACGTTTATTTATCGTCGCTACCGGTTACCCATATGAGCGACGCCTCCTGAAGAGATTAGTCGTTTTAGATTTTGGAGATAGTGTATGATACAGAGAGAGACCCATTCCAGAGTCTCCTCTGGTTCTTTTACGTGCACGGTGTAAAGCACCGACACGAGACCGCGGTTTAACGTCCCATCTGAAAGACCATTAATTTTATTAGGGTCAGACGGGGGATCGAACCTGCGATGCCTGGATTACCAGTCCATCGTTTTACCACTGGGCTACATATCCGTCTATTTATTATAACACAGCGGTTACAAATTATTTATTTGTATTGATTAATATTATCGAATCACTTTTATATAGTAGACATTATTATATATATAGAGTATATATCACCTTAATCTTAATTACATTACTATCATATGATATTAAATTAATAATAATTTAGAAGCATTTAGGAAATATTGAAAATAATATTAATGAATATTACCTCCCTTTATTTAATTAAGTATTATGAGACTACAAATAATATATAATATTGAGTGATTACAAGAATTCCCCACGGCAAGTACGCATACATTTAGCAAACGAAAGCGATTTTAATTATTTGCAGATACGTCTTAAAGACAATCTTGTTTGGGTGTTAATAAAATATTGTCCATTAATGACTCATCACAGACGGTTCTTGTCTTATGAGATAACGTAGTTGTGATAACTCAGTAGCAAGCCCTGTCTTCACCATCATTGGGATATCTCCACATAAATTAGGACCAATTAGCTGCGGATGACCTCATGATTAAGTTATGTACGCACTCTGGGTTTATCAGATAAACCGCTATGTTGTAGCTCAGAGAAATGTTGATTGAGCACTGTATGGATGGCTATGGTTGGACGGGTTTAGGTGTGCGTGCGTGCGTGCGTGCGTGCGTGCGATAAGAATGTAATATTTGACAAGTTACTGATTTCCCCTATCAGGTGGTGTGTTGTTTGCCAAGTTACTGATTCCCTCTATCAGGTTGTATGTTGTTTGCGGTTTTTTTTATATAATGTATGTCTATTTACCTTACCAGGATAATTTATTATGTATAGTTTAAGTATTGGTTTCAAATGTTCAAACTTTATTCAACAACTTAGGTACATACACATACTGAACTGCAAAAGCATCATATACTATAGCACATATTACATAATATCAGCATAATATTAATGGCGACTCAGAATATGGTTATAAAATCACATTATTTCCAGGAAACGACAATATCAGTTTTACATGAGTTTACGTTGCTTGAAAGTATACATATTGTGTAAGGTAAGGGGATCATTCTTGTATTTATTCGCAGTGTCTACTATGATAAAGATTAAGGAGGTAATAATAATAGTGTGTATACGTTGTTTTGCGTTTATTTATCATCACTGATTTCAATGTAAACATTAACAAGGGACAATGCAGGTATCAAACAGCCTAGTATAAGGGAGTCTAAGGGAGATTCCATTCAAGCAAAGAGTACGAAGGCGTATGTTCGGTGTCCATCTCGGACGATCTAGTAACAGCGTATAAGTCTCTACGCGAGAGCGGCAGCCATTTTGGATGGCATATTAGTTTATAACGCCTTCTCTGTTTTCTGTTATAATTTTTAAATTTGTTTTAAATTGTATTTTAATTTTAAACTAGTATGTTGGGTAGGCCGACATGATAAATGTTCTTGTACGTATATTACTCTGACGCAATATGCATTTAGACCTAAACGGCCTAAATAACCAACGGTATATTCAAACCATTTTTCCGTAATTATTCTACCATTTGATAGATAAGTTGTATTGTCAGGAAACTGTATACACATGTATATAGTCTCTAGACAAACAGACCATAATGATGTTTCATGTATATTTCCGTGAATATGTTTTTTGAATACATGTTCACTTATATCAGTGTATGAAAAAAGCATGGTGAGTTTTGA
>CM026391.1:56534503-56634595 GCA_014843695.1 Archivesica marissinica | reverse complement strand
AATCTTTCAGAGAGCTACCCATTATATATGTAGCCCCTGTAATTAATTAGTGCCACATATACATATTTTGAATATTGGATGATATCTAATTAACATATCCCGCAGCTTCCAAAACAAATCATGGAATCGCTATCTGTAGAACATCATTCACGTAATATTTTATGTCTCAAATAATCTTAAGAATTTAGCTAGGAATTAAAGACAAATTTCTAACCACCATGGGACCAAATCTGACGCAGGTAATTATAAATATCGCGTGCCTTTAAATAGCCCGTGAACGAATCATACATTCAGTTTAGAATATTTATCCAACCTCTTCAACACGAAACATGTTTTTATAGAACAATTGACTTCAGCATTTCAACCAATTGTTATAATACTCATTAGATTTCACGACATTATACAATATTTAGTCGCATCGGTGTATGGTACATACGAATTACAGAAATCTACCATTACAGTTGTCCACGGAGAAACCTCAAGACTTATATCTACCAGCAAATTTGACAATAACCTAGGAGACCAATTTGTCGAATTAACTCTGTGTCAATTTAAAGACAATTGTTGTATATTCAAAGGAACGAAATCAGTAATCTCGGAAAAAGCTTTACTACACGTTTGTCAAGTAAGTATTTTCGTTTTATACATCACAATTGCTGTTAATGACACTGTTTTGATGCGATAAAATGTGTAACATCTTGCATAATTTTTTACAGTTTATTAAATCGTATATCTTTTTATTTTATTTCAGGCACTACAGATTATTGTTTCAACGATATCTCAGAGATTAGTACCGTTCAAGAAACTGACAGTTCGTTTGGAAAATAATGGACAAGTTCATAAATATGGATACACATCATTTAAAATGGATAAAAATAGTGGCCAGAAAGTGCCTGTAGATATTGTGCTTAATTTAAATAATCATTATTCAACGGACCATGTGTTGTCAACACTGTATCACGAACTGTCACACAGCCTTATAAACTTTGCCAATGGTCACAACATTCTATTTATGAGAACGTGTTCATATCTAATGGGCTTAATTTCAATCAGGATGGAGTTACCCCATGATAAAAACATTTCATTCTGCCCGTTTACGACAGGCGTCAATCTAATTAAAAACCCATATAATGAAGTTCTACCTGTATGAAGATGAGATATGTACATATTTCAATATAGTAAATTATCTGTATATATATATTCTGTAGAAATTTACGTTTTCACTGGTGGAGTTTCGCTTTAACTTGTCTCATGATTTAGTTATGTGTTTGTGTTATGTTGTGCCTAAAGGCAGCTCAGTTCTATTCTATATACATATAATAAACGGAGATTCGAACACCAATGAGTCTTTTCAAGTCGAGTTACATGAGTCATCTGGAATTATTTGCTATCGTATTAAGCCTCTGTATGAACGTTGCCAACCAAAAGTTATTCAAATCAGCAGTCATATAATTAATTGATATCATTGTGGATCTTAATTAACCATGCTTGCCGATTGATAAGCCACTTTATTCCGGGAATGAACGTTTCAGGGTCAGTCGCATATATGTATATCTAAACAAAAATGGACTTATAATAATGAAAATATTGAAGTGGTTAATGATTTCAATTACCTTGGAACAATTCTAAATTATACTGGACATTTTTCATTAAACCAGGAATATATTACTGGGAAAGCATTAAAGGCTCTCAATTTCTTGTTATATAATTGTAAACGGTATAGACTAAAATTAAAGATCCTTTGTCAACTTTTTGATGATTTGTTGGATCAATATTAAATTATTCATCTGAAATTTGGGGACACACTAAGTCCAAAGAAATTGAAAGAATCCATTTAAAGTTTTGTAAACAAATTTTAAATGTTAGATCTTACACATGCACTGCAGCTGTATACGGAGAACTGGGTAGATATCCCATGTATATATCTCGTTACATACGTATGATTAAGTACTGGTTTAAATTGTTATACTCGAATAATATAATACTTAAGCGCGTATATGCACAATCTTTGATTGACTATAATAAGGGTATCAAAAAGTGGCTTTATAATGTTAAAAAATTATTGTGTGAAAATGGATTTGCAGATATCTGGAGTAATCCTCATGTTGTAAATAGAAACAGCTTTTTATGTATATTGAAACAACGTCTGATCGATTGTTTCATACAGGGTTGGTTTACTAGTAAGGCGTCTAGTAGTGTACTTGAACTGTATAATGATTGTAAATATGATTTTGGATATGAAACCTCCTTGGACATTTTACCATATACATTGCGACTATATATAACCAGAATAAAAATATCTGCACATTCGCTTAGAATACAAACTGGTCGATATGCATCAAATAGAATACAGAGAAACGAAAGATACTGTCAATGCTGTAATACTCTGGATGTGGAAGATGAGTTTCATTTTATCTTAACATGTTCATGCTATATAGATTTGAGGAAACGTTATATTACTAAAAGATTTTATACAAGACCAAGTATGTATAAATTTTTGAAATTGTTAAGCTCTGATAACAGAAGTGACCTGTATAATTTGGCTCTTTACATTAAACATGCTTTAAACAAACGAAATAATATATTAAATACCTTGACTTCTTAGATTTAAATATGATATTAGAGTTTATCCTCCGTGCTACATGACATAATTCGTAGCACTTGTATATAATGGCTATTACATTGATTGATTGTGATATGTAATTATGTTTTTATGTGTGGATATATATATATATATAATTATGTATATATATCTATATGCATGTATGTATATTTCTATTAATGACTATGTACTTATGTATACGTCAAAATAAACATATGTTCTGTTCTGTTCTATAAACGGATGAAATGGTTAGGCCAGCTCACGTTATAGACTGTGGCGCAATAAATGATTGTTTAACGGTTGATTAATTGACCGTCATTCTGAATTATTGTCTTATCATACCTCAAGAATGCATTCCAAATGCCCGCACGTGGGGTTTGCGCGTCAAAATGTACGCCTGTCAAGATGTCAAATAAATCAAACTTGAAACGAGCCGAATAATGTTCCAAATATTGGGAAAATACCGTTGATTTGATAAGCAGACATGGGGGGCTTATAGCGAAATAAATATTTCGTTCTCATGTTTGACATTCCATTTTCCAGACATTCCGTCTGCTATTACTGTTGCAATAAATCCTATATGCGTTACTAAACATTCCCGTTAAGTGGTTCTGGTGATTTATACGTTTAAATGGACGAATTTTACCGTTAAAGTTGAGTCAAATCTGGGCCTTCAACGCTCTAAATTAGCTGGGAGCTACGCCATTTTTAGTTCCAATCAGATATATTGATAAGGTGCGCATGATTTTTTAGAATAAAAGGTGTATATAGACGGGCGGACAGACAGACAGACAGACGGACGGACGGGCGGACAGACGGACAGACATACAGGTAGGTAGGCAGTCAGGCAGGCAGGCAGTCAGGCTCACAGACAGACAGACAGACAGACAGACAATGTATCAGAGTATTGTATTCTATTCAACTGATTGCGTTCTAATAAATGTAGATATTTCTAACTATCTCTAATCGAACATATCGCGCGTTATATGAAATCTTAATTTCACTTTTGAAAATGTGTATGCCATAAATTTTTAAACATTGTTTATTGATTTAATGTTGTGTTCGAACTTCGAATGTTTGCAGAAGTATGTGTAGTATCTATACATTTATACTTGAAACAAATGCATTTTATTTGCGTTTTGCGATGCAATGTCACTTTAATACGAAACTGTATATGTTCATTAGTAAAACGAATGGGGTTGTCTCCCTTTCACCATAAAGCGGTGTTTACGTATTTCGTACATGTTAGAAGATCTACTCTCAAATACTATTAAGTAAAAATATAATATGTATGTAGTTCATTAGTACATGTATATTTACCACCGTGCAGAATTGTAACATAGGGCTGTCCGATTAGCGCAATGGTTAGCATTTCGTTAGTATTGGACTAAGATAATTAACTCGTAAACTTTCCTATTTGCAGCATAAAAAAGGGTTATTTCCCTTTACTACATAGCTGTAATGACCGCATTTATGCGGTTATCTTACCAGTTTGTAGACCATTCTGTTCGTCTCTCCTATTGTAGCAATGTTATTTAATTATTTTATACAAATTTATTTTAGCTCGATCAGGAATGACTGCATGTATACTTTCATTCCCACCAGTGAGAGTGATTCATATAAGTTGTTAAAGCCTCTTTTCCCAATTGGGTTTTCAGATCCAAGCAGGTGGATTTTCTCTGGGATACTCTCGTTTCTCTTTCCAAAATGAATGATTCCATATATGCTTTCATCAGCAATAACGAGGGTGATTAATAAAGTTGTTAAAGCTTCTTTCACAGTCATCTTTGTTGTTGTTTTTTTTTGTAGAATAAATCTTAAACTAATACCCTGCTAAAATGTTATTTCAGCAAGACAGCATGCTAAAACAATTGGAGACAATTGCAGAGACCGTAGAAAGGTAATTGTCATTTTTGAATATCGGTTGACACTATGAATTTGTGATAATGAAACACATAAGAAATTGTAAATTAAACTTTGTATTATCTATTTGTAACAACAACTATGGTAGAATAAACAATGTGTAACGGGAAACTATATTATAACAATAAACTATATTATAACAATAAACTATATTATAAAAATAAACTAATGGTCTCTATGTTATTCTGTTAGCTATATGTTTCTAAGATCTGAGCAAATAATCCCTGAGCACTTTATATATATTTCAACACACAACACACACACACACACACACACAAACGCACTCACGCACACGCACCACACGCACGCACGCACACGCACACCACACACCACACACACACACCCACACATTCCCTGAGCACCTTATATATTTTCAACAATATGTATACACACACACATTCTGTGTTCCCTGAGCACTTTATATATTTTCAACAATATGTACACATAACACAACCATCTCCTCATACACACACATTCTGTGTTCCCTGAGCACTTTATATATTTTCAACAATATGTACACATAACACAACCATCTCCTCATATACCTAAAAAATATAGATTGTGATATATATTTCAGACAAGCCAGTACCGTACATGTACGGAGAGCCGTGATAAGTAATATGTTATAGTCTTTTGATTTAAGAAACAATTTACAACATGTAATAAATGTTTTAAAAACACATGCTTTGAATGAAATTTACTTTATAGAACTAGAAAAGTATGAAATGGAGAATACACCAAATTTTATATTATTTTCTTTCATTTTGTTTAGTAAATATAATCTAAATATTTGTGTTTGTTTCAGACAGAGGAGTCATATGTTGTGCTGAATAAGTACAAGATTAAAATAGTAAGATATACCTTTATAACACTAATGTAAAATTGCATAGCAAACACATATTTTAAAAAAAACATCCATGAGTATAGACAGTATTTGCTAACCTGTCCAAACAAAATACAAATCTTATATACAAACTTACCACTAAGTGCATTTACTGCTAAGTGCATCTAGACAAACTTACCGCTCTAAGTGCATCTAGACAAACTTACCGCTCTAAGTGTATCTAGACAAACTTACCGCTCTAAGGGTATCTAGACAAACTTACCGCTCTAAGTGCATCTAGACAAACTTACCGCTCTAAGTGTATCTAGACAAACTTACCGCTCTAAGTGTATCTAGACAAACTTACCGTGCTAAGTGTATCTAGACAAACTTACCGTTCTAAGTGTATCTAGACAAATTTACCGTTCTAAGTGTATCTAGACAAACTTACCGCTCTAAGTGTATCTAGACAAACTTACCACTCTAAGTGTATCTAGACAAACTTACCGTGCTAAGTGTATCTAGACAAACTTACCGTGCTAAGTGCATCTAGACAAACGTACCGTTCTAAGTGTATCTAGACAAACTTACCGTGCTAAGTGTATCTAGACAAACTTACCGTGCTAAGTGTATCTAGACAAACTTACCGTGCTAAGTGTATATAGACAAACTTACCGTGCTAAGTGTATCTAGACAAACTTACCGTTCTAAGTGTATCTAGACAAACTTACCGCTCTAAGTGCATCTAGACAAACTTACCGCTCTAAGTGTATCTCGACAAACTTACCGCTCTAAGTGTATCTAGACAAACTTACCGTTCTAAGTGTATCTAGACAAACTTACCGTTCTAAGTGTATCTAGACAAACTTACCGTTCTAAGTGTATCTAGACAAACTTACCGTTCTAAGTGCATCTAGACAAACTTACCGTTCTAAGTGCATCTAGACAAACTTACCGTTCTAAGTGCATCTAGACAAACTTACCGCTCTAAGTCTATCTAGACAAACTTACCGATCTAAGTGCATCTAGACAAACTTACCGTGCTAAGTGCATCTAGACAAACTTACCGTTCTAAGTGCATCTAGACAAACTTACCGCTCTAAGTGTATCTAGACAAACTTACCGTTCTAAGTGCATCTAGACAAACTTACCGCTCTAAGTGTATCTAGACAAACTTACCGTTCTAAGTGCATCTAGACAAACTTACCGTTCTAAGTGCATCTAGACAAACTTACCGCTCTAAGTTTATCTAGACAAACTTACCGCTCTAAGTGTATCTAGACAAACTTACCGCTCTAAGTGTATCTAGACAAACTTACCGCTCTAAGTGCATCTAGACAAACTTACCGTTCTAAGTGCATCTAGACAAACTTACCGCTCTAAGTCTATCTAGACAAACTTACCGTTCTAAGTGCATCTAGACACACTTACCGTTCTAAGTGCATCTAGACAAACTTACCGTTCTAAGTGCATCTAGACAAACTTACCGCTCTAAGTGTATCTAGACAAACTTACCGCTCTAAGTGTATCTAGACAAACTTACCGCTCTAAGTGTATATAGACAAACTTACCGTTCTAGGTGTATCTAGACAAACTTACCGTGCTAAGTGTATCTAGACAAACTTACCGCTCTAAGTGTATCTAGACAAACTTACCGTTCTAAGTGTATCTAGACAAAACTTACCGTGCTAAGTGTATCTAGACAAACTTACCGCTCTAAGTGTATCTAGACAAACTTACCGTTCTAAGTGTATCTAGACAAACTTACCGTTCTAAGTGTATCTAAACAAACTTACCGCTCTAAGTGTATCTAGACAAACTTACCGTTCTAAGTGTATCTAGACAAACTTACCGCTCTAAGTGTATCTAGACAAACTTACCGCTCTAAGTGCATCTAGAAAAACTTACCGTTCTAAGTGTATCTAGACAAACTTACCGCTCTAAGTGTATCTAGACAAACTTACCGTTCTAAGTGTATCTATACAAACTTACCGCTCTAAGTGTATCTAGACAAACTTACCGCTCTAAGTGTATCTAGACAAACTTACCGCTCTAAGTGTATATATACGAACTTACCGCTCTAAGTGCATCTAGACAAACTTACCGCTAAGTCTTTATGATATGTTAACTATAAAACTAATAAAACTTATAACAAAGTTACGTGTAGTAAGTTAAGTCTTTATGGTATGTTAACACAACATGTATGTTTCCAACAGACATTATTTACCAAATTGGAGCTAGTTAACCCATGGAATATGTCAGAAAATCTCTTGGCCTTGATTTTATGATCTTTCAGAGAGCTACCCATTATATATGTAGCCCCTGTAATTAATTAGTGCCACATATACATATTTTGAATATTGGATGATATCTAATTAACATATCCCGCAGCTTCCAAAACAAATCATGGAATCGCTATCTGTAGAACATCATTCACGTAATATTTTATGTCTCAAATAATCTTAAGAATTTAGCTAGGAATTAAAGACAAATTTCTAACCACCATGGGACCAAATCTGACGCAGGTAATTATAAATATCGCGTGCCTTTAAATAGCCCGTGAACGAATCATACATTCAGTTTAGAATATTTATCCAACCTCTTCAACACGAAACATGTTTTTATAGAACAATTGACTTCAGCATTTCAACCAATTGTTATAATACTCATTAGATTTCACGACATTATACAATATTTAGTCGCATCGGTGTATGGTACATACGAATTACAGAAATCTACCATTACAGTTGTCCACGGAGAAACCTCAAGACTTATATCTACCAGCAAATTTGACAATAACCTAGGAGACCAATTTGTCGAATTAACTCTGTGTCAATTTAAAGACAATTGTTGTATATTCAAAGGAACGAAATCAGTAAACTCGGAAAAAGCTTTACTACACGTTTGTCAAGTAAGTATTTTCGTTTTATACATCACAATTGCTGTTAATGACACTGTTTTGATGCGATAAAATGTGTAACATCTTGCATAATTTTTTACAGTTTATTAAATCGTATATCTTTTTATTTTATTTCAGGCACTACAGATTATTGTTTCAACGATATCTCAGAGATTAGTACCGTTCAAGAAACTGACAGTTCGTTTGGAAAATAATGGACAAGTTCATAAATATGGATACACATCATTTAAAATGGATAAAAATAGTGGCCAGAAAGTGCCTGTAGATATTGTGCTTAATTTAAATAATCATTATTCAACGGACCATGTGTTGTCAACACTGTATCACGAACTGTCACACAGCCTTATAAACTTTGCCAATGGTCACAACATTCTATTTATGAGAACGTGTTCATATCTAATGGGCTTAATTTCAATCAGGATGGAGTTACCCCATGATAAAAACATTTCATTCTGCCCGTTTACGACAGGCGTCAATCTAATTAAAAACCCATATAATGAAGTTCTACCTGTATGAAGATGAGATATGTACATATTTCAATATAGTAAATTATCTGTATATATATATTCTGTAGAAATTTACGTTTTCACTGGTGGAGTTTCGCTTTAACTTGTCTCATGATTTAGTTATGTGTTTGTGTTATGTTGTGCCTAAAGGCAGCTCAGTTCTATTCTATATACATATAATAAACGGAGATTCGAACACCAATGAGTCTTTTCAAGTCGAGTTACATGAGTCATCTGGAATTATTTGCTATCGTATTAAGCCTCTGTATGAACGTTGCCAACCAAAAGTTATTCAAATCAGCAGTCATATAATTAATTGATATCATTGTGGATCTTAATTAACCATGCTTGCCGATTGATAAGCCACTTTATTCCGGGAATGAACGTTTCAGGGTCAGTCGCATATATGTATATCTAAACAAAAATGGACTTATAATAATGAAAATATTGAAGTGGTTAATGATTTCAATTACCTTGGAACAATTCTAAATTATACTGGACATTTTTCATTAAACCAGGAATATATTACTGGGAAAGCATTAAAGGCTCTCAATTTCTTGTTATATAATTGTAAACGGTATAGACTAAAATTAAAGATCCTTTGTCAACTTTTTGATGATTTGTTGGATCAATATTAAATTATTCATCTGAAATTTGGGGACACACTAAGTCCAAAGAAATTGAAAGAATCCATTTAAAGTTTTGTAAACAAATTTTAAATGTTAGATCTTCCACATGCACTGCAGCTGTATACGGAGAACTGGGTAGATATCCCATGTATATATCTCGTTACATACGTATGATTAAGTACTGGTTTAAATTGTTATACTCGAATAATATAATACTTAAGCGCGTATATGCACAATCTTTGATTGACTATAATAAGGGTATCAAAAAGTGGCTTTATAATGTTAAAAAATTATTGTGTGAAAATGGATTTGCAGATATCTGGAGTAATCCTCATGTTGTAAATAGAAACAGCTTTTTATGTATATTGAAACAACGTCTGATCGATTGTTTCATACAGGGTTGGTTTACTAGTAAGGCGTCTAGTAGTGTACTTGAACTGTATAATGATTGTAAATATGATTTTGGATATGAAACCTCCTTGGACATTTTACCATATACATTGCGACTATATATAACCAGAATAAAAATATCTGCACATTCGCTTAGAATACAAACTGGTCGATATGCATCAAATAGAATACAGAGAAACGAAAGATACTGTCAATGCTGTAATACTCTGGATGTGGAAGATGAGTTTCATTTTATCTTAACATGTTCATGCTATATAGATTTGAGGAAACGTTATATTACTAAAAGATTTTATACAAGACCAAGTATGTATAAATTTTTGAAATTGTTAAGCTCTGATAACAGAAGTGACCTGTATAATTTGGCTCTTTACATTAAACATGCTTTAAACAAACGAAATAATATATTAAATACCTTGACTTCTTAGATTTAAATATGATATTAGAGTTTATCCTCCGTGCTACATGACATAATTCGTAGCACTTGTATATAATGGCTATTACATTGATTGATTGTGATATGTAATTATGTTTTTATGTGTGGATATATATATATATATAATTATGTATATATATCTATATGCATGTATGTATATTTCTATTAATGACTATGTACTTATGTATACGTCAAAATAAACATATGTTCTGTTCTGTTCTGTTCTATAAACGGATGAAATGGTTAGGCCAGCTCACGTTATAGACTGTGGCGCAATAAATGATTGTTTAACGGTTGATCAATTGACCGTCATTCTGAATTATTGTCTTATCATACCTCAAGAATGCATTCCAAATGCCCGCACGTGGGGTTTGCGCGTCAAAATGTACGCCTGTCAAGATGTCAAATAAATCAAACTTGAAACGAGCCGAATAATGTTCCAAATATTGGGAAAATACCGTTGATTTGATAAGCAGACATGGGGGGCTTATAGCGAAATAAATATTTCGTTCTCATGTTTGACATTCCATTTTCCAGACATTCCGTCTGCTATTACTGTTGCAATAAATCCTATATGCGTTACTAAACATTCCCGTTAAGTGGTTCTGGTGATTTATACGTTTAAATGGACGAATTTTACCGTTAAAGTTGAGTCAAATCTGGGCCTTCAACGCTCTAAATTAGCTGGGAGCTACGCCATTTTTAGTTCCAATCAGATATATTGATAAGGTGCGCATGATTTTTTAGAATAAAAGGTGTATATAGACGGGCGGACAGACAGACAGACAGACAGACGGACGGACGGGCGGACAGTCGGACAGACATACAGGTAGGTAGGCAGTCAGGCAGGCAGGCAGTCAGGCTCACAGACAGACAGACAGACAGACAATGTATCAGAGTATTGTATTCTATTCAACTGATTGCGTTCTAATAAATGTAGATATTTCTAACTATCTCTAATCGAACATATCGCGCGTTATATGAAATCTTAATTTCACTTTTGAAAATGTGTATGCCATAAATTTTTAAACATTGTTTATTGATTTAATGTTGTGTTCGAACTTCGAATGTTTGCAGAAGTATGTGTAGTATCTATACATTTATACTTGAAACAAATGCATTTTATTTGCGTTTTGCGATGCAATGTCACTTTAATACGAAACTGTATATGTTCATTAGTAAAACGAATGGGGTTGTCTCCCTTTCACCATAAAGCGGTGTTTACGTATTTCGTACATGTTAGAAGATCTACTCTCAAATACTATTAAGTAAAAATATAATATGTATGTAGTTCATTAGTACATGTATATTTACCACCGTGCAGAATTGTAACATAGGGCTGTCCGATTAGCGCAATGGTTAGCATTTCGTTAGTATTGGACTAAGATAATTAATTCGTAAACTTTCCTATTTGCAGCATAAAAAGGGTTATTTCCCTTTACTACATAGCTGTAATGACCGCATTTATGCGGTTATCTTACCAGTTTGTAGACCATTCTGTTCGTCTCTCCTATTGTAGCAATGTTATTTAATTATTTTATACAAATTTATTTTAGCTCGATCAGGAATGACTGCATGTATACTTTCATTCCCACCAGTGAGAGTGATTCATATAAGTTGTTAAAGCCTCTTTTCCCAATTGGGTTTTCAGATCCAAGCAGGTGGATTTTCTCTGGGATACTCTCGTTTCTCTTTCCAAAATGAATGATTCCATATATGCTTTCATCAGCAATAACGAGGGTGATTAATAAAGTTGTTAAAGCTTCTTTCACAGTCATCTTTGTTGTTGTTTTTTTTTGTAGAATAAATCTTAAACTAATACCCTGCTAAAATGTTATTTCAGCAAGACAGCATGCTAAAACAATTGGAGACAATTGCAGAGACCGTAGAAAGGTAATTGTCATTTTTGAATATCGGTTGACACTATGAATTTGTGATAATGAAACACATAAGAAATTGTAAATTAAACTTTGTATTATCTATTTGTAACAACAACTATGGTAGAATAAACAATGTGTAACGGGAAACTATATTATAACAATAAACTATATTATAACAATAAACTATATTATAAAAATAAACTAATGGTCTCTATGTTATTCTGTTAGCTATATGTTTCTAAGATCTGAGCAAATAATCCCTGAGCACTTTATATATATTTCAACACACAACACACACACACACACACACACACAAACGCACTCACGCACACGCACCACACGCACGCACACGCACACACACACACACCACACACCACACACACACACACCCACACATTCCCTGAGCACCTTATATATTTTCAACAATATGCATACACACACACATTCTGTGTTCCCTGAGCACTTTATATATTTTCAACAATATGTACACATAACACAACCATCTCCTCATATACCTAAAAAATATAGATTGTGATATATATTTCAGACAAGCCAGTACCGTACATGTACGGAGAGCCGTGATAAGTAATATGTTATAGTCTTTTGATTTAAGAAACAATTTACAACATGTAATAAATGTTTTAAAAACACATGCTTTGAATGAAATTTACTTTATAGAACTAGAAAAGTATGAAATGGAGAATACACCAAATTTTATATTATTTTCTTTCATTTTGTTTAGTAAATATAATCTAAATATTTGTGTTTGTTTCAGACAGAGGAGTCATATGTTGTGCTGAATAAGTACAAGATTAAAATAGTAAGATATACCTTTATAACACTAATGTAAAATTGCATAGCAAACACATATTTTAAAAAAAACATCCATGAGTATAGACAGTATTTGCTAACCTGTCCAAACAAAATACAAATCTTATATACAAACTTACCACTAAGTGCATTTACTGCTAAGTGCATCTAGACAAACTTACCGCTCTAAGTGCATCTAGACAAACTTACCGCTCTAAGTGTATCTAGACAAACTTACCGCTCTAAGGGTATCTAGACAAACTTACCGCTCTAAGTGCATCTAGACAAACTTACCGCTCTAAGTGTATCTAGACAAACTTACCGCTCTAAGTGTATCTAGACAAACTTACCGTGCTAAGTGTATCTAGACAAATTTACCGTTCTAAGTGTATCTAGACAAACTTACCGCTCTAAGTGTATCTAGACAAACTTACCGCTCTAAGTGTATCTAGACAAACTTACCGTGCTAAGTGTATCTAGACAAACTTACCGTGCTAAGTGCATCTAGACAAACGTACCGTTCTAAGTGTATCTAGACAAACTTACCGTGCTAAGTGTATCTAGACAAACTTACCGTGCTAAGTGTATCTAGACAAACTTACCGTGCTAAGTGTATATAGACAAACTTACCGTGCTAAGTGTATCTAGACAAACTTACCGTTCTAAGTGTATCTAGACAAACTTACCGCTCTAAGTGCATCTAGACAAACTTACCGCTCTAAGTGTATCTCGACAAACTTACCGCTCTAAGTGTATCTAGACAAACTTACCGTTCTAAGTGTATCTAGACAAACTTACCGTTCTAAGTGTATCTAGACAAACTTACCGTTCTAAGTGTATCTAGACAAACTTACCGTTCTAAGTGCATCTAGACAAACTTACCGTTCTAAGTGCATCTAGACAAACTTACCGTTCTAAGTGCATCTAGACAAACTTACCGCTCTAAGTATATCTAGACAAACTTACCGATCTAAGTGCATCTAGACAAACTTACCGTGCTAAGTGCATCTAGACAAACTTACCGTTCTAAGTGCATCTAGACAAACTTACCGCTCTAAGTGTATCTAGACAAACTTACCGTTCTAAGTGCATCTAGACAAACTTACCGCTCTAAGTGTATCTAGACAAACTTACCGTTCTAAGTGCATCTAGACAAACTTACCGTTCTAAGTGCATCTAGACAAACTTACCGCTCTAAGTGTATCTAGACAAACTTACCGCTCTAAGTGTATCTAGACAAACTTACCGCTCTAAGTGTATCTAGACAAACTTACCGCTCTAAGTGCATCTAGACAAACTTACCGTTCTAAGTGCATCTAGACAAACTTACCGCTCTAAGTCTATCTAGACAAACTTACCGTTCTAAGTGCATCTAGACACACTTACCGTTCTAAGTGCATCTAGACAAACTTACCGTTCTAAGTGCATCTAGACAAACTTACCGCTCTAAGTGTATCTAGACAAACTACCGCTCTAAGTGTATCTAGACAAACTTACCGCTCTAAGTGTATATAGACAAACTTACCGTTCTAGGTGTATCTAGACAAACTTACCGTGCTAAGTGTATCTAGACAAACTTACCGCTCTAAGTGTATCTAGACAAACTTACCGTTCTAAGTGTATCTAGACAAAACTTACCGTGCTAAGTGTATCTAGACAAACTTACCGCTCTAAGTGTATCTAGACAAACTTACCGTTCTAAGAGTATCTAGACAAACTTACCGTTCTAAGTGTATCTAAACAAACTTACCGCTCTAAGTGTATCTAGACAAACTTACCGTTCTAAGTGTATCTAGACAAACTTACCGCTCTAAGTGTATCTAGACAAACTTACCGCTCTAAGTGCATCTAGACAAACTTACCGTTCTAAGTGTATCTAGACAAACTTACCGCTCTAAGTGTATCTAGACAAACTTACCGTTCTAAGTGTATCTATACAAACTTACCGCTCTAAGTGTATCTAGACAAACTTACCGCTCTAAGTGTATCTAGACAAACTTACCTCTCTAAGTGTATCTATACGAACTTACCGCTCTAAGTGCATCTAGACAAACTTACCGCTAAGTCTTTATGATATGTTAACTATAAAACTAATAAAACTTATAACAAAGTTACGTGTAGTAAGTTAAGTCTTTATGGTATGTTAACACAACATGTATGTTTCCAACAGACATTATTTACCAAATTGGAGCTAGTTAACCCATGGAATATGTCAGAAAATCTCTTGGCCTTGATTTTATGTAAACGAAAGACATACATGCAGTGACTGGCAACATGATGTAATTATAGAATAGATTGGAAATAACACATCGGAGCTCATATGATACTTTAGTATTGCAATCTAATTGGCGGCCATCTTCTTCGTTGAGGATATCTTCTCTCCATAATTATCTCGACATCAGTTTCATTGTTAGCAGCCGTGTATCCAATTATCGCATCACTAATATCTAATACTTTTTGAACAATTAAATCGCAGATGGTATATGCTAGTTCAATGAGTCAGTCTGTGAATATGCGGACAATTATTATGACGATGATGGGAATTATCACTTCAAAACCTAAAATGATATAAAATACAGCAATGTTCCTTGATAAATTCTATAGTGTGGCATTTAGGATAAGTGAAAACTGTCATCAGATAAGTGTTTCAAAAGACACATATGCTTTTAAGCTAGTCACTTTTATCAATTGGTTTATTGATGCATCTGTTAATCGTTCCTCTAACAACAGGCGCATTGAATACAATATCTGATGTTTCCTCAGATAAATTAGAGAATCTGTCATGTTCATACGGCATCATTTCTATATCGACAGATTGTCGTGATCTTCCTTTACACATCATACGGATGAAAATAAATAAAAGTATGATCGCGATAGCTGCTATAGCACTGATGGTGATGATGATGATGATGTTATGGGAATCTATAAAAGAAAATTTCAATAACAGTTTTAATATTGGCAGTATGATTGACATTTGAAAACTGAACTATCATTAACTGAAATATATAAACACAATTTAAGATGTTACATCAACGTTGGTGACTTATTGCTGCCTCCAAAGGACTCATTTATTTCAAAATATATTCACTTCAGTGTACTTTCTGCATAAACATTTTCTACACATTTTCTACTAAGCCTTGAATCTGATTGTTGCCCCTCAATTGGACATAGATATGTATCATCAGATTGTACTGAAGATGCAGATGATGAACCCATTTCTATGTGATCTACTATTTTATTTGCGACAATGCTAGCTAGCACTACGCAATTTACAATATAAAATAATTGCAAACAACAACATAAAAATTAATAGACAAATTAATACACTAATTACTATGATATATGCGTATGATGTGCTGGATGTTGTTTCATAATTTGTAACATTGTACATTGTAACTGTTTTGAGCAAATAAACAACTTTTATCAACTCTGCAAGTGTTGTCAGCTCTGTAGGTATTGTTGTCGTCAGCTCTGTAGGTCTTGTTGTCAGCTCTGTAGGTCTTGTTGTATAGTCAGCTTTAGTCTGAAAAATAATGTAGAATATTTTGTTTGGGTTTTATGTTGCTATCAATACTATTTCTGAATTATAAAGCAATCAAGTCCAAGTCAGGGTTTGAACCCATCACTGCCTGGTTCTCCATTATCTAGAGGCAAATACTCTACTGTTCCACTATAAAAGCCAGTTCTAGTCAGACAGTATATATCTTCCTATCTACCGCTATAATTATCATGGCAGTCAGTTTGTTTGTTCGGGTTTTACGTCTTCATCAGCACCATTTTGGGCTATATCGACGACTGACAGTTTACCTAACAACACCTTTCCTGGGCAGGCTCCAGCGGTTAGCCAGTACTTGCTGCATCAACCTCCGTAAGAAACTGCCAACTTTTTCATATAAAGTGCCAAGGCTTCAGCGGGGCTCTAACCAGTGACTTTCAGTGATGCTAGGTTACAGCGGTATACAAGTCAGCTACCTTAACCACTCGACCACAGAGGATTAGAAATATGCTCATAGGAGTTAATCTTACTTGTGTTTTGGTCGTTTGTTTATACTTCGATTGCACTGGTGTTTGCGCAGTTGAGTCAGACTGAAATAGAGAATAATGAATTTCACAGAATATTTCATTAGTTCTTTAAGTGTGAATTGGAGACTATATGTCATCGGCATTACTAGTAAAATACAGCAGTACTCATGTACAGCTACTAAAGCTGTATTCATTGTTTAAGGGAAAAAATAGATAAGTAAATAAAAAATATTGACCAAGGGAGACAACACTGAAATTCAAATTGTGTTGATATCAGAATACAGCACTTAACATGTAATGTAAGCTATGCAGAGCTTTCATGTAACACAATGGCTCGGACTATTAGGTCAAGTCGTCACCCTTGGGACACTGGTTCTCCCTAATCCACTTTTCATATATAATGTTATCCAATAAAAAGCTACACTGGTCATTATAAAGCACTCCTTCCATTCAGGACACTTAACTTACAGCAGGATACTGGCTTCAACGCATCAACGTAAATCTTTACACACGTGTAAACACCGCCTCTAAGGACATCGCATAATGATGATGGTAGGCTACTTTGATGTTCAATATACACACTGTCTAGCTTAGGTACATTACTAATGTCCAAAATGCTGTCTGGAAATCTAACCATTTGCAATCGTGTGATGTATTTGTTTTCCATTTCGAAGCTATAAACTCCTGGAATGTCATATTCAAGTGCGCATACACTTCTTTCCTCACACACATGGTCCAACAGAATGTCGGCACTAATTATCCCATAACTAACGAAAAATGCAAAAAACTGTATAAAATGCGTCATTGTTTTGACAACACGTTTTTAGATTACACAAAACAGACTGCTTTACCTAAATTAAATTGACATACACAATGTAATATGCTAAAAGAGGTTAAGTAGCGAAAAGAAACAACATGCAGTAATCTTCCTTACAGTCCCGCTAATGTAAGAAGGTCACTCAAAACACTGCGTTGACTTGTTTTTGTTATGTTTCTTTGTTAAAGTAAAACTAATGTATAGCTTTGAACAAACTGTAAACTAGCATTCACTTAAATGCTTTCTAACTGTCTCTTTACAAAATAATAAGCTGCCGATTTGTCAACGCATATTCCAGCTTCACTAGCATCGTTGAATCTACCTGTTTGTAAGATTATGTGAATATGATCGTGGTTGAACAGTTGACTCACGTGTGGTCTCATTATTTCCAACCCATTTAGACGTTGGAAGCAATAATTCCAGTTCCTCTTAGCTCTTCTAGCATCTTGCTGGCTTAATGACGAGGAAGGAAACATTCCAGGTAGTGCTACAACATCATCTAGATCAAGTTCCCACAAAAAACTGATTGCTTGAAATTGATTCACTCCATTTTGAAACTGTTTATTAATTTCATTTCTACAAAACGGACATTTTTGAATATATTCAAAGCAGTCTTTACACACAAGAGATGTGCATTGACACTGGTTTATGAAATAAGATATACACACTATATCACCATATATACGTACATTACTACAAGATATACACACTATCTCACTATATATACATACATTACTACAAGATATACACACTATTTCACCATATATACATTCATTACTACAAGATCTACACACTATATCCCCATATCTACGTACATTCCTACAATATATATTCACTATCTCACCATATCTACGTACATTTCTACAAGATATACACACTATCTCCCCATATATACGTACATTGTTACTAAATATACACACTTTCTCACCAAATCTACATACATTACTACAAGATATATCCACTATCTCACAATATTTACGTACATTACTACAAGATATACACAGTATCTCACCATATCTACGTTCATTACTACAAGATATACACACTATCGCACCATATCTACATACATTACTACAATAACTACACAATATCTCACCATATCTACGTACATTTCTACAAGATATACACACTATCTCCCCATATATACGTACATTACTACAAGATATATCCATTATCTCACCAAATCTACATACATTACTACAAGATATATCCACTATCTCACCATATCTACGTACATTACTACAAGAAATTATTCACTATCTCACTATATCTACATTCATTACTACAAGATCTACACACTATTTCACCATATATACATTCATTACTACAAGATCTACACACTATATCACCATATTTACATACATTACTACAAGATATACGCAGTATCTCACCATATCTACGTACATTACTACGAGATATACCCACTATCGCACCATATCTACATAGATTACTACAATAACTACACAATGTCTCACCATATCTACATACATTACTACAAGATGTACGCACTATCTCACCATATCTACGTACATTACTACAATATATACACACTATATCACCATATCTACGTATATTACAACACTATATATCCACTATCTCACCATATCTACGTACATTTCTACAAGATATACACACTATCTCCCCATACATACGTACATTACTACAAGAAATTATTCACTATCTCACCAAGTCTACGTACATTACTACAAGATATATCCACTATCTCACAATATTTACGTACATTACTACAAGATATACGCACTATCTCACCATATATACGCACATTACTACAAGAAATTATTCACTATTTCACCATATAAACATTCATTACTACAAGATCTACACACTATATCACCACATTTACGTGCATTACTACAAGATATACGCAGTATCTCACCATATATACGTACATTACTACAAGATATATGCACTATCGCACCATATCTACATACATTACTACAATAACTACACAATGTCTCACCATATCTACGTACATTACTACAAAGTCCGCCTCCGTGGTCGAGAGGTTAAGGTCGCTGACTTGTATACCACTGTAACCTATCATCACTGATGGTCACGGGTTCGAGCCCCGCTCAGGCCGTGTCTCATTTATATGAAAAAGTTGGCAGTTTCTTACGGAGGTTGGTGCACCCAAGTACTGGTTAACCGCTGGAGCCTGCCCAGGAAAGGTGTTGTTAAGTAAACTGCCCGCCGGCGATATAGCCCAAAATGGTGCTGATGCAGGCGTAAAACCCGAAATATAACATAACATAACATTACTACAAGATGTACGCACTATCTCACCATATCTACGTACATTACTACAAGATGTACGCACTATCTCACCATATCTACGTACATTACTACAAGATATACGCACTATCTCACTATATATTCGTACATTACTACAAGATATATGCACTGTCTCACCATATCTACGTACATTACTACACTATATACGCACTATATCACCATATCTACATATATTACAACAATATATATCCACTATCTCACCATATATACGTACATTGATACTAAATATACACACTATCTCACCAAATGTACGTACATTACTACAAGATATATCCACTATCTCACAATATTTACGTACATTACTACAAGATATACGCAGTATCTCACCATATATACGTTCATTACTACGAGATCTACACACTATCGCACCATATATACGTTCATTACTACAAGATATACGCACTATATCACCATATATACGTATATTACTACAAGATATACGCACTATCGCACCATATCTACATACATCCCGCATCTTCCAACACAAAACATGGACCTTACCATAGCATTAGGTCGTCAGAACATGTATTACGCCGTAGCGTTTCAGTTTTTGTATCTAACGTTTCAATTTTTTGACAGTAGCATTTCAGTTTCTGACACAAGCGTTTCAGTTTTTGACACGAGCGTTTCAGTTTCTGTCATTAGCGTTTCAGTTTTTACCCGTTAACACGTAATTCTCCATAGAGTCCGTTTCAGTTTTTGACACTAGCGTTTCAGTTTCTGACACAAGCGTTTCAGTTTCTGACACGAGCGTTTCAGTTTCTGACACAAGCGTTTCAGATTTTGTCATTGTTATTTCAGTTTTTGTCTCCGTCGTTTCGATATGCGACGCTACAATCGCATTTTTGTGTCGTTAATCTGATAAAAAAAATTGATGTGTCCCTTTAAAACAATTTTTTTATGACAATGTCCCTTTAATGTAAAATCTTCAAACATCAATAAAAAAGTATACGTAGTACATATATAAAAGTTTATATTTTCTTAATCGAAATAATGAGAGCTATACTTTGGTAAGTATTTCGTGTAGATCCGTAAATGTTTGGAAAAAATTTTATTTGTTATACTTCTATGTAAAATAATAAAGTATATATGTTTGAGTGTTCTGGTGGGGATGTTGTATCGCGTATTTTTCAACGTTATGGTGATGGGGTTGTATCGCGTATGGTTCAGCGCGTTGGTGGTGGTTTAGATATGATCTTATCAACTGGTGCGTATTATGATTCACTATATAATGTATTCGTATAGTATCTAGTCTTCAAAAACAATATTGAAATACCATACCATCATTTTGTGCGTTTTTTAACTTATTACGCATCGTCTTATAAACTGTAGGATAGTTGATTGTGTTTTGGTCATAGTTTACTAACATTACCCCTCAATCGTGGTATTGTTAAAGTTCAGAAAATACGTAATACATTGTATTCCGATATACTTTTATTTACATAAATCAAATTTATAATCAATTATAACGGAAAAACAACAATGACACATATTGAAATGACACGAAAGTTTCTAACAATACATATTCATAATTTGGTAACAATGGCAAATATTGAAACGATAACAGTTACCATTGAAATGATATAAAATAACAATATTATGAGAACATTGTAAAGGGAGGTAATTGTGTACATACTTTAGCTATGTCACCTCTTCCTAGTAATAAACGATGACGTTTACTATAAATAGCCGACATCTCCTATGAAACCGTATGCAACGCGCAAAGTAAATATTATGTTTGTATCTTTAGCGACCTAAGAAGGGAACTGTAGCGTCTAAAGTAATCAGAATCTCGGTATAATACAGACATTTGGACGTCCACAATCTATAATTTGTATACATTCCATACCGATTATTAATTACTAGACCATATTCTTAAGTATTCCTACAAATACAACAAAGGTGTACATTTACATTTGTATTTCTCGCGTAGAGACTTATACGCTGTTACTAGATCGTCCGAGATGGACACCGAGTGTCGTACACCGAGCTCGGTAGTTGCGCGATACGTCATCAGGTGGCTCTATACAAAATAAACGCGCACGCGCGTGACCTACTTTATATTACCTTATATGCAAACGAGTTACTATAAATCGTATTCAAAATGGCGCCCGTTTGTTTACATCCAAAGAGCTGACTTTACTACTGCCATGTCTGACCAGAATAATATGTACAATCTTTCAGATGGAACTTTAACCCGAGGTCAGGTGTCGGTGCTTTACACCGTACACGTAAAAAAAGTACCACAGGAGACTCTGCAATATGTTTCTTTCTGTATCAGTTCTCTATCCTCCTAAAATCTAAAATGACTAATATCGTCAGGAGGCGTCGCTCATAGTGGCAACCGGTAGCGACGATAAATAAACGTAAAACACACACACTGCACTTTCTGAGCAGTAATATATCTGTGAATTTCTCGTAGAATAACACTTGCCTATTATTCTGTAATACTGGTATGAATAAATAAATAAATATATATGTTATATATATAATTTTTATATATAATTATGTGAATGCAACTACTAGTAACGGGTATAAAAGACATTTGAGTTAGCATCAACTCTAATATGCTGTGTTCTTCCATAATATGTTTAATCCAATACAGTAAAGTAAAGTGTTTGTTTATTATAGTGTCACCCCTATTTAAAGGGCAAGCCATTTCTGACTTATGAGACACCTCTATTTACGAACATCAGTACTTCCCGAATCCTATGCGTGTATGCCAGACGCCAGGCTGGTAGGCAGTCGGTAACCATTATTTAACTAGCTGGCGGCTCACCAACCGGCCATATCAGAACGAACCCCTGACGAGATTCGAACCTTCGACCTCCCGCTCCGTACATGTACCAATTGATGCATATGCAATCAGCATACCTCCATGCACCATTAGCCTGGGTTCCAGTCTGTCGATTTTTCACTTTTTAACTTCTGGCAAAATGACATGATCAGAAACTCAATACTGCCCAATTAATAGTCTCGGTGTTAAAATATATTTATTTGACTGACCAGGCAAAATATATCGACGCCTGTTCCCAGGCTAATGCACTATCTGTATGTCTGATATTTCAGCTCTTGCAGAAATAGGCGGTTGGGATGGTTTGATGGTTCGGTACCCGCAGGCCGCCACAAACTACACTCTATACAATCAGACCTTCTACCAATGCGGCATGCCCCGGGAGGATGCATTTCATATATTTCGGAGTGCCACCACTGGGGACATTCCGTGGCCCGGCGCAGTATTTGGGATGACAACACTCGGTTTATTTACATGGTGCCAGGATCAGGTGTGTTACTTGTATACCATTATCACAGCGTCAGTGTATCACCTTTAGTTGCAATAACGGACATGTGTAAATTAGTAGTATAATGTAAATGTGTTTATAATTTCTACAATGCTTAAAGTGTAGTAACTACAGTATGCATGGGGTGTCAGCCGGACACGCTCAGCTGGACACCGGTTTTTAGCGAGGAGGTCATTTTGCATAACGCGCACTACAGACGCCTGGTGTAACATCACAGTCGTCCTTGTCACGTGTGTGGCTTCATCCGGGAACTTCGCCATCTTTTTCGTGGAGGCAGAATGTTTCTCTCTGCAATCTTCTTTCACATCGTCAGTGTATCACATTTAGTTGCAATACTGTGTATTATTTAAGCATATATAGATGCACAGTTTCATTTGTAGGAAATGCAAAATTGCAGTGGATACGATACGTAGGGTCGGTGGTAACAGTTTGTATCATCTAAGTACTGCGTAATCACGTATTCATGAAATTAGCTAATTGTATGACATGTCAATGTGATTTAGCATCATTTACTGAAATAACACAAGCTGTCTTCATATCCGCGTAAATGGTAACCTAAATAGGTCTACACATGGTAACATAGCCGCACACGTGTGCATACGACTAGTTACGTGCATATTGATTTTCTTCATTGATACAATGAGGCATGATTAAAAACTATTGATTTTATCGTTCATGGTATATAAGGATTTGTACACGTACTACACTATAGTTAGTACGTAACATATGTATTTGTACATTAGATATACGTAGGAAGGAGTGTTTCCAAACTACGTATGTTACAAGCTTAGAGAATGGGCAATTGCACAATAGATTGACATTATATGAGTGCTGAATGCAGCAATAAAACGGAATATGGCCAGGTAGAGAGTTTCTAGCTTGATTAAAAACTGGTCTATTTTTGTCAATGAATAATTAGCCTAGTTAATTCTGATTGCTTTCAGAATGATCATGACGTAATAATATGTATGTCGTCATAAATTGATTGGCTAATCTTTACATTACGAGGATTTTACCGGTTTTTCTTCTTAGATGATGTAACATTATATGGCATCAAATAATGCACACTATTGTAATGGAGAGAGCGGTCTTGGTGGTTGCTATCGGAACTTCATGTTCTAATATTAATACAGAATTCAAATATTTACTTGTTGTTTTATGGATTTCCCCCGGTAACTATCACGTGACTCAATGCATACAGGGCCACATCAGTCGCTACGTTGCAACGTCAACGGAATATATAAATGTATTATATCATTTTCAGAAGATCCCCCGTCTGACCCTAATAAAATTAACAGTCTTTCAGATGGGACGTTAAACCGAGGTCTCGTGTCGGTGCTTTACACCGTGCACGTAAACGAACCAAAGGAGATTCTGGAATTGGTCTCTGTCTGTATCATACACTATCCTCCAAAATCTAAAATAACTAATCTCTTCAGGAGGCGTCGCTCATATGGGCAACCGGTAGTGACGATAAATAAACGTAAAACACACATAGAAGTAAGGGATGTAATATAGGTATGTGATCTTTATTTTAAATACAATTACTTATGTTCAGTTAGTAATATCGGCTCTGTAGTCCAGTGGTAACACACTGGACTGGTAATCCAGGGATCGCAGGTTCGATCCCCCCCCGTCTGACCCTAATAAAATTAACAGATGGGACATTAAACCGATGTCTCGTGTCGGTGCTGTACACCGTGCACGTAAAAGAACCAGATGAGACTCTGGAATGGGTCTCTGTCTGTATCATTGCACTATCCTCCAAAAATCTAAAATAACTAATCTCTTCAGGAGGCGTCGCTCATATGGGTAAACGCTAGCGACGATAAATAAACGTAAAACACACAATATCGACTGCGATTTGTGTACTAATAATTTAAAACTGATTTTAATTTGAACATTATTTCATGACGTCACATGTGTTGTATTGTTTAGGTTATCGTCCAGAGAAACCTATCTGCTAAGAATATCGGCCATTCCAAGGCAGGCTCCCTATTGGCAGCGTTTCTCAAGCTGTTCGGCTTCCTGCTCTTTGTAATCCCTGGAATGATAAGTAGAATTCTGTATACAGGTAATGTATAGCGTTTATTAGTAGTTAATCTTTGTATTTAGATGGACACTCAACCGTAACATGCTTCTCACCAATGCAACCCGGGTTCGATCCTCGGACCTGGAAGTATGTGAGATGGTAAGGTGGTCGCCTGATCGGACAGGTGGCTTTTCTCCGGGTACTCCGTTTTCCTCCCACATGCATAACCACATTTATGCGCTCATCTGCGCCAACAAGAGTGATTAATATAAGTTGTTAAAAATTGCTTCTCAATCGTTGTAAAATAAATAAAGTTAAAAAACAAAACAAACAAAACTTGGCATACGTCCATTATTGCTTGTATGACGTCACGCGCTTAAAAATGGTTGCATTTATGAACGCACATTTTGCCATATGCCGCAATAAATTGTTGTATCGTTTTTTTAATTTTAAGTCTAAATGTTAAGTTTAAAGTTTCTAATGCACGTATAGTTCAGCTGCGAGTACTCAACTGACATTTAACCCTGTTATGTGTACATTTATATTATACTGTTTGTACATACATATTAATAATGATTTGTAAATATGCTATGCTCTTCAGAAATGGAGGAAATCAAAGTATATATCTATCTATCTATCTATCTGTATCGTTTTTTTAAATTTTAAGTCTAATTTTCATTATGTTTCACGAGAGCATTAATGAATGACAGTTTATTTCTTAGTTGAGCCTTTGATTTAATAATGATCTAATCTGTTTTATGTTTGCAACAGATATACTGGCCATCACTCTTGTGCTTTACAAATTTATTTTTAGCTCGATTGCGAAATAAGTTCTTATAACTTATATTAATCACTCTCGAGACCTCATTCCTGATGGAATCCATCGCCACGAGGGAGAAAGAAGAGGCAACGTGAAATTTAAATGCATTGTCTAAGGGCACAATCGTAATGGCTCTAGCGGGGCTCGAACTCCGGACCGTTCGCACCTGAAGCGAAGGCGCATCCAGTGCGCTATCACGACTTCCACATTATCCTTCTTGGTCACTGATATACAATTAACAACACATTCCCTAGATCGTGCCTTTTCTGTCGTACATAGTAACAGAAGGTATCCCCATTACGTTGCATACGGTCAGTGGTGCTGTCATAATATAAACATACCATGATTGTTGCAGCTGGTTGCTAAATACCGTAATGTTGTCAAAAGTTGCAACAATGGTGGTACAGGTATGTTTCTGTTTGTGTTCGCCGACATGTCAGGGAGAATTGTCATAATAAACATAATAGTTTCGGGTAAAAACCGATATCTCCGAAACACCTCATTCTCTCTCAAGTCTTCTAGTGGATTGCTCCTGTCGCGAAAAACCCGAGAGCGTCTAATTTGCCCAATTGCGCGAATTATACGATTCCGTCTTTGGTGTCGTCTGACTACATCGGTCATTTTGAGACTTGAGTTTGGTTATTGAGTTTGTTCAAAGCTAATCTCGAGTTTTTCTCAATCCCAAACTCAACCTGAGTTCAAACTCAAACTCAGAAGTTTTATAACCTACGTTTCTGAATTTGAGACAGAAGTTGAGCACAGAACTTGAGTTGAGGTTGAGATCGAACTCAAAAAAGTTTTATAACCTCGAGACCAGGATATTAAATGGAGAGGACACCCGTAAGCGGTATAGCTTTCTGTCCAATTCCTTAAAACAAGTGTTGTAAATAATCGTGTACATGCTAGAAAATAAATAATTTTATATTTAATTTAACAACGCCCACGCCACCATGAGCATCATCGTACCACCTTCTGTGATGTTGTGGCACTGTCATATATGTTGCTACCAAGTGACGTTGTCATGATGATACTGGTTCGAAACCTGGCTAATCGGAAGCCTGTTTCAGCATCATAATTATACACACATGTACTAGTATAATTTAGATCCTGCTCTAGGTCTTCTTCTTTTTTGTTTGTTGTTAAGGTTCGATTCAATCTCTACGTCATCTTCTGTTTGTAGAGAGTGTTACTGTTCGATTCAATCTCTATGTCATCTTCTGTTTGTAGAGCATGTTAAGATTCGATTCAATCTCTACATCATCTTCTGTTTGTAGAGCTTGTTAAGGTTCGATTCAATCTATACGTCATCTTCTGTTTGTAGATCGTGTTAAGGTTCGATTCAATATCTACGTCATCTTCTGTTTGTAGAGCGTGTTAAGGTTCGATTCAATCGCTACGACATCTTCTGTTTGTAGAGCGTGTTACGGTTCGATTCAATCTCTACGTCATCTTCTGTTTGTAGAGCGTGTTACGGTTCGATTCAATCTCTACGTCATCTTCTGTTTGTAGAGCGTGTTAAGGTTCGGTTCAATCTCTACGTCATCTTCTGTTTGTAGAGCGTGTTAAGGTTCGATTCAATCTCTACATCATCTTCTGTTTGTAGAGCGTGTTAAGGTTCGGATCAATCTCTACGTCATCTTCTGTTTGTAGACGACATGGCATGTGCTGACCCTGATGCATGTTACAACTTCTGCAAGAATAAGGCCGGGTGCAGTAACCTGGCATACCCGCTGCTAGTTCTACGTCTTCTACCTGCAGGTAAGATAGTTCATGTAATGATGGGATATGTGGTGTTGGCATAGCCTCTAATATTAATTAGGTTGGGACATGTTGTGTTGGCATAACCACTAATATTAATTAGGATGGACATGTTTGGCATAACCACTAATATTAATTAGGATGGGACATGTGGTGTTGGTATAGCCTCTAATATCAATTAGGATGGAACATGTAGTTTGGCATAGCCTCCAATATCAATTAGAATAGAACATGTGGTGTTGGCATAACTTCTAATCTTAATTAGGATGGAACATGTGGTGTTCGCATAGCCGCTAATATCACTTAGGATAGAACATGTAGTGTTGGTATAGCCTCTAATATCAATTAGGATGGGACATGTGGTGTTGGCATAACCTCTAATATTAATGATGATGGAACATGTGGTGTTGGTATAGCCTCTAATATCAATTAGGATGGAACATGTGGTGTTGGTATAGCCTCTAATATCAATTAGGATGGAATATGTGGTGTTGGCCTAGCCTCTAATATAAATTAGGATGGGACATATGATGTTCGCATAGCGTCTAATGCCAATTATGATGGAACATGTGGCGTTCGCATATGCCTCTAATATCAATTAGGATAGAACATGTAGTGTTGACATAGCCTCTAATATCAATTAGGATGGGACATGTGGTGTTCGCATAGCTTCTAATATCAATTAGGATGGGACATGTGGTGTTGGCATATCTTCTAATATCAATTAGGATGGGACATGTGGTGTTGGCATAGCCTCTAATAGCAATTATGATGGAACATGTGGTGTTCGCATAGCGTCATAGAAAAGTCGTGTCTTACAGTTTACGCTGTTCCAATGATGATCTATTTGCCTGTTCCGACACACGGTAAGATGCAAATCTGTACTAAAAACCGACATCTTAAATGCAACGTGTGCACGATTTTCTTTGTGTCATTGAAAGTAATAATTAATGTAAATATAGGTACAGTTTATTAACCAGTTCCGAATCTGAACCAGTTGCGGTTAACTTTTATTTTTAAAATCATGTGTAACAGATACTTCGATTGAATATGTGAACATTCTTACTGGGTCAGCTATTTTACTGCACATTTTCGATTTGTTTACCTTTCGTCCATTGTTTACTTCCGGTCAAGCGCCTACCGACAGAGACGACTACAGACGCGTGTATGCAAAATATAGCAACGCAGAAAAATGAAAGCGGACATTTCCTTAAAAAAATATATTTCAATGGCCCCAAAACGTAAACAGGTAAATTGCAAAACTTTGTTTTATCATTGCTCTGCCAGCACATAAAACGTATTGTCCAGATATCTATGCATTCTGCCAATATGACCGTTTTTGTGAGGCACGTGTTTCAACCATTTGCGAATCACCCAGTCGTGATACCCAGGGATCGACTCAAGATTATTATTTTCATTTTTATCATGGCAAGTGCTGCAAATATCATTTATTTTCTTTTGTGTTCTTGTTGTTCAATGTATTGATTTTATCGATAATATGTAAAGGAAATGTGTGTGAAGCAGGTCAAGGGGTATCCATAGTCCCCCCGAAGCACAAAGGTGAATATATCTTGCTGCTACAAAAAAACTACAAACACATAGCGTCAGTTGATTATTTATAGTAATAAGTTTTAACTTCCAGTTATTATTCATTTGACACACTTAGGGCCACATGTAGCTCTAGCAAGATAATATAATGGACGGATTTTATAAAAATGCTTACATGTATTGTTTTACTATTGGAAACCGTTGACTGTGACCAATAGTAGACATTTGCTACCAACAATTCTGAACGTATATTGGCACCTATTGGTTACTGAAAGTTGTTAATGGTCGATATGCACATATTTGCATTAAAATGGACACTATAATTATATGTTGGCCTTTATACAAAGTGGTCGAGAATATAATTTGACAGAAAGATACAGACCAAGGCTTTAATAGCAATAACATAAGGGATGTGTGTGCATGTTTAGTATGGATTCCCGAGTTGGAATTATTTTCAGAAGATCAGCTGGGAATGATAACTGATGAAAAATGACATTTAAAGCTGGAAGATGTTGCCGGTTTGCCAGTTGGTCGTGCTCCAAGATCATTGGCCCCCTACTTCAGAGATGTCATAGACAAAGGTGGCAACGTTTTTTGTGAGGTCAGTGGTGCACCTGTGCCAAGTTATCCACCATGGCCAGCCCAACACGGAGAAGGTGGTGGGATTGTGCTACCATGCAATTATATCATATCTACCCCATGTAAAGATGACTTCAAGATTATTGCAGATGCATTGAATGCAATACCTGAAGGAGAAGCAATGGAACTTGTGATGTCATGAATTTTTAATTGTTTGAATAATAAATAAATAAAAAATATTATGTATGCATAATAGTGATTCTTTCATTTTTACAAATAAAAGTCTCTTCATTCACAATAGCAGAGAAAGGCATGCCTGTATTGTTTCTGTCAAAATAAATGCCAAGCCGTCATATTTGACAGTTAAAATGCAGTTTGAGGTGGTCCCTAATTATATATTCGGAACACCTGGAATTAACCGGAAGTGATTGAATGTGTACTAAATATAAAAGTCAGCTGTGTAAATGTAAACACATGTCGGGAATAAAATAATTGCAACATATTTCAGGTAAGACAGTGTGCATATCAACCAATTATAAACAAAATGCATTTTTATGCATTTGATAGATTTTTTCATATTGAATAAAATAGTTAATCGGAACTGGTGTACAAACTGTAATGAATGTTCGGCCTCCACACACTTTAAACAAGCCCAAGTGTAGTTCATACCCCGATGGAAACTATTAACTCGCGATTCATTCATTAATTAAAGAATGTTAATGACATAATAATGGCGTTCACGTGTTGGACTACTACGAATCCGTGTTCATTAAATTTTGTTATTGAATTTAGAGGCTCAATTTTATCGTTTTTAGAAGACTCGTTTAATAAATTAATTTAATATATATATATATTCATATTACTTTTATTTCAATCCTAGGTATCCGTGGATTGATGTAGGCGGCGCTGCTAGCTGCGCTGATGAGCTCACTCACTTCAATATTTAACAGTGCCAGCTCGATAGTAACACTTGTCATATGGCGCCAGTTCCGGAAAAAGGCAGAATAAACTGAATTAATGATCGTTGGTCGTGTGACTATTCTAGTGCTTATTGGTGTTAGTATTTTATGGCTACCGGTCTTGCAGCAATCCCAGGGTGGAATACTGTGGTTTTATCTACAGGCAGTCAAATCGTATCTGGTTGTTCCATGGTGTATGCTGTTCTTGCTTGGGGTTTTCTGGAAGGGAATGACGGAACAGCAGGGTTATACTAGTATTTATTACTTAGATAGTTTAGCCTATTGTTTGGCAGTGATTTGCCTACTGCAATACTGTCTACCACACAGGTAGATACCATGTGTTTTCCAGTCTGATATTACATTTACTGGTTTGATACGGTCACGCGACCTATCAAATGAGAAAAAGCCGTATCATAACTAGTTCCTGAGAAATAACGCATGCGCACTCGATGCTAGTTTTCTTACTTCCGTAGCGTACAAGTGTGCCAAATTTGACAGATAACAAATGTTTGTAGATCGTGTTCGTGTATCTAATTCAGTAATTGTGATTTATTCCTGATAAATGGATAACGTAGAGCATGAATTCGATAATTAACTGTTCAAATTCATAGCAAAGTAATAAAGATCTTCGGTCACAGGTTGATCAAGTTACTTAGGGCCGATACCTATGTTTATATGAAACTAGCCACCTCTAAGTAGTATTGGCTCAACAAACATCACACCACATACTATATGTTTATCCCATCGTTCGTACACACATTTGGAATAACTATATACCCAACATAAGTTATAAAATGTTTGAACTTGAAACTATCTATCTTTAGAAAAAATAAAAAGTTCATGCCCACTTACTTGGTTTTTAATGTGTGTGTTTTACGTTTATTTATCGTCGCTACCGGTTGCCCATATGAGCGACGCCTCCTGAAGAGATTAGTCATTTTATATTTTGGAGGATAGTGCAAGGATACAGACAGAGATCCATTCCAGAGTCTCCTCTGGTTCTTTTACGTGCACGATGTAAAGCAGCGACACGAGACCTCGGTTTAACGTCCCATCTGAAAGACTGTTAATAGTATTAGCGTCAGACGGGCGATCGAACCTGCGATCCATAGATTACCAGTCCAGCGATGTTACCACTGGACTACAGATCCGTCTGTTAAATTATAATATCATTGAATGTTTGATATGTATATGGTTTCATATTCTCACTAGTTCTAATGTTGCACGTATTTTCGCTACAACTGTTCTAATTGCGTATATTGCGAGGAAAACGCATTTAGAACGTATTTTGTTAGCATATGGGTGCGTTGTTTGTTAATATAATAATAACATACCCAGAAATCAAAGAATATGTATATATTGCAATACAGGCATGATAGAAAGTGAATATCATTTCCTTCTTATATGTCCGAAATTTAGAGATCTTAGACAGAAATATTTAAAACAGTATTACTATACATGGCAAACTATAAATCAATTCACTAATTTAATGTCACAAAAATCAAAAACCATTGGTAGAAATTTAGCAAAATACATATATTTCGCAAATATATATAGAAACTAAAATTAGTATAGGCAGAGAGTATATTAACATCTTGCTCTTTTGTAAATCCATGTCGTTACCTACATGTACACATGTACTTGCTATAGACATTGTATGAATGTTTAATGCAATAAATGTATTGTTGTTGTTTGTGAATACGAATAGTTGTGTCAACATTGAGGAGGGCACTAGCTAATGTTGGTAAAACTTGCTATGAATGTTTAATGCAATAAAGGTATTGTGGTTGTTTGGGAATACGAATAGCTATGTCAGCATTGAGGAGGGCACTAGCTAATGTTGGAAACACTTGCTATGAATGTTTAATGCAATAAAGGTATTGTTGTTGTTAGGGAACACGAATAGCTGAGTCAGCATTGAGCAGGGCACTAGCTATGGTTGGTAAACCTTGTTGCCCAACCAATTTGTTTCTTAATTTTTATTATCACAGTGGGCAAGTATAAGGATAACATTGTAGTTATATCACTTTCTTCATAATGTATATAAACATAATGTTTATATTAGTAATTGAATTGCATAGAGAAACAAACAATAACATAATTATGTTTAAGCACTGAAATACAAGCGGCTGGATACATGATTACGTTAGTTTCGAGACTTAGCTTAACTTCGCGAATGTTTGGCACTTCACCATGTCACACTTTCGTTAAACGTTGTGGCTAGGGGATTGTAAACTTACATGAACAATCAAATTCACATAGTTCAGAATCATTCCTATGGTTATCAACTCGCGTTCTAGTTAATTCCTTATACACGGCTTAGTGTATAGGTTGTAAAACAACACATAAAGTGTCTATTAAATACATAGTAACAAGTAAAAACATACAGTCTGTTTATTTATATTTCCAATCTTTCATTTCTTCTGATTCCACATCCAATGTGAAGAGGTATTCAAATCAAACTGAAAAACAGCAAACATATCACATATGTAATGTGGGTATTGACACCGGTAACCTGCGAATGACGTCACTGTGTTTACAAACTGCATGCCTCTACCAAATAGAACAGTATACCCCACATTAAGTTTGCAATTGCCTGACTTCTTATATCACATCTTTTCTACACATCAACTGGTCTGAAGTCTTCTCAAGACACATAATACCTCAAAAAAACACAAAACTATACACTCCCTATTATGAAAATGCATTTTGTACCCCAAAAATAAAGCACTATATTAGTTATCAGGATTAGATATATACAACATATAGTACCGCTGTTTGTCAGTATCCGTTTTTGACATATTCCACATTGTTGCATACTATGACGTTATTATTTTCTTCTAGGGAGCATTTTGGGCATTAATGGTCGGACTTGTAGTTGGGTTGATCCGGATGGTTCTTGACTTTGCAATCGCTGCGCCAAATTGCGGGAGCGGTGAAGAAGACAAAAGATTCGATATTGTAGCTAAAGTAGACTTTCTTCACTTTGCTATCATCCTGGCTGTGGTCAGCACTATTGCAATGGTAGCAATTAGTCTGTTTACCACACCAAGACCAGCCAATAAGGTAAATCTGATCGTCTTCTATTTTGAAGGAGTGTCCTCATGGCTGATATCGGTGACATTTAGCGTCCTCTTTTGAAAGAATTCGACACCCCCATGGATTCGAACCTACAGCGGTGAGGGGGGAAGGAGATCAGAAGACAGCGACCATGTCCACGTGTTCACTGATGCCCCAATAGATACGAATAAAACAAATAAAATACATAATCAACAATAGCATGCTAAAATGATAATATTGTATATCTTAGAACACCCTAAGTGCATATAGCTTTGCGGATAATAATAATTATTGCATGCTAAAATGATAATATTGTATATCTTAGAGCACCCTAAGTGCATATAGCCTTGCGGATAATAATAATTATTGCATGCTAAAATGATAATATTGTATATCTTAGAACACCCTAAGTGCATATAGCTTTGCGGATAATAATAATTATTGCATGCTAAAATGATAATATTGTATATCTTAGAACACCCTAAGTGCATATAGCTTTGCGGATAATAATAATTATTGTTATTTTCATAAATATTTATCTTAGCTCGATTGCAAAATAATTTCTTAAAACTTATAGTAATCACAATCGAGACCTCATTCCTGATGGAATCCATCGCCATGATGGAGAGAGAAGAGGCATGTGGAATGTAAGTGCCTTGTCTAAGGGCGCAATCGTAACGGCTCCAGCGGGGCTCGAACTCCGGTCCTTTCCCACCTGAAGCGAACACGCTATCACGACTTCGACCAATTATTATTATTCATCATCGGACCAACTTCGGGGCATCGCCTCCAGAAATGTCTTAATCAGTTTAGTTATTGGAGGATAGTGCAACTTGGACTTGAGTTTCAGTATCCATAATTCACTAAAAGTCAGGTATCTCTACTCTAGGATCCCCCCTCTTGTATAGGGTACTAAAACCTGTACCTCTATCCTAGGACAGGACCACCACATGTATTATAAAATATATACAGGAATGCAATGTCAACCATACCTCACCAATAACTCAGTTCGCAAATATCAATTACGTCACGGAAAGGATTCTTAGACACAGAAAAGGTCTTGAAAAGTACGATTAACTGTTATTTAGGCGGGAGATATTGAATACAACCGATTGCAGTTTTAGTTGCCTTTAAATAACAAGCCAAGTTGTTTGGCTGTCACGTGGTGTTAGCCAACATTTTCATGTTTAGAGTGATGGGTGGGGTATGATTGACAGTGCATTCCTGATTATTTTTATAATATAAGGATGTGGTCCATGGATAGAGATACATGGTTATCGATGCCTTATGGAAAAAACTCTCAGTTCCTGAGGATTAACGTACAGAAATATATGTCCTATGAAAACGTAAAGTCATGGTAGGACTTCTCTGGATGTACACTCCAATTTGTTAACCACTGAAACACTGATCCGTCCTTAATGAATGTACATCTGTAAACTACTTACAGTTATATCGTGTTACATGGTGGACACGCCATGCCATACCGGAACCGGAACTCACAGACGATGAAGAGGAACCAGAAGAGACAAGAAATGGAAACCGAATGGAAATACAAGAACCAGAAACAGCAACAAAATCAGGTAATACAATATGATCTCCATCATAGCATGATGCATGTGAACGACTGGATCAAGTTCTGTAAGCCTACATTGCTCTGTTATACATTATTCTTAATATAAGTTTCTGTTTATAGGTTGTGTCTTTTTTCTCAAATTCTTCGAGTGGTTTTTATTTACATTCTATTGTGCGTACTCTTTTCAGGAAAGAACCTCAAATCATGTAGATTAATTAACATTAGCTTGGCGTTCTGGTGTGGGCCGTTTTCTAATGTTAAAGTTTGTGGTCCAAACCATTTGCAGTGTCATGCTATGATTTGATCTTTATGTATATGACATGCATACAATATGATTAAACTAAACTACAAAAATTAGTCCTGAGACAATTATAAGAGATATATCATTATTAAAATAAATGTTGCACAGACGAATCTGTAGTCCAGTGGTAACACGCTGGGTTGGTAATCCAGGGAACGCAGGTTCGATCCCCCGTCTGACCCTAATACAATTAACAGTCCTTCAGATGGGACGTTAAACCGATGTCTCGTGTCGGTGCTTTACACCGTGCACGTAAATGAATCAGAGGAGACTCTGGAATGTGTCTCTGTCTGAATCGTGGCACTATCCTCCAAAAACCTAAAATGACAAATCTATTCAGGAGGCGTAGCTCATATGGGCAACCGGTAGCGACGATAAATAAACGTAAAAAACAACGTTGCGCTTTGCAAGCTAAACCAATGTGACAATGCTTATTTTATTACCTCATACTTCCAAATGCAAAATAGACATAAACATAGTTTATTAAATTCCAGTTAGGCTTTCAAGCCCATGATGACATACATACATATTATATACAGTTAGCGAACAGTGCAAACATAATGCATACGTTATATACAAATCAATGTGAGCTCCCACAATCATAGCCATGTATATTTATTTCTATGTGTACATACATGTAATATTTATTTTATATGTGTCTTATAATTAAAACAAAAGTGTTCTTTGAATATAATGTGTCCATTGCATGAAACACGGACAATTAACATATTGTTTTTTTGTTTTTTTTAGGAATGTCTAACTGAGCACGTTATCTTAGAAACTGGATGTGTGGAACTACTGATCGACCAGTGAAATATATTTTCCCGGAAGAGAAGGCGGAAATACGAAGAAAGATGACGTCATTAGAACAAAACTCAAAATGGGCAAACGTTCTTAATGCCCTCGCTATTGGCTTGGCAGTTTTAACAGCATTTTTATTTGGATATTTTGGCTAACTTGCATTATTGACAACTCATTATATTCACAACTCATTTAGTCCACGTGTTTCTATTGACAGTAAATTGTGTGCATTATCATTAAAAACATTTGATGAGTACTTATTATCATGACGAATCAAATATGTTGAAACCAACTTATTAAATACAATACAATAAGTTTATTATAAATAGAGCAGATACATAGCCAGGTGAAATGGCTTGGTTACCGCCATATGTTCGTCAGTTAAAATCTATTGCCCGTCTTTGGTCTCGTATATCTCATATGAATTCGGACAGAATCAATCGAGGAACGGCAGTCTGGGCAAACTCCTTAGCAAACATGAAATGTCGCAATTGGTTTTATAATGTTCGAAAAACACTTACGAAGTTGAATTATATCAATATTGTAGTCTGGATAATGTCATACCTAAACAGACTACTGTTTCGAAGGTTGAAAATGTATTGATGTCTAAATATAAACTGGAATGGCTTCAGTCGATCAGTACACCATATAGTACTTCAGGGAGAGGTAGGAATAAGCTAAGGACTTACTGTACATTTAAACAACACTATTTAACTGAAAACTATTGTAAAAATATTATGTCTAGATCGCATCGGGCTGCATTTAGTAAATTTAGATGTGGCGTAGCACCTATAAGGCTTGAAACTGGCAGATACGAACACTTACCAGTAGAAGACAGAACATGTACATTCTGTAACACAATTGAAGAAGAGTCACATGTTATCCTTGAGTGTAACCTTTATGATGATTTAAGAAACATATTAGTTGATAGAGCTCAACTTATACAACCTGGTTGTGTTAATATGTCTAGTCACGAACAACTTAAGTTCATATTCACAAATGCACCCATTATTAGATTAGCTGCCAAAACCTGTTTTAGTATTTTACAATGACGTACCTCTTATCTCTGTAAATAATGTATATTGAGTGTTTTATATGTCGTCTTCATATTTTATTACAACTGAAAAGCATTTGCTAATTAGGCTAATCCCAATCTGATTGGAATTGGTATTTGATCTTTTAAAACATGTTTTAGTTTGCTCAGTAGTTCTTATTTTGCGTTCAGTATTTTTCATTCCATTACATCTTAATAAGATTTTAAATTTCAATTAGTGACTGCTTTTCAGCTTTATCTTACACATGTAGTTATCACATGTACATGTATATACTATAGTAGTGCAATATGTTATAGAGTTCGAGGGTTCGAGTCCCGCTCAGACTGTGTCTCATTTATATGACCAAGTTGGCAGTTTCTTACGGAGGTTGGTGCACCAAGTCCTGGTTAACCACTGGAGCCTGCTCAGGAAAAGTGTTGTTAGGTAAACTGCCCGTCGCTGACATGGGCAACCGGTAACGACGTTAAATAAAAAATATAAATAAAAAAATACAAATAAAGAGTGTCGGCACGTTGTGGGGTTTTGATAAAATGTCATGGAGCCTCAGCTAAAATAACTTGTAAATTATGAATCCATACAATAATGGGGCTTTGGTTCAGTTGAGGCTCCAACCAAAGCGTGCCGAGGCCCTTTGGGTGCATTAAGGTATTTGCTGTAAGTTTGTACATGTACTTGTTGACAGATTATACTACATTGTACTGGATATGTAACACATGTGTACATACGTTGCGGTGGGATAAGCACACCAATGTATATAATAGTAATAAAAACTAGCGGAAGTCGTGATTGCGTAGTTGTAGAGCGTTCGCTTCAGGTACGAAAGGTCCGGAGTTCGAGCCCCGGTTGATCCGTTACGATTGTGCCCTTTAAGGCATTTAAATTCCACGTTTCCTCTTCTCTCTGCCTCGTGGCGATGAGTTCCATCAGGAATGAGGCCTCGAGAGTGATTAATATAAGATATAAGAACTCGTTTCACAATCGAGAAAAAATATATTTGTCTAAACTAATGTATATAATGCACCATATTAATATGTCTTTTATCTTGTTATGCATTTGTTGTGATGCTCTCTCGTCAGTGGAGGTAACAAAGCTATATATAATGACCTAGTTGTATACATACATGTATTCAATCATGTTGAATACTGTATATGGTTCATTAATACATTTTCTGAATATGTTCACAACCTCATAGTAACAACCAAGACTGTGTTGGTGGTTACACGTCCGTACAGTGTATTCACTAGGATGCTAACGTCATTTAAAAGTAAGTGTGTTTTACGTTTATTTATCGTCGCTACCGGTTGCCCATATGAGCGTCGCCTCCTGAAGAGATTATTCATTTTAGATTTGTTGGAGGATAGTGCAATGGTACAGACAGAGACCAATTCCAGAGTCTCCTCTGGAATTCTTTGACGTGCACGGTGTACAGCACCGACACGAGACCTCGGTTTAATCTCCCATCTGAAATACTGCTAATTTGAATAGGGTCAGACGGGGGGATCGAACCTGCGATCCCTAAATCATCCCTAAGCAAATTTAGAATGTATTTATAAATAACCATACGAACAATTGTGCCATATTCTAACCAATCACTATAGTAGGCAAATGCCAGCGTTAGATAAAAATCATACTATAAATCGCATCATACAATACATATATACATACAATACTAAGAACAAATCAGAGATTAATATGTAATTATATGATTGCAGTATACGATACATTTTTTTGTCGAGGGAAAAAAGCAAATGGGTTGGGCTAAGTTATAACAACATTATTTACAGCCCTCCCATTAATAATAAATTAATAAATTGTATGCCGACTATAGTGGATATATAGCCAGGTAAAGACTATTGTTTCTGTCTGTTTATTACGTTCTGATAATCACCTGAATTTTACGTATTTTGAACCATGAACTTACTCGGGTATTTTCACTAGTTGATATTGTACATTGAATATAAAGAATGCAATACAAATATGATTAAACTAAGTTGATATGCGCTAACATACCTGTATTGTATTGTTTATATATTTTGAGAGTTGTCAGTTGTCATCTTGTTTTCTACGGAGGTTGGTGCACCCAAGTACTGGTTAACCGCTGGAGCCTGCCCAGGAAAGGTGTTGTTAGGTAAACTGCCCGCCGGAGATATAGCCCAAAATGGTGCTGATGCAGGCGTAAAACCCGAAATATAACATAACAGTTGTCATCTTACAAACTCATAAGATGTTATTTGTACATTATAGATAACATATGAATTTTCAGAAATCTATAACCTTCACCACCCAAACTATAATGGCATCATCGCATGTCACTAGGCGAAGAATCATGTCGACGCAAACTGCTCGATACTGTAGACCAGACTGATAATTCAGGTTTGTAAATACACAAACCCACTCACCTCACACACCATGCTGCACGTATCCGTATCGTTCTTGCCGTCCATGTCATCAATGTTCATTGCAGGACATACGTTTGTTATTTCTGGTATCCGTATTAAACTGTTCGACTTCGTCACGTGGTTCAACGAGGGAACAGGTAAACGGCGATAGTTTATGCAAATTTATTTTTAGCTCGATTGCGAAACAAGTTCTTACAACTTATATTAATCACTCTCGAGACCTCATTCCTGATGAAAACCATCGCCACGAAGGAGAGAGAATAGGCAACGTGGAATTTAAATGCCTTGCCTAAGGGCACACTCGTAACGGCCCCAGCGGGGTTCGAACTCCGGACCGTTCGCACCTGACGCGAACGCTCATCCACTGCGCTATCACGACTTCAACTATTTTATATTACTATTATATACAATGGTGTGCTTATCCCACCGCAACGTCTGTACACCTGTGTTACATGTCCAGTACAATGTAGTTTAATATGTCAACATACTTACAGCAAATACCTTAATGCACCCAAAGGACCTCGGCACGTTGTGGGAGCAGCCTCAACTGAACCAAAGCCCCCCTCCCATTAGTTTATTGATTCATAATTTACATGACACTAAAAGAAGACATGTTTTCACAACCACACAACGTGCCGACAACAACACCTTTCCTGTGCAGGCTCCAGCGGCTAACTAGTACTCTGTGCATCAACCTCCATAAGAAACTGCCAACTTTTTATATGGGCTCAAACCCATAACCACCAGTGATGATAGGTCACAGTGGTATACAAGTCAACGACCTTAACCACTCGAATCTTAGTTTGTACCACTTGCTGTAGATGGCTTTATAGACAGGTTTGACTGTGTGCATTATAATTGCACAGACAAGGATTTGGCTATGTATCTGCTCTATTTAATAATAAACTTATTGTATTGTATTGTATTTAATAAGTTTGTTTCAACATATTTGATTCGTCATGATAATAAGTACTCATCAAATGTTTTTAATGATAATGCACACAATTTACTGTCAATAGAAACACGTGGACTAAATGAGTTGTGAATATAATGAGTTGTCATTAATGTAAGTTAGCCAAAATATCCAAATAAAAATACTGTTAAAACTGCCAAGCCAATAGCGAGGGCATTTAGAACGTTTGCCCATTTTTCGTCGTATTTCCGCCTTCTCTTCCGGGGAAATATATGCACAGTTAGACATTTCTAAAAATAAAGAAAAACAATATGTTAATTGTCCGTGTTTCATGCAATGGATATATTCAAAGCACTCATTTGATTTAATTATAAGACACATATCAGATAAATATTTCATGTATTTACACATAGAAATAAATATACATGGCTATGATTGTGTGAGCTCACATTTATTTGTATATAATGTATGTTCGCTAACTGTATATAATATGTATGTATGTCCTCATGGGCTTGAAATCCTAACTGGAATTTAATAAACTATGTCTATGTCTATTTTGCATTTAGACTTATGAGGTAATAAAATAAGCATTGTCACATTGGTCTAGTTTGCAAAGAGCAACATTGTTTGTTTACGTTTATTTATCGTCGCTACCGGTTGTCCATATGAGCGACGCCTCCTGGAGAGATTAGTCATTTTAGATTTTTGGAGGATAGTGCAATGATACAGAAAGACCCCCCCCCCATTCCAGAGTCTCCTCTGATTCTTTTACGTGCACAGTGTAAAGCACCGACACGAGACATCGGTTAAACGTCCCATCTGAAGGACTGTTAATTTTATTAGGGTCAGATGGGGGATCGAACCTGCGTTCCCTGGATTACCAGTCCAGCGTTTTACCACTGGACTACAGATCCGTCTGTGCAACATTTGTTTTAATAATGATATATCTCTTATAATTGTCTCAGTACTAGTTTTTGTAGTTTAGTTTAATCATATTTTATTGCAATCAGTAGTATATATGTCATACACATAAAGATCAAATCATAGCATGACAATACAAATGGTTTGGACCACAGGCTTTAACAACATGAGACCACGGCCCACAGCAGAACGCCAAGCTAATGTTTAATTAATCGAAATGACTTTCATGAAAAGAGTAGTTTATTACGCAAAATAGATTGGAAATAAAAATCATTCAAAGGATTACAGAGAAAAAGACAAACCTATGACCAGAACAATATAAAAGGATAATGTATAATAGAGCAATGTAGGCTTACAGAACTTGATCCAGTCGTTCACATGCATCATGCTATGATGGAGATCATATTGTATTACCTGATTTTGTTTCTGTTTCTGGTTCTTGTATTTCCATCCGGTTTCCATTTCTTGTCTCTTCTGGTTCCTCTTCATCGTCTGTGAGTTCCGGTTCCAGTATGGCATGGCGTGTCCACCATGTAACACTATATAACTGTAAGTAGTTTACAGATGTACATTCATTAAGGACGGATCAGTGTTTCAGTGGTTAACAAATTGGAGTGTACATCCAGAGAAATCCTACCATGACATTATTTTTTCATTGGACATATATTTCTGTACGTTAATCCTCAGGAACTGAGAGTTTTCTCCATAAGGCATCGATAACCATGTATCTCTATCCATGGACCACATTCTTATATTATAAAAATAATCAGGAATGCACTGTCAATCATACCCCACCCATCACTCTAAACATGAAAATGTTGGCTAACACCACGTGACAGCCAAACAACTTGGCTTGTTATTTAAACGCAACTAAAACTGACCACATGCAATAGGTTGTATTCAATATATCCCGCCTAAATAACAGATAATCGCATTTTTCAAGACATTTTCTGTGTCTAAGAATCCATTCCGTGACGTAATTGATATTTGCGAACTGTGTTATTTGTGAGATATCGTTGACATTGCATTCCTGAATATATTTTATAATACACGTGGTGGTCCTGTCCTAGGATAGAGGTACAGGTTTTAGTACCCTATACAAGAGGGGGGATCCTAGAGTAGAGATACCTGACTTTTAGTGAATTATGGATACTGAAACTCAAGTCCAAGTTGCACTATCCTCCAATAACTAAACTGATTAAGACATTTCTGGAGGCGATGCCCCGAAGTTGGTCCGATGATGAATAATAATAATTGGTCGAAGTCGTGATAGTGTGTTCGCTTCAGGTGGGAAAGGTCCGGAGTTCGAGCCCCGCTGGAGCCGTTACGTTTGCACCCTTAGAAAAGGCAATTACATTCCACATGCCTCTTCTCTCTCCATCATGGCGATGGATTCCACCAGGAATGAGGTCTCGATTGTGATTACTATACGTTTTAAGAAATTGTTTTGCAATCGAGCTAAAATAAATATTTATGAAAATAACAATAATTATTATTATCCGCAAAGCTATATGCACTTAGGGTGTTCTAAGATATACAATATTATCATTTTAGCATGCAATAATTATTATTATCCGCAAAGCTATATGCACTTAGGGTGTTCTAAGATATACAATATTATCATTTTAGCATGCAATAATTATTATTAGACGCAAAGCTATATGCACTTAGGGTGTTCTAATAAATACAATATTATCATTTTAGCATGCAATCACTATTATTATCCGCAAAGCTATATGCACTTAGGGTGTTCTAAGATATACAATATTATCATTTTAGCATGCAATAATTATTATTAGACGCAAAGCTATATGCACTTAGGGTGCTCTAAGATATACAATAGTATCATTTTAGCATGCTATTGTTGCTTATGTATTTTATTTGTTTTATTCGTATATATTGGGGCATCAGTGAACAAGTGGACATGGTCGCTGTCTTCTGATCTCCCTTCCCCCTCACCGCTGTAGGTTCGAATCCATGGGGTGTCGAATTCTTTCAAAAGAGGACGCTAAATGTCACCGTTATCAGCCATGAGGACACTCCTTCAAAATAGAAGACGATCAGATTTACCTTATTGACTGGTCTTGGTGTAGTAAACAGACTGATTACTACCATTGCAATAGTGCTGACCACATCCAGCATGATAGCAAAGTGAGGAAAGCCTACTTTAGCTACAATATCGATTTTTTTGTCGTCTTCACCGCTCCCGCAATTTAGCACAGCGATTGCAAAGTCAAGACTTTACACTGTGCACGTAATAGAACCAGAGGAGACTCTGGAATAGGGGGTCTTTCTGTATCATTGCACTATCCTCCAAAAATCTAAATTGACTAATATCTTCAGGAGGCGTCGCTCATATGGGCAACCGGTAGCGATTATAAATAAACGTAAAAAACAATGTTGCGCTTTGCAAGCTAGACCAGTGTGACAATGCTTATTTTATTACCTCATAATTCTAAATGCAAAATAGACATAGACATAGTTTATTAAATTCCAGTTAGGAATTATGTGTCTTTAGAAGACTTCCGACTAGTTGATGTGTAGAAAATATGCGATATAAGAAGTCAGGCAATTGCAAACTGAATGTGGAGTATGCTGTACCATTTAATGGAGGCATGCAGTGTGTAAACACAGTGACGTCATTCACAGGTTACATTTGTCAATTCTCAACATTACATTTGCGATATGTTTGCTGTTTTTCAGTTTGATTTGAATACCTCTCCAAAGTGGATGTGGTATCAGAAGAAATGAAAGATTGAAAATATAAATAAACAGACTGTATGTTTTTACTTGTTACTATGTATTTAATAGGCAATTTATGTGTTGTTTTACAACCTATACACTAAGCCTGGTATAAGGAATTAACTAGAACGAGACTTGATAACCATAGGAATTATTCTTAACTATGTGATTTCTGGGTATGTTATTATTATATTAACAAACAACGCACCCACATGCTAACAATATACGTTCTAAATGCGTTTTCCTCGCAATATACGCAATTAGAACAGTTGTAGTGAAAATGAATGCAACATTAGAACTAATCAGAATATGAAACCATATACATATCAAACATTCAATGATATTATAATTTAACAGACGGATCTGAAGTCCAGTAGTAACACGCTGGACTGGTAATCCAGGGATCGCAGGTTCGATCCCCCGTCTGACCCTAATAATATTAACGTCTTTCGTGGGACGTTAAACCGAGGTCTCGTGCTTTACACCATGCACGTAAAAAAGCCAGAGGAGACTCTTGAACGGGTCTCTGTCTGTATCATTGCACTATCCTCCAAAATCTAAAATGACTAATCTCTTCAGGAGGCGTCGCTCATATGGGCAACCGGTAGCGACGATAAATAAACGTAAAACACACACACACAATTTGATTAAAAACCAAGTAAGTGGCCATGAACTTTTTATTTTTCTAAAGATAGATAGCTTCAAGTTCAAACATCTTACAACTTATGTTGGGTATATATATATTCCAAATATGTATACGAACGATGGGATAAACATATAGTATGTGGTGTGATGTTTGTTGAGCCAATACTACTTAGAGGTGGCTAGTTTCATATAAACATAGGTATCGGCCCTAAGTAACTTGATCAACCTGAGACCTAAGCTCTTTATTACTTTGATATGAATTTGAACAGTTAATTATCGAATTCATGCTCTCCGTTATCCATTTATCAGGAATAAATCACAATTACTGAATTAGATACACGAAAACGATTGTAATATTACCATGATCTACAAACATTTGTTATCTGTCAAATTTGTCACACTGTTACGCTACGGAAGTAAGAAAACTAGCATCGAGTGTGCATGCGTTATTTCTCAGGAACTAGTTATGATACGGCTTTTTCTCGTTCGATAGGTCGCGTGACCGTATCAAACCAGTAAATGTAATATCAGACTGGAAAACACAGCGTATCTACCTGTGTGGTAGACAGTATTGCAGTAGGCAAATCACTGCCAAACAATAGGCTAATATATCTAAGTAATAAATACTAATATAATCCACATAGATACCTGTTCCGTCATTCCCTTCCAGAAAAACGCAGCAAGAACAACATACACCATGGAACAACCAGATACGATTTGACTACCTGTAGACAAAACCACAGTATTCCACCCTGAGATTGCCGCAAGACCGGCAGCCGTAAAATACTAACACCAATAAGCACTAGAATAGTCACACGAACAACGATCATTAATTCAGTTTCTTCTGCCTTTTTCCGGAACTGGCGCCATATGTCAAGTGTTACTATCGAGCTGGCACTGTTAAATATTGAAGTGAGTGAGCTCATCAGTGCAGCTAGCAGCGCCGCCAACATCAACCCACGGATACCTAGGATTGAAATAAAAGTAATATGAATATATATATAATTATATTAAATGAATTTATTAACGAGTCTTCTAAAAACGATAAAATTGAGCCTCTAAATTCAAAAACAAAATTTAATGAACACGGATTCATAGTAGTCCAACAAATCAACGTCAGTATTATGTCATTAACATTCTTTAGTTAATGAATGAATCGCGAGTTAATAGTTTCCATCGGGTATGAACTACACTGGGCTTGTTTAAAGTGTGTGGAGGCCGAACATTCATTACCTATATTTACATTAATTATTACTTTCAATGACACAAAGAAAATCGTGCACACTTTGCATTTAAGATGTCGGTTTTTAGTACAGATTTGCATCTTACCGTGTGTCGGAACAGGTAAATAGATCATCATTGGAACAGCATAAACTGTAAGACACGACTTTTCTATGACGCTATGCGAACACCACATGTTCCATCCTAATTGATATTAGAGGATATGCGAACATCACATGTCCCATCCTAATTGATATTAGAAGCTATGCGAACACCACATGTCCCATCCTAATTGATATTAGAAGCTATGCCAACACCACATGTCCCATCCTAATTGATATTAGAGGCTATGCAAACATCACATGTCCCATCCTAATTGATATTAGAGGCTATGCAAACACCATATGTCCCATCCTAATTGATATTAGAGGCTATGCAAACATCACATGTCTCATCCTAATTAATATTAGAGGCTATGCCAGCACCACATGTCTCATCCTAATTGATATTAGAGGCTATGCAAACATCACATGTCCCATCCTAATTGATATTAGATGCTATGCGAACATCACATGTCCCATCCTATTTAATATTAGTGGTTATGCCAAACATGTCCCATCCTAAATAATATTAGAGGCTATGCCAACACCACATATCCCATCATTACATGAACTGAACTATCTTACCTGCAGGTAGAAGACGTAGAACTAGCAGCGGGTATGCCAGGTTACTGCACCCGGCCTTATTCTTGCAGAAGTTGTAACAGGCATCAGGGTCAGCACATGCTATGTCGTCTACAAACAGAAGATGACGTAGAGATTGATCCGAACCTCAACACGCTCTACAAACAGAAGATGGCGTAGAGATTCAATCGAACAGTAACACGCTCTACAAACAGAAGATGACGTAGAGATTGTTCCGAACCGTAACATGCTCTACAAACAGAAGATGACGTAGAGATTGAATCGAACCGTAACACGCTCTACAAACAGAAGATGACGTAGAGATTGAATCGAACCTTAACACGCTCTACAAACAGAAGATGACGTAGAGATTGAATCGAACCTTAGCACGCTCTACAAACAGAAGATGACGCATAGATTGACTCGAACCGTAACACGCTCTACAAACAGAAGATGACGTAGAGATTGAATCGAACCTTAGCACGCTCTACAAACAGAAGATTGATCCGAACCGAAAAACTACATGTATCTACAAACAGAAGATGACGTATGGGCTGATCCGAAGAAGAACTAGAGCAGGATCTAAATTATACTAGTACATGTGTGTATAATTATGATGCTGAAACAGACTTCCGATCAGCCAGGTTTCGAACCAGCATCGTCATGACAACGTCACTTGGTAGCAACAAATATGACAGTGCCACAACATCACAAAAGGTGGCACGATGATGCTCATGGTGGCGTGGACTTTGTTAAATTAAATATAAAATTATTTATTTTCTAGCATGTACACGATTATTTGCAACAATTGTTTTTTAAGGAATTGGACAGAAAGCTATACAGCTTACGGATGTCCCCTCCATTTAATATCCTGGCCTCGATCTCAAACTCAACTCAAGTTCTATGCTCAACTCCTATCTCAAACTCAGAAACGTAGGTTATAACACTTTTGAGTTTGAGTTTGAACTCAGGTTGAGATTAGCTATGAAAAAATCAATAACCAAACTAAAGTCTCAAAATGGCCGATGTAGTCAGACGACACCAAAGACGGAATCGTATAATTCGCGCAATTGGGCAAATTAGACGCCCTCGGGTTTTTCGCGACAGGAGCAATCCACTAGAAGACTTGAGAGAGGACGAGGTGTTTCGGAGATATCGGCTTTTACCCGAAACTATTATGTTTATTATGACAATTCTCCCTGACATGTCGGCGAACACAAACAGAAACTTACCTGTACCACCATTGTTGCAACTTTTGACAACATTGCGGTATTTAGCAAGCGGCTGCATTCACCATATTGTTGCTGACACAGTGAACTTATCCCGCAGCACAGCAGGGAGGTGCATACGTGTTGTCACTCGCCATATTACAGCAACAGCCCGTCAATTTATTAAGTCTTTGTTGTGTCACAATCATGGTATGTTTATATTATGACAGCACCACTGACAGTACGCAACGTAATGGGGATACCTTCTGTTACTATGTACGACAGAAAAGGCACGATCTAGGGAATGTGTTGGCAATTGTATATCAGTGACCAAGAAGGATAAAGTAGAAGTCGTGATAGCGCACTGTATGCGTGTTCGCTTCAGGTGCGAAAGGTCCGGAATTCGGAATGAGGTCTCGAGCGTGATTAATATAAGTTATAAGAACTTATTTTGCAATCGAGCTAAAAATAAATTTATAAAAATAAAAGATAAAGCACAAGAGTGATGGCCAGTATATCGGTTGCAAACATAAAACAGATTAGATCATTATTAAATCAAAGGCTCAACTAAGAAATAAACTGTCATTCATTAATGCTCTCCTGAAACATTCACATAATGAAAATTAGACTTAAAAAAACGATACAACAATTTATTGCGGCATATGGCAAAATGTGCGTTCATAAATGCAACAATGCTTAAACTCGTGACGTCATACAAGCAAGTTGACATAATGGACGTATGCCAAGTTTTGTTTGTTTTGTTTTTTAACTTTATTTATTTTACAAAGATTGAGAAGCAATTTTTAACAACTTATATTAATCACTCTCGTTGTGCAGATGAACGCATAAATGTGGTTATGCATGCGGGAGTACCCGGAAAAAACCCACCTGTCTGATCTGGCGACCATCTTACCATCCCACATACTTCCAGGTCCGAGGATCGAACCCGGGTTGCATTGGTGAGAAGCATGTTACGGTTGAGTGTCCATCTAAATACAAATATTAACAACTAATAAACAGCGCTATACATTACCTGTATACAGAATTCTACTGATCATTCCAGGGATTACAAAGAGCAGGAAGCGGAACAGCTTGAGAAACGCTGCCAATAGGGAGCCTGCCTTGGAATGGCCGATATTCTTAGCAGATAGGTTTCTCAGGACGATAACCTAAACAATACAACACATGAATTGTGACGTCATGAAATAATGTTCAAACTAAAATCAGTTTTAAACTATTAGTACTCAAATCGCAGCCGATATTGTGTGGTTTACGTTTATTTATCGTCGCTACCGATTACCCATATGAGCGACGCCTCCTGAAGAGATTAGTTAATTTAGATTTTTGGAGGATAGTGCAATGATACAGACAGAGACCCATTCCAGAGTCTCCTCTGATTCTTTTACGTGCACGGTGTACAGCACCGACACGAGACCTCGGTTTAATATCCCATCTGTTAATTTTATTAGGGTCAGACGGGGAACCGAACCTGCGATCCCTGGATTACCAGTCCAGTGTATTACCACTGGACTACAGAGCCGATATTACTAACTGAACATATGTAATTGTATTTAAAATAAAGATGACAGACCTATATTACCTCCCTTACTTTTGTGTGTGTTTTACGTTTATTTATCGTCGCTACCGGTTGCCCATATGAGCGACGCCTCCTGAAGAGATTAGTTATTTTATATTTTGGAGGATAGTGCATGATACAGACAGAGACCAATTCCAGAATCTCCTCTGGTTCTTTTACGTGCACGGTGTAAAGCACCGACACGAGACCTCGGTTTAACGTCCCATCTGAAAGACTGTTAATTTTATTAGAGTCAGACGGGGGATCTTCTGAAAATGATATAATACATTTATATATTCCGTTGACGTTGCAACATAGCGACTGATGTGGCCCTGTATGCATTTAGTCACCGTGATAGTTACTGGGGAAAATCCATAAAACAACAAGTAAATCTTTGAATTCTGTATTAATATTAGAACATGATGTTCCGATAGTAACCATCAAGGCCGCTCTCTCCATTACAATTTTCAATTCAATTCAATATATTTTATTTGGCATAAACATATAACATGTTCATCGCCATAAATCAAATAACATGGCGGTTATAATAAAACTAACATACATCATTCTATAAATTGAGAAAATTGTGTATTATTAATTACATGTAATTAGAATATATTGTATTATTAAAACAAATATATATACATATATACATACACATATATATCCATACACACACTATATACATACTTTTGATATTCAAGTTCTAGTTGTGTAACACAGTCCAGTATGCTTGTAAACTACATCAAGTACATAATGGTACAATTGTGAAGAAAGATATGTGTCCCCCATATCAGTTTAAAGTGCTTGGGTTAATGATTGCATATGTCGTCAAGGAGAAATCTTAGACACGAGGGTATTCCTGAATCTGAGGTGCTCTATATGTTCAAGATTTTGAACTGTATTACACAACGATTTACCTCATACAACACTTGTGTGCTAACATAACATACTATTGTATTGTATTGTACATGAAATTTAAATATTTACAGAGATGGATAATAAGAACATAATTTACATAAAACGTATTAATATAATTGCACAAGGTATCACTTTTATGTTGCTATAAATATACTTTAACATGGCGGAGCATGGTACACATAATGTTGCCAGTATTCTACACATATGGCAATTCGAAAGCATTTGTGTGGTATACCAAGCTTGATCGATTTGTATACAATAGTGTGCATTATTTTATGCCATATAATGTTACATCATCTAAGAAAAAATCTAAAAAACGGTAAAATCCTCGTAATGTAAAGATTAGCCAATCAATTCATGACGACATACATATTGTTACGTCATGATCATTCTGAAGCCAATCAGAATTAACTAGGCTAATTATTCATTGACAAAAATAGACCAGTTTTTAAACTCTCTACCTGGCCATATTCCGTTTTATTGCTGCATTCAGTACTCATATAATGTCAATCTATTGTGCAATTGCCCATTCTCTAAGCTTCTAACATACGTAGTTTGGAAACACTCCTTCCTACGTATATCTAATGTACAAATACATATGTTACGTACTAACTATATTGTAGTCCGTGTACAAATCCTTATATACCGTGAACGATAAAATCAATAGTTTTTAATCATGCCTCATTGTATCCATGAAGACAATCAATATGCACCTAACTAGTCGTATGCACACATGTGCGGCTATGTTACAATGTGAAGACCTATTTGAGATGCAACCCTGATGCACAACTACCCGACCATGGCATTCCCAAGCCAACGCTATCATCGTTTATCTTTATACAGACTAAATAACACCACCTACACCTACAGGATATAGACTCGGACTATTCTACAATAGCCACAGATTTGTGGAAATGTCATATAATTGAACATTAAATGACGGTATTGATCCTTAACTCGCATTATCATTCTGAATGCAGAGAATAAATTTAAGATCAATAAATGTGAAATACTTTGCAACTTTTAACTACTTATAAAGCTTAGTACTCTATAATAAACATCTCTTACATGAAAGATGAGCAAAGGTGGGCAGCTAATTCCGCCACAGCAACTTGTTTGTGCTCACAGAGCAAAACAACCAAGTTGCACCACCACCCGTTCCAACGCCCCATCTTCTTAATTTCGTCATCAGAATACCCCTGCAAAGCAGCATATGTAGCCGCTCCAATGCGGAACGAATGTGACTTGTACAATGTTGGAGACTAATCAAGAAACACAATGATATTGTTAAGTTGAGCATTGAAAAATGAATAACTAACAGGCATTCCATTCACCGATTGAAAGAAAGGCCCTGACCTAGAACCCCTGCTCAATTGATAAGCCTGCACCGCTTGTACGGGACATACAACAGCATTTGCCTGGTGTATCGGAAGGAACAAAGTAACTGGTCGTTTACTGTGTTTAAATTTCCGTAATGTCATCTCCACACCTTGGCATATGTTCTTAATTTCAATGACGCGAACATCTTGCTGTTGCAGCACATGTTCCGCCTGGCACTTTGACTTAGCTGCTATTTCCCCAATACGAAGAAAGCCAAAGATTGCCTTAAACAGCACACGCTCGGAATGTAGCAAGATAGTGCACTGTAAGGCTTTTACAATTTCTAACAGTGTACCATAAGTTATTGGTAAACGTGTATCTGGTAAGCAGGTTGTTAAATTTGTTACACCCGTCAGAAATTGTTTCACCAAGAATGAATTCCTAAAGTCTAGGTGGCCAAACAACTTGTGCAGGTATGATAAGGCTGAAGCCTGTGATGCAACAGTTGACAAACAATACCCTTTCATGTACAAATGAGCAAGATAATTAACAATCCTTTTGTCAGAAATTGGAAACTGCACTAGCAAGCTATTACTACTACAAAATTCAACATATTGTTGCCAATAATGAAAGTAAGCCTGTTTAGTTCTGTCACTAATACCATGGCTGACTATGAAATTAGCATCCATGCTCAAATCTTCATCAATTCCCTTGGCACAGGAACTGGCATCTGTGTGCGATGAGGGTCCAACGCAAATGCCTCCTGAAATTTGAACCGGGAGAGACTGTCAGCTAGCGTGTTTAATCGACCACTCAAATGTTTACAACGGAACAGGATGTTATGCTTCATGGCACATAGAACCAAAAGTCGTACGAGTTTCATCATAACAGGGTCCTTAGAAGTGAGCTTGTTTAGTACATGGACTGTAGCTTCAGTATCCGATACAAATACAATTTTGTGGTTAGATATTTTGCGCCCCACATCTCTAATGCTAATATGATAGGAAAAAGCTCCATGATATTGATGTGAAAAGTCTTAAATTCTAACGGCCATTCCTCAGCAAACCATTGCGAACCCAGTACGCCCGCAAAACCCCTAGTCGATGCTGCATCAGTGTACAAATGAAGTGTATCGGCTTGCATCCAGTCATCATGCAAAAACATGCACCTGCCATTAAAACTACCCATAAAGACCTGCCACATCACAAGGTCAGCCCTGGCATTATTATTCAACCTGATCAAATGAGACGGACAAGAAACACCAAGTGTCAAATCATACAACCGACGCAGAAATGTTCTGCCTGGTACAATGCATAAAGTTGCAAAATTCAACAGACCCAACAATGATTGCAACTGTTTTAGGGTGACTTTCTTTCGGTTATGTACTATATCTAACTCACATCTGATTTTCTCGATTTTCTCCTGGGGTAACCTAGTGATCATGGCGATAGAATTAACCTCTATACCATATATAGTCAAACAAGTGCTAGGCGATGTAGTTTTTTCCTGTTTGATAGGCACACCGATGTCTGCACAAATATTCAAAAATGTAGATAATGACTTTTGACAGAGACTACTACCTGCTGGGCCCACAAAGAAAAAATCATCCAAGATGTGACTCATAGTTGCACCATACTTGCATTCCATTACCTATTGTAGGGCAGTCGAAAAACGTTCGAAAGTCTGACACGAAATACTAAGCCCCATTGCCAAACAAGCATCCTTATAATAATGTAGGACCCCCATAGAGTTCTTCCAAGCAAACCCAAGCAAATGTCGATCATCTTTGTGTATGGGAACTATACGGAAAGCATTTGCAATATCAGTTTTTGCCATCAGACAAGCCCTGCCATTTTGTTTAACTTTGTGCACAACTGTATCAATGCTATCATATGACACTTGAGTATTCTCTTTTGCGATGACACTATTAACACTATTGACCGACTTATTTTGGGAAATGATAAATCGTGTATTAAGCGAAACGACCCAGACTCTTTTTTTGGAACCAACGCTAATGGAGAACATACAAAATTATGCTGTTTATAAACATATGGGCCTAATATTCTCCCAGCTTAAACTTCATGCCTAATTTTGTTATCAACAATATCCCTATGCTCCAAAGCAGACACATGGTTTCTGCATATGGACCGAGTCGGTTCTCCTAAATAAGGTATGTGTTGTGCCTCCAGCTTCGATTGTTTTTATATCGATATTTTTGTATCTTGCGGCTAATAGTTTCTTGTTGCTTAATGTTGTCGCATTCGGTTCTGTGCAGAAAAAGAGCTCAGCCATGTTTGATGACCACAAGGCAACAAGGTCATTAAAAGATTGGTTGTGTATGTCTGTTTATGCCCTGTCATAGTGTAAGTACACCCTTATTTAATAGATCATTATATGTATTTCACATTGTTTTGTTGTATGGAGCCCATTACTAACGTTTGACTTGAGTAGTATGCAACAAAGTCATGGCTATTTCGTACTCAAGTGAGTTCGAACCAAAACATAACAACCTTCACAATGTTAAATGGCATTTGTGGTGTAGTATTACTTGAAATGTATGTTTATTTATAAAATACTTGTAACTACGGTTGTTCCGAAAGGCCTAATATAATTGGTAATATTTGTCAGTCCATGTACAAAACCATACATGTACCTGTCTATCTAATTGGTGTTATTTCTTCTACGACAGTACAGGTACAATATGTGCTAGTATAAAAGAGAACATACACATGCTGTAATATGTGTAATTTACCTATTGTTGTTGTGTTAATTGAATGCTAATGGCCTGCAATATTAAAACTGCCTACAGTTTAGTCTCTTGTCGATAGTCATGCACTTTACACTATACACAGTGGAATCTGTAATTATTTGGGAGATAACCGGTCTATATAGAATGTGTTAAAGGATGGTTCTTACACATTTTGTTATAAAAAGAGACTTATCTGTAGAGCTGTGAGATTAAGCAACATGAGTTCAACTGTAGACGGTCACATTGTATTATGGATTTATTTCTATTAGAAGTCTTTCTGTTAATTTCAGCTTTTTACCGCTCCACGTCAAAGTAAACGAATAAATCCACAAAGCAGATTGGTTGTTTGTTTGTTTTGGCCAATGGTTTGCTATGTGTCAAAGGGCAGCCAGACCCTGAGGACATAATAGTAAAAAGACTTCTGGGCCTAAGACTTCAGTAAGAAGACACAGTACAGCCATTGATGTCTGAGGGACACAAAAGAGTAAGACATTTGACCTTTAAAGCCATGGCAATCTATGACTCAAAAGTGGCAAGTTTTTCAAGAAATTTGAAGAAGGCTTGGGACATTGTTGACACTATTATTCAGAAACCTATTGTTCCAGATGTTGATAAAATTAATGTGAAATTATTGAAAGCAGAAATCATTTCACAATTTAGTAAAGTTGATCAAATAGCAACAGAATTCAACATATATCTAGTTGGTTTAAGAACTGAAGAAAGTCTATCAGAAGCTGAAAAACTATCCGTGACAGTTGAGAATTATCGTAAATGTACTTACGACTTTATTGACGAGTTAGGTTTGTTAAAAATGTCCAATTACGAAGAAGTTTCGACAAATTCTAGTCGTTCTTCAAGACGGTCGACCAGTAGTCGTAAGTTGTTAGTTCTGAGACAGGCTGAAGCACAGGCAGCAAAAGCTAGGGTTAAATTTGCAGAACAGGAAGCAATGCTTTTACGACAAAAGGCTGACCTAGAAGAGCAAGAGAAAATAAACGCAGCTTCTACATCACGTTTGAAAACAAATCTAGATATAGACTTGAACTTATTGCATGATCAAAAAGAAGCTGCTGTGGCTGAAGCAGAAGCAGAAGTCCTGGAACAGTCCCAGGCAGATAGTGTTAGTATTGTACATATTCCAGCAGTACATGCCAGTGTTAGAACAGCTGAATATGTAAAGACATGTACTCAGTATCCAGGGTTAGACCCTACTGTTTTGTCATTTGTGCCACAAACAATGAATCCTATGAGTACACACCCAGCAGTTGGTACTGTTCATACACATTCACCAGTTTTACCTGATGACCGAACAGCAAACATATTTTCTAAGTTTCTTTTGAAGAAAGAACTTGTAACCTCATGTCTCAACAAGTTCAATGACACTCCAGAGTATTACTTAGTCTGGAAAACAAGTTTTTGCTCAATTATGAACGAGATTGAGGCATCACATATAGAGCAATTTGACTTCCTTATCAAGTGGTTAGGAGCAGAATCAATTTCATATGCACGAAGTATTCGAGCTGCAAACATACATGACCCAACAAAAGGTATAGTACGTCTCTGGGAGAGACTCGATGACAGATACGGTCGTCCAGAACTTGTAGAACAGGCTTTAAGAAAAAGGCTGGACATGTTTCCCACATTAGCAAATACATGTAGGGACAACCTCAAACTGTATGAACTAGCAGACTTGTTGTCAGAAATTCAATCGGTAAAAGAGAATCCACAGTACAGTTTAATGTTATCCCACTTTGATTCATCTCTTGGTGTTTTGCCTATTGTGAATAAGTTACCGTTCAACCTTAGAGAGAAGTGGGTCACACGCGCCCTCAAATACAAGAGTGAGCATAATGTTATGTTTCCACCATTCAGTGTTTTTGTAGATTTCGTGGGAGAGATGAGCAAAGTTAGAAATGATCCTAGTGTCGCCTTTGATAGGACAGCCTCGAGCATGATGAATAGACCAGTGAAGAGTGAACAGCGTCATAACAACAGTCACGTAACAGCGCGAAAAACAGAAGTTGGAGAGCAACACGGTACTAGTGTTAGTATTGTCTCTAAAAATATGTGTCCTATACATAAGATGAATCACAGTCTTAGTGAATGTAAAGTGTTTAAGTTAAAGAATTATAGTGATAAGAAGCAATTCTTACGTGAAAACAGTGTTTGTTATAAATGTTGTGATACCTCTTCACATCATGCTAGTGAATGTCGTGTAATCATTAAATGTGTAGAATGTGGTAGTAAAAACCATTGTAGTGCCATGCATGTCAACAAACCTGCAGCAACGACAAACTCTGATGGCGGGGAGAGACAAGACAAAGTGAACAGTAGTTTTACTCGGATCAAGAACGGTCTCCGAGGAAAATCTTGTGCAAAATTGTTACTCGTTAACATACATTGTTTAGACAATCCTGATACGGTTATTCAATGTTATGCAGTTGTTGATGACCAAAGTAATAGGTCTCTGGTACGACCAGAGTTGTTGTCACTGTTAGGCCTCGATGGTGAATATGAACAATACACGCTCAATTCATGTTCTGGTTCGGTTGTGATAAGTGGCCGCAGAGCCGACAACTGTATAGTAGAGTATGTGGATGGAAATGTTAGTTACCAGTTACCTACATTGATAGAATGTTTTGATATACCCAATAACAGGAATGAGATTTGTACACCTGATGATGTATGTTGTTTTCCCCATTTGTCTGATGTTGCTAGTGGTATACATGATATTGATGACAATGCACAAATACTTCTGCTTTTAGGTCGAGATGTAGCAGACGTCCATCATGTCCTTGAGTAAGTAATAGGTCCCCCAGGTACTCCATTTGCCCAACGTTTAGGTTTAGGGTGGGTCGTAATTGGCGAGATGTGTCAAGGTAATGTGCACTCACAGTATACGGTTAATGTCCATAAAACACATGTTTTAAGTAACGGACGTAGCTCTTTGTTCCCAGTTTGTGACAGTCGGTTTGTTGTTCAGGAGAATGCCTTTGTACATGATCATGTATTTGCTCGTCATCCTGATGATGAAAAACTCTCCTTGTCAATTGATGATAGGCAGTTTCTTGATATAATGGATACAACATTTTGTAAAGACTCTAGTTCCCACTGGAATGCCCCGCTTCCTTTCAGGTCTCCAAGACAGAGGTTGCCTAACAACAAGGAGCAGGCTTTGAAAAGAGCATGGTCATTAGATGCAAGCCTTCAGAAGAATCCATTAAAGAAACAGCATTTTCTTGATTTCATGTCGAAGATTTTCAGCAACGGTCATGCTGAAATTGCCCCTAAATTGGACAGTGGAGAGGAATGTTGGTATCTACCTATTGTTGGTGTTTATCATCCCCAGAAGCCAATGCAAATCAGGGGAGTGTTTGATTCTTCTGCAGAATTTCACGGTGTCTCATTAAACTCTGTGTTATTACAAGGACCTGATTTAATGAATTCTCTGTTAGGTGTGCTTATGCGTTTCAGACGCGACAAAGTTGCAGTAATTGCGGACATTGAACAAATGTTTTATTGTTTTAGTGTCGAGGAAAAACATAGAAATTTTCTCAGATTTCTGTGGTACAGGGATAATGACCCTACCAAGCCTATGATAGAATATAGAATGTGTAAACATGTTTTCGGGAATAGCCCATCTCCAGCTATTGCCACATATGGGCTTCGTAAAACTGTTGAGGATGCCGATTCCGATGTGCAGGAATTCGTCATCAAGGATTTCTATGTTGATGATGGTTTAACTTCACAACCGTCTGCATTCAAGGCAATTGATTTACTTCAAAGAACTCAGACCGAATTAGCAACAAGTGGGTTACGCTTGCATAAAATCGCATCAAACGATCCCGAGGTGATGAAATCTTTTCATGTTGATGATTTGGCTAAAGATTTGAAACAAATTGACTTTGAGAATGAAAACTTGCCAGCTCAACGTAGTCTAGGTGTTGGCTGGGATCTTAGCAGGGATGCATTTATCTTTCGTGTTGAGTTATCTGATCGTCCTGTTACGAAGAGAGGTATTCTGTCCACTATTAATAGTATATTCGACCCAATAGGATTTTTGGCTCCAATTGTCATTGTAGGAAAGTTGATATTGAGAGATGTTGTGTCCATTCAAAGTGGTTGGGATGATGATGTGCCACCTGCTATTGAACGTAAATGGGTCTGTTGGAAAGAAGGTATTCACGATTTGAAAGACATTCAGATAAGCCGCTGTTATTTGGATGGTTCTGTAAGTGACATGTCTATGGTTGAATTGCATATATTCGCCGATGCATCAGAACAAGCTATATCCGCAGTGGTTTATCTAGTTGGCTATACTGGTGATGGAGATAAACAGTCTGGGTTTGTTGTCGGAAAATCTAAAGTTGCTCCAGCGAGTGGGAATACAATTCCTCGTTTAGAACTCTGTGCGGCTGTTCTAGCAGGAGAACTTTGTCAATCGGTTGTTGATAACATTTCTGTAGAATTTTCTGACTGCAAGTTTTATACTGATAGTAAGGTAGTACTAGGTTACATTCATAACCTGTCTAAACGATTTCGTTCATATGTGAGTAACCGTGTTCAGAAGATACGACATGCAAGCAGTCCAGAGCAATGGAATTACATTCCATCGGAATCAAACCCAGCAGATATTGGTAGTAGGGGGACGAATTCTGTTGTGCTTCAAACTAGTCTGTGGTTGTCTGGACCTCCTTTGTTGCGTAGAATACCTGATAATGAGTCAGAGTATTTTCCTGTGGTGAATCCAGAAGAGGATAGTGAAATCCACAATAGTATTGTTTCTGTGGCAAAAACTACTGTAGGTAGCTCAGAGTGCTTAGATTGTGACAGATATGGACGTTTTTCATCTTGGGAACGTTTGGTCAGAGCTCTTTCAACTCTTTCAACTCATACTCCAATAAGTTGCCCTGCCAAAGTTGGCATTTGTGTCCTTGTTCCAAGGACGTGTATTTTATTCAAGCTACCAAGCTCTTGATTTTGCAAAAAATACAGAGAGGTCTACCCTAGAGAGATTGCAAGGCTTAGTGCTGGTGAGAAACTCGACACCATTAGTCCAAATTTGGCTTTGGATCCGGTCTTGAATCATGATGGTCTTTTAGTGATAGGTGGTCGGTTGGGCAGGAGTAGTTTACCAGTCTGTGAGAAACATCCAATGATTTTGCCAGGTAAACACCATGTGTCTCTACTTCTAGTGCGCTTCTATCATGCAGCTGTTCAACATCAAGGGAGGCACTTTACAGAAGGAGCTGTAAGAAATGCAGGCATTTGGATCACTGGTGCCAAACGATTGGTTTCATCTGTCATTTCAAAGTGTGTCAAATGCAAGAAACTCAGAGGTCAGTTTGCCATTCAAAAGATGTCTGATTTACCTGCTGACAGAGTAGAGCAGGCAGCTCCATTTAGATATGTTGGAGTGGATGTTTTTGGTCCATGGTCTATTGTTTCCAGAAGAACACGTGGTGGGCAGGCATGTTCAAAGCGTTGGGCTGTCATGTTCACGTGTTTAACTATACGGGCTGTTCACATCGAGGTCATTGAAGACATGTCCTCGTCGGCATTCATAAACGCACTTCGCCGTTTCATTTCAGTTCGTGGAAAAGTCATCCAATTTCGCTCAGACCGTGGAACTAACTTTGTTGGTGCTACAGATGGTTGGTGCTACAGATGGTATGCTACAGATGGTATGCTACAGATGGTATGCTACAGATGGTATGCTACAGATGGTATGCTACAGATGGTATGCTACAGATGGTATGCTACAGATGGTATGCTACAGATGGTATGCTACAGATGTTGGTGCTACAGATGGTATGCTACAGATGGTATGCTACAGATGGTATGCTACAGATGGTATGCTACAGATGGTATGCTACAGATGGTATGCTACAGATGGTATGCTACAGATGGTATGCTACATATGGTATGCTACAGATGTTGGTGCTACAGATGGTATGCTACAGATGTTGGTGCTACAGATGGTATGCTACAGATGGTATGCTACAGATGGTATGCTACAGATGGTATGCTACAGATGGTATGCTACAGATGGTATGCTACAGATGGTATGCTACAGATGGTATGCTACAGATGGTATGCTACAGATGTTGGTGCTACAGATGGTATGCTACAGATGTTGGTGCTACAGATGGTATGCTACAGATGGTATGCTACAGATGTTGGTGCTACAGATGGTATGCTACAGATGGTATGCTACAGATGGTATGCTACAGATGGTATGCTACAGATGGTATGCTACAGATGTTGGTGCTACAGATGGTATGCTACAGATGGTATGCTACAGATGGTATGCTACAGATGGTATGCTACAGATGGTATGCTACAGATGTTGGTGCTACAGATGGTATGCTACAGATGGTATGCTACAGATGGTATGCTACAGATGGTATGCTACAGATGGTATGCTACAGATGTTGGTGCTACAGATGGTATGCTACAGATGGTATGCTACAGATGGTATGCTACAGATGGTATGCTACAGATGGTATGCTACAGATGGTATGCTACAGATGGTATGCACATTGAGGCTATTAATGTTGAGGACGAAAAAACACATTCTGGTTCAGTTTGGATGTTTAATGTTCCACATAGTTCCCACATGGGGGGATCATGGGAACGCATGATTGGTATAGCACGTCGGATTCTTGATTCTATGCTATTTGGCGTTAAAACTCTCTCACATGAAGTGCTCGTGACATTTATGGCTGAGGTTAGCGCAATCATTAATGCCCGACCTATAGTTCCTATATCGTATGATGCACAAGTACCAGAGTTACTTACCCCTTCTGCTCTGTTGAGTTACAAACTTGAGTGTGATCAACCACCTTTAGGTGATATGGACATAGGAAACATGTATAGAGATCAGTGGAAAAGAGTCCAGTATTTGGCTGATCAGTTTTGGCGGAGATGGCGGCGCGATTATCTTCAAACATTGCAAAAGAGAAGCAAGTGGAATCATGATCAGGATTCTGTTAAAGTTGGTGAAATTGTTCTTTTGAAAGATCACGAAGTTAATCGAAACAGTTGGCCATTGGGTAGGGTTTCTCAGGTCTTTCCAAGCTTGGATGGTAGAATTCGTAAAGTCGAAGTTTGCATCGTTAAGGATTGCAAGCGTGTTTCATACATTAGGCCCATTGTCGAGTTGGTGCCCCTGCTAGAAAAGTAATGTTTACAACATGTTGCATAGATTATAACAACATAAGACAGTTGTTAAATTTGATTACTGACCTTGGAATGTAGTCATTGATATTGAAAATGATGTATTTTCTCGACAAGAGTATTGAAATATGGTAATTTCTATTAATTCTTGTTAGTCTAAGTTATGAATCGTTTGCATCAAAGAATTCAATTGTTTTGTAATGTTTTACTGTTTAGTATATGGAAAATGTATCGGGCAGTTAATTCATTGTCAGGCTAAATTTATGCTATTTTAAACTTATACAAATTTATATTGTTTTAAGGAAAACTGAAGAACTTGTTAGTTTAGATACATGTGTGTATATATTAGGGATATCGTCAAAGTAAACGAATAAATCCACAAAGCAGATTGGTTGTTTGTTTGTTTTGGCCGATGGTTTGCTATGTGTCAAAGGGCAGCCAGACCCTGAGGACATAATATGTATTATCATTTTTATGAAACAAGTTTAATTATATTTTTTGTAACAGGAAAATATATTAGTGTTTCATAATGTGAGCTACAAATAGAGTAGGTAACTTTTAGTGGTGATTAAATTGTCTTGACGCGATGTTGTTGGAATATTCAGCTAAGGGTTTAACATAGAAGTACAATATGTGTTTTATTGCACGTGTTTCATGATATGAGCTACAAATAGACTGAGATTTGTAAGTACTTCAGTATCTTTGTTATTCATCAGATCTCTATATTTAATAACATTTGGAAATCTGTGATAGTAAAGCGGAATTAGTTCTTTTCTTTTTTAACTAAACTGCTTACAAACAAGAAGATAGTGGAATTCGTCTCCTAAATCATGATAAACATGTCCTGTCATTATATGGAATATTTGACCATCGACCTGTTTCAATGGGCAGCTTATGTTGAGAGGTCCTGTACCTGCAGATTGGTAAGTACAATTGATTTGGTAGTAGTGTTAAGTAATCCTCATGATCATAGTTTTCTTTAAAGCAGCATTACATCGTAATAAAGGATGTTTTGGGTAAAATATAAATACTAATGTATGTGTGTTTATAAAAATCGAAATAGTCGCTCAGAAACGATAAAATTCCAATAAATTTAAACCGTCGTATACGCGAATTTGTTTATCAACACACGAAATGTAAACACGCACAGCGCGCATGCGTGAAACAACAGAGGATGTAGAAAACAACGTATATATTTTGAACAGGAAATACTATCAATATATCTTCCTCTAATGTCGAACCCCTCGCGGGGATGTAAAAATGTCCCTAAAAGACTTAGCTAACAGAGGTATGAATCAACATATCAAGTAATTTAATTAAAAAAGACAACGTGGGACAAATGGGGACGATGCATTCTGAATGCAAACAAGTGCGGACGATGTGCTCCGATTGTACACAAGTGCGTGACCGATCGACTCGGAAAGTCCTACTTTCGGTTTCGAGTTTGTTTTATCGCAAACAAACACTGTTTACCAAATGAACATTAGTATACAAAGTGTAATGTTAGAATGTGTAGCAGCATTACACTCGGAACACGTTTACGTAAAAATTGAATTTTTCAAATATCTTTTATTTCATATTATATCTTTATTTCTGTCTCATCTATGTACAGTACATACATTGCAATTAATATAAACACATACATTGCACATAGCCATTCTACAAATGAGAATTATAAGAGACAATAACATTTTACAATACATGGAACATGTCTTACTTTCTAATAACTATGTGAAAGTCGCTAATCATGACATTAAAAAATATTTAAAATACTGATTTTTAAGATTCTGACAGGGAAAAGGTGCACTATCGCGCAAATTAGAATATGTTTTAAGAAATCAGAACCACCTCTGATCAGATCAGGGATGGATGGATTAGCAGCCTTTACATAGTTCACATAAAAAATTGTTCACTAGTAAAATAATGTACACATTATTTACACAGATAAAAACTACGACGCTGTAAAATATTAAAACAGGTTTTGGCACATATAAGTATTAATGCCGGATTAGTGAATAACGTAATCAATTTATTTGTTTTAGACAGTGTAAGAAAATTATCACAGATAATGGAAGCTTTTCCAAATAATATAGCCCTGATATCCTCATACATATAACAATCTATAATGTCATGCATTTCATCCTCAACTGCATTGCAGAATGGACAAGTACGATTCTGTACAGTTAGATGTTCATATCGTCCAGTTTCAATGCGCAAAGGAGCAACACCACAACGGAACTTACTAAATGCTGAACGATGGCTTATTGGCATAATAATCTTACAGTATTGTTCAACATCGAAATCCAGTTTGAAAAGTTGGTAGGTTCGTAGTTTGTTACGGCCGTTTCCAGATATACTATCTAGTCTTTGTACTGACTCAAGCCAATCAATAATGAATACATCCATGCACTTTGTTTCAACAAGGGATACACATGGGTGTTTGCTAATATTTTCACTAATGTCAGAATAATCGTCTAAACCAAATTCAAACATATGCCTTTTTACAACAAAGAACCAATTCTTGCATGATCTACTCGATTTTGCCTGTGCCCAGAGTGCAACACGTTTATTCAATCGGGTATGATTTATAAATGAAATGCGGCACCAGAAATTCGCAATGCTTTTCCACTGCCGGACAGAAGTTGGTTGCCATGCCATTTCACCAATTACAGCCGGGTTTGGAGTATATTTTCCAACCCCGAGAAAAAATCTCATGGCACGGTTGTGAATAGCATTAATGCATGAAAACGATGAGGTTCCCCATACAGCGGCCCCGTAGTTAATGACTGGCCAAACAATAGAGTCATATAACTTAGTAAAAACGTCATAAGGAACCCCACCAATTAACTTACATCTAGCAATGAGAAGACCAAGGGCACGGTTTGCACTTCTGGCTACATGTTTAACAGTAATATTGAAATCTAGATGTTCATGTAAGAGAAATCCAAGGTAAGTGTAAGTATTTACATAATCAATAATGTTTTCACCACACCTAAATATCATACGATGTAATGCTGCTTTAAAGAGACCGTATAGTTTTCCTTTGTTCGAAGCTTGCAATTTACAACGCCATTCAGACAAGTACTTATCAATTAATGCTTGCTTTATTATTAGATGAATACTATGTTGAAAGTAAGTACAGTGTTTCGTATGTCATTTTGTCATTTTTAAACCATATATGAACTGATGGTTATATAGATACAGTTGATTATGTGTTATAGATCAATGTATATAATGTAAATTTATTGTATTATAATTTGACGTCTGTACAAAATGTTTGGCAAAGGCACTAAAATAAAACATTTACTTATTTACTTAAATAAATAAAAAAAACTTAAGGATAATATTTCGTTTATACATTTACTTACCATGCATGTATGACATATATGCGCATACATATATACTATCGGGTAAGGTATATATGCATGTACATTGTATTATACACGCAAATAATTAAATCATATTGGAAAGACTATTGCACTAAATTTTTATATTTTCGTATAAAATGAAATAAATAAAATTGCATAAAGCTAAAATGATTTTGGGGTATAAAATTACAGGGCCTTCTCTTTGTTTTGTACGATGATCTGTTTTATTATGTATGTTGTGTAGATTGTCACTACAAAACGTAGTTTCACTGTTCGCTATCTCTATCATGCATATATTTTGACCTCATGGGCTTTTTAGCCTAGTCTATTAGAAGTTAAATTTTCCTGGTTTAAAAATATATCACTATTCCCAGTTATATCACAAATGTTTCTAACGTAGTTAAGCCATTTGGAATTTCATGTACTGTTGAACATAATGTTGTAGACAATTTTGGAATACTTGTTAGCATCACATATTACTAGTTTGTTCCAGTATTTAATAATTTGTGTGCGTATTATAATATCTAACTTGTATCTATTTAGTTCAGCATACAAGCAATAAGCTGGGACGGATTTACGAGAATGAGTGATTTTACATAAACATTCCAAGTGTATTTTTTCTATGTCGTTTGTATTTTCTATACCCCAAATGTCGCTGGAAAATGTCAGAATTGGTACAATCGTGTTATCAAATAGTTTCAACTGTAGATCTAAAGGAAGACTTAGATTTTGAATACGTTTGTATAAGAGATGCGTTGCTTTTCTATCTTGCGTAATAAGATGGTGCCTTGCTTTATTATAAGTTTGCCAGTAGGGCTGAAAACAACCCCCAGATATTTATAATTGTCAACAATTTCCACATTTAATCCATTTAAAGTAAAGGACATGTTGCGTGTACCACGCCTATTAGAACCAAAAATCATGACGTTTGTTTTATCTGTATTGATCTGTAGCTTCCAGATTTGGCAATAATCATTAAAATCGTGTAGACATTTTTGAAAATCATCCGGGTTATCCGCAATTAGGATAGTATCGTCTGCAAAAAGGACAACAAAGATACAAAGTGTTCGAACAATATCTTCAGAAAGATACTCTAAATGAATTCCATTATTACCTTTAGATTCCATGAAACTTAACAAGTCGTTCAAAAACAGAGAAAATAAAAGGGGTGAGAGGTTTTCCCCCTGACGCACCCCACAATCACACGCAAACATTGTGTTGTTTTTTTTGCGTTTAGTTATCGTCGCTACCGGTTGCCCATATGAGCGACGCCTCCTGAATATATTAGTCATTTTAGATTTTGGAGGATAGTGCAGTGATACAGACAGAGACCCATTCCAGAGTCTCATCTGGTTCCGTTACGTGCATGGTGTAAAGCACCGACACGAGACCTCGGTTTAACGTCCCATCTGAAAGACTGTTAATTTTATTAGGGTCAGACGGGGGATCGAGCCTGCAAACATGGGAGAAAAGGTTCCCTTTAAATGAATACAAGACTTGACATTATCGTACATATTGCGAACTATTTTCAGAAAATTTCCATCTATACTATTTTCTATTAGTTTATGAAATAACTGATCCATTGGCAAGTTATCAAAAGCGCGGGAAAAATCTACATAGGCAACAAAAAGTTTACGTTTCTGGGTTTGTAGAAGATTTACTAAAATGTTCACGGTAAATACGTGGTCTATTGTAGAATAATGTTTCCGGAAGCCCGCCTGATTTTCATGTATTACATTGTATGTATCTACAAATTTAGTCAGCCTCTCAGTTAAGACACCAGTAAAAAGTTTCCCTAAATTACTAAGTATTGTGACTGGTCGAACGGATTCAGGTGACAAAGCAGAACCTTTTCCTTTATAAATTGGGATAATATAGCCCTCAGACCAAGTAGTAGGTATAATTCCTGTATCCAGAATTAAATTAAAAAGTTTAACATATAAAGGTAACATAATGTCTTTAGTAGATTTAACATATTCATTACTAATTTTATCAGAGTTACTTTTCGCTTTTCCGTTTTTACATTTATTAATAACGTTTAAAATGTCTACTTCTGTAAAAGGAGTATTAAGCATATTGTCATCATTTAATAAGTTAGTTTGGTCAGCTCGAACATCGTCGTTATCATTTGCTCTAGAATTTGCAGTTTTAAAGTACTCATAGAACTCATCAACTGTAGGTGTTTTACTATGACCATTTGAAGAAAGGTTATTTAAAAATTTCCAATACGATTTAGGATCTGTTTTTTGCATTTGTCTAAGTTTTGACTCATTGATAAATTTGTGTTTATTTAAATATAACTTCATAGTATGTTTATAATCCTTGCTCGCTCGGTTGAGTACATATCTATTGTAATCATTTCTATTCAAACTAAACTGCTTACGCACGCGATTGTAAAAAATACGTTTGTTGCTTTGTAGCCAGAGGCAAATTTCAACCGAGGAAATCTATGGGTGGCCGGGGGCATGTTCCCCCTTAAAATTATTGGGGTATAGAAGCGATTTCCTACGTTTTCTACGGACGGATCTGTAGTCCAGTGTTAACACGCTGGACTGGTAATCCAGGGATCGCATGTTCGATCCCCCGTCTGACCATAATAAAATTAACAGTCTTTCAGATGGGACATTAAACCGGGGTCTCGTGTCGGTGCTTTATACCGTGCACGTAAGGGAACCAGAGGAGATTCTGGAATGGGTCTCTGTCTGTATCATTACACTATCCTCCAAAAATCTAAACTAATTGATCTCTTCAGGTGGCGTCGCTCATATGGGCAACCGGTAGCGACGATAAATAAACGTAACACAAACACACTACGTGTTCTGATTTAACTAGATTAGACGTATAATTATGTACTGACTGTTCAGCTCTCTAGCAGTCAACATTTTATAAAGCAACGGGATATTTTTTGCATTTTATTGATTTAATTTTATTTCTTTGGCTTTGAACATTTTAACTGAGGCAACTGCCTTTGTGTGTCTCAGTGTGGCTACGGGCCTGTCATTGTGTCCCACTCCAGGACTGGATCGCTGTGAAATAGATTCCATACAGACTGATCTGTAGTCCGGTTGTTAACCAGTAACCTGCTAATCACGACTAAAGTCGCTTTTGCCGTCTGATCAGGCTCTATGCTGTTTGCTATTCGGATAGTGGAGCTAAACACTTATCTGAATAGCAAATAACATAGTCAGATGCGGAGCTAGGCCGCGGCTGATCTGGATCTACGTTGTTTGCATATTCTGTTTAATTTATTCAGCAGGTTAATAACACGCTGGAGTGGTAATCCAGGGATCGCAGGTTCGATCCCCCGTTTATCCTTAATAACATTAACAGTCTTCCACATGGTACTTTAAACCGATGTCTCGTGTCGGTGCTTTACGCATGCTCGTAAAGGTACCAGATAATGGATTTCTGTCTGTATCATTGTACTATCCTCCTAAATTCTAAAATGACTAATCTCTTCAAGAGGCGTCGTTCATATGGGCAACCGGTAGCGACGATAAATAAACGTAAAACACACACGTAATTGTTTCAATCGAGGTATGAACTACATTAGGCGTGCTTAAGGCATTCACGGTAACTTTAAACACGCGCAATGAGTCTATTTATATGAAAAAGTTGGCAGTTCTTACGTTGAACACAGACGGATCTATAGTCAAGTGGTTAAGACTCTGGACTTGTAATCCAGCGATCACAGGTTCGAGCCCCCGGCTGATCCTAATATAATTGAGACTTTAAACCGAGGTCTCGTGCCGGTGTTTACGCCATGTACATAAGAGGAAACAGAGGAGGCTTTGGAATGGGTCTCTGTCTGTATTATTGCATTTTCCTCCAAAAATCTAAAATGACTACTCTCTTCATGAGGCGTCGCTCATTTGGGCAACCGGTAGCGACGATAAATATTGGAAAACAAAGTACTGGGTAACCGTTTGAACCTGACCAGGAACTATGTTTTTAGGTAAATTTCCCGTCGCTCAAATGGGGCAATCGGTAGCAACGTTGAATACATTTAAATAACAGAGCACTAGAGGAAGTTAAATAAAATGACGACAATCACTACTGAATATGATAATAGATATGCATCAATTATAGTATTATCTATGTGGGACCAAGAATTAAGTGATGAGAGTCCACGTATTCCTGTATACTGTACTTAACATGTAGTGTTTCTTTAATTAACCCTTTCCCTCATAGAAGCATAGCTTGACGCCATTACAAATACGACATACATTGACAATGTAGTAGCCAAACCAATGTTCATAATGCAGGCCAGAATCTCATGTAGCTCTAGTAATATCTATGGAGGTGGGATAGATATGGCGACTACTTATCCACTGCATGATAGCTAAATGGCTGCCGTTTGTATGGATATATAATAGTATATTAACATAAATCTCATGTAGTCCCAGTAATATCAATGGAGGTGGGATAGATATGTGGCATCCGTGGTCCAGTGGTAAAGCGTCGGATTTGGAATCGATCTGTCCCGGGTTCGATACTCGATCAGGCCACGTATGTAGTGTCATTGAGCAAGGCACCTCACACACATTGCTTAGTACTGGTTAACCACTTAGGTCGGCTAAGCTTGCCCAGGAAAACATGTCTACGTCCCCGCAAGGGGTTTGACAATACTGGAACATATGGCGACTACTTATCCACTGCATGATAGCTAAATGGCTGTTATTTGTATGGATATATAATAGTATATTAACCTAAATCTCTATGAAGGAAAGGGTTAATATGGCTGTCATTTGTATGGATATATAATAGTATATTAACCTAAATCTCTATAAAGGAAAGGGTTAATATGGCTGTCATTTGTATGGATATATAATAGTATATTAACCTAAATCTCTATAAAGGAAAGGGTTAATATGGCTGTCATTTGTATGGATATATAATAGTATATTAACCTAAATCTCTATAAAGGAAAGGGTTAATATGGCTGTCATTTGTATGGATATATAATAGTATATTAACCTAAATCTCTATAAAGGAAAGGGTTAATATGGCTGTCATTTGTATGGATATATAATAGTATATTAACCTAAATCTCTATAAAGGAAAGGGTTAATATGGCTGTCATTTGTATGGATATATAATAGTATATTAACCTAAATCTCTATGAAGGAAAGGGTTAAATGGCTGTCGTTTGTATGGAGATATAATAGTATATTAACCTATATCTCTATGAAGGAAAGGGTTAATATGTTTTCTATGTCAGTGTGTATGTGCTGAGGGCTTTATTTGTATTAGCCATGTATTATGTAAGCTCCCTTTGTAAAATAAAGTATTTATTATTATTATTATTATTATTACTATCAACCGGTAGCGACGATAAATAAACGTAAAAGACACAAAGGTTACATACATGTACCATCGAGTTTACTAAGTTATCAGATATTTAAAAGAAAGACAACACATCGAAGAACATATAGCCTTTATGAAAAATAAACTAGAAGCTCACAATAGAAAGTGGAACAAATTATATTGACTGATAGAAGTGTAGTCACAAGCATGTAACAGCAATCGTATTAGCAACTGATATTGAAAAGATGTTTGTATTCTGGATCGGAATTTTTTCAACTCTTCTCCTGCTATCTTACTTTCAAATATAATGCTTTCTCTCTTTATAAAAATTAATAAATGCATTTGTACATATACTATACTAGTATATAGTATCGATAGATTATTGTAAAACAACTGTAATTGATATTATATGTTTACATAATATCAGGCCCGTCGCTGGGCATACGCAAGTACGTACGTGCGTATCATTGGTCTCAGAAAATGAAAAAAATGAAAAAATCCAAAAATGCAATAAAACCACAGGGGGGTAGTAGGGATGTGTGGAATGGTGGAATAATATAGCCCATTCCAAATATGGTGCATCTCGATCTTTGTGTGCTATTTTACGTGCTTGTTTAATTGATAAGGGCGATAGATCATGTATATTATACATCTAGCCTTAATGTATACCTTTATACGGATTGTCGTAAGAACTTTAGTCATGTACGTTACAAAATGCACTGAAATGCAGGAAATTGCTTCCTCATTTCAAACAATTTCAGGGGAGGGGCATGCCCCCGGACCCCCCTAGCGTACTCGCTCGCTATGATCACTCGACAAACAAGCATATTTGGCCGTGCGTATCATAAAAATAGCTCCAGCGACGGCCCTGCATATGTAATTGTTAATTATAACATGAAAAAAATAAACGGGCTACTCCTCGTAGCTGAAAAAAATAGTTAGCGGTGTGTTGTTATTATTATTATTATTATTACTATTATTATTATTATTATTACTATTAACCGGTAGCGACGATAAATAAACATAAAAGACACAAGTTTACTAAGTTAGCGGTGTGGTGTTTACACCAGTTGATATACAACATTATTACACTATTTAAAGTTAATACTTTATTTATTTTACAACGATTGCGAAGCAAGTTTTTAGAACTTATATTAATCACTCTCGTTGGCGTGGATGAAAGCGTAAATGTGGTCATTCGTATAGGGGGAGTACCCGGAGAAAACCCACCTGTCCGATCTGGCGACCAACGTACCATCTCACATACTTTTTTTTATTTTATTGCCAACTAAATAGTCTATGCTAATCAGTTCATCACTGATCTGATCAGAGGTGATAATTGTTTTTTTATACCATTTTTTAATTAATAAGCGCGTTAGTGCTCTTTTTCAATATCAGTGTTTTAATAAATAGTTTAAGCACTTCTTAGATAAGATTAGCGTAGGCAATTTAGATTTAACACATTTATATCTAAGAGTAGGTCTTGTTTTGGACCGAGAATCTCACTGATAGCGGTTACCCATGGTGACGTTTTGCGGCTGTGGTGTAATGGTTGCAATGTGCCCGTCACCAGTTTGACGATTGTCTTCAGTTTGTGAGAGTATCGGTCTGGATCAACCTATATAAACTCTAGTTTTAAGAAACTTATATGTTGAATCGTGTTATATTGTGAATTGTTACTGTTACTGTCTTTTATAATTCATTATTGAGTGGCAATGTACATCGATATGTTTTTATTATATTGAATGTTGTTTGTTGTACATTGATGAGACGTAAATAAAGAATAAAATCTACTTCCCGGATTGAACTTATCACTTCAGAAAACAAAAATGTAATTAGGAAACTTGGACTGTTTATTTATAACGCATTTTCTATTAGAACTACTCTTTTGTATGCTAATTAGATACGCTGTTTGGAAGTGGACACCGGATAGAGACGGGAATTTCCCTGAGTTATGTAATCTTTATGTTTCGTATGTCATTTTATTCATTTTTAAACGATATATGAACTGATGGTTATATAGATACAGTTGATTGTGTGTTATAGATCAATGTATATAATGTAAATTTATTGTATTATAATTTGAAGTCTGTACAAAATGTTTGGCAAAGGCACTAAAATAAAACATTTATTTATTTACTTAATTAATAAAAAACCTAAGGATAATATTTCGTTTATACATTTACTTACCATGCATGTATGACATATATGCGTATACATATATACTATCGGGTAAGGTATATATGCATGTACATTGTATTATACACGCAAATAATTAAGTCATATTGGAAAGACTATTGCACTAAATATGTCTATATTTCAATGAAATAAATAAAATTGCATAAAGTTCAAATGATTTTGGGGTATAACATTACGGGGCCTTCTCTTTGTTTTGTACGATGATCTGTTTTATTATGTGTGTTGTGTAGATTGTCACTACAACATGTAGTTTCACTGTTCACTATCTCTATCATGCATATGTTTTGACCTCATGGGCTTTTTAGCCTAATGGTTTTGAATAAAATGTCTGTCTGTCTTCCTGGTCCGAGTATCGAACCCGGGTTGCATTGGTGAGAAGCGAGTGCGCTTTTCGGACTTTAGTTTAAGCAGTACTTATTGCAAGATATAAAGCACATATAACATACAACGACATACATAATACAACGATGTAAACACGTGTAATTTCGAAAGATCGATGTTGATTTTGTTTACAGACGGATCTGTAGTCCAGTGGTAACACGCTGGACTAGTAATCCAGGGATCGCAGGTTCGATCCCCCGTCTGACACTAATAAAATTAACAGTCTTTCAGATGGGACGTTAAACCGAGGTCTCGTGTCGGTGCTTTACACCGTGCACGTAAATGATCCAGAGGAGACTCTGGAATGGGTCCCTGTCTGTATCCTGCACTATCCTCCAACAATCTAAAATGACTAATCTCTTCTCGCTCATATGGGCAACCGGTAGCGACGATAAATAAACGTAAAACACACAACATAGATTTGTTTTTATTTGCACGACAAAAGATTATACATCATACAAAGGATCAAACACTGTAAATCCAGGTGTTTAGGTAGAAACGTTTCATGCGTTTAGTTATATGTTTATACGTTTAATTTCTAAACACGTACCATGCATATCCGTTTATAAACCATAAACGTTATGTTTATAACATAGTTGATGATGTGTTTATAGCATAAACATAATGTTTATATATGCCATAAAATTATTGAGTTTAAGCATTAATATGTATGTAAGCGAGACTGTAAATGCATCACTGTTATTCCAAATAATATGAATGTTCATAGATATAAAGTTGATACAGTTTTAAGAAATCTAGTTATATTTACAATCTGTTAGAATTTATTATTGTTATATATGTTTCTTTATAGAATCGTTTTTGTACATAGCCTTGTTACAACTTGCATCTGGCATTGCTTTATAGAGTACATGTATTTTCAAATTTCAGATATATTTGCGAGCAAATGTGTTTTGGTGTGTTTTGAGTTTTGCTAAACGTTACGGTCACTAAGGGTAAACGTAATGTTTACTTTCCTCAGGTGCAGATCTAAACACAACGTTTAAATATTTCGCGCGTTTTTTTACTATGCTGTTAGAGCGCATGCGTCGAGTCGGTTGGAAGCAGCCATTACGTGATATCGAAGCCAGCATCATTTGCAGACATTTCCGCTCGTTAAACAGGTATTGCCATTAAGTGTGTATATGTGAAGTATATATATACATGGTGTATTGATATTACTAGTAATGCATTAATGTTGTGATGTATTAGGTCTGAATTGGTATAAATTCTGATTTGAGCTGGCTCTGCTACAGTCTAAAAGTGTGGGTGGGGTATCCCGGCGTTACTGGTTTCCGGCGATATAGTACATATCGGATTCTTTATAGATGTTTAATGGTCATACACTGTAAACTAGTTCAAGTGACCGAATAGACAACATTTTGACTCATTCATAAACATCGATTGTTAATTTTTGAGAAAAGTATACAACGGAGTCACCTTGCTCCCAGTAATCCGGAATGACCAGTTTTCACCTAACTGGAAATTGCCTACAGCGTGAACAAACGTATGTAAACAACAGTTATTTTTTGCAAAACAATATAAATAACGAAAACTAAATTTAATAACAGTGTTAATGTATCATTTACACGCAAAATTCCCCAGCAGTTAGGTGAAAACACGTTCTCGCCGAAAAGGTGAAAACACGTTCTCGCCGAAAACTCTTCACGCCGTGATGCAGCCTGGAACAATGTTTGGATGTGCAATGTGTTGTTTCAGTTCAGATAACTATGACGGCTTTGTTACACATGTTGTGCGATCTCATAGACACGACCCAAATTTTATTGTGTACTGTGGCTATTCAAATTGCCCATATACAACAAAAACATGGGGCGCTTTTAAAACACACATTAGTAGAAAGCATAGAGTGTTCGATCATGAAATTGAGGCTGTCATAAACGGTGCTGATGGTGATATGAATGTTGATGATGATGAAGTTGGTGAGCATGTAGATCCACTGTATCATCAGTTGACTACGGATGAGCAGCAACAATTATACATGGGGAAGTATTGTCTTGCCTTAGAAGCTGATCATAATATGACACAAAGAGCAGTTGATGATGTTTTGCTCACAACATCGGTGTTACTCAAGCAACATTTAGACTTATATAGACATAGAGTACAAACTGCGCTGGAGGATCAACATCTTCCAAGAGATCTTCTGGCTAACATTGATACAGACTCATTTGTGGAATTGCTAAGCACAACACAGAGGAGAGACAAGTTTTACAGTGAAAAGTACCATCTTCTAAAACCCGAAGCAGTAATGTTGGGTACGAGGTTTGCTACAATGGGAGGGAAACTCGTTTCCAAACCCAAACTAGGATACATTGTGCCATTTAAGGAAAATCTACAACGGTTTCTGTCACTACCAGAAGTCTGACACTTTATTCAAACAAGCCACAAATCTCGTGGTGCATTGATGCATGATGTTTGTGATGGTTCATATCTTGCAGATCATGAATTGTTTATGCATGATGAAAATGCTCTTCAGATCATCATGAATACAGATGATATTGAAATTGTCAATCCCATTGGGGCACACACGAAAAAACACAAGTTATCTCTATTCTACTTCACCTTGGGTAATATACCACCGGAATACAGATCACGCTTAACATGTATTCAGCTGATCGCTGTTGCAAAAACTCGTGATGTGAGAAATCTGCACTCAGGTTTGTTGAAAGACTTTGTGAACACTGTGAAAGCACTATCTATAGATGGTGTGGCCATGGAGATCAACGACAATGTTCACAATATTAAGGGCACACTTGTCATGTCTGCATGTGATACACTAGCAGCAAATTGGTTGGGTGGCTTTAAGGAAGGTGTTGCTTTTGCTCTTAAGGCATGTCGAAACTGTATTGCATCAGGAAAGGAGATGAAATTGAAATTTTATGAGAGTGACTTTAAGATGAGAAGTGATGATGAACACCGAGAACGATGTGACACCCTCAGTCACTTAACCAGGGAATCTCGCCAATACTGGAGCAAACTGTGGGGTATCAACTCTGCAAGTGTTCTGATTGACATACCAGGGTTTTCGATTTGTTCTGGCATGGTACAAGACCCCATGCACCTTCTACTTGAAGGTGTTGTGCCATATGAGCTTCGAGTTATGCTCTACCATTTTGTGCACATAGAAAAATACTTTACTCTGAGGTGGTTAAATGCAAGATTGTTGTCATTCGTGTATGGCTATCTGGAGTCTGGATCAAAACCAGAAAAAATAGACGCTCAGCATATCAGCGGAGATGGGAAAATCAAGCAGACATCAGCTGCTATGCTCACGCTCTGTATGACTTTACCATTTATTGTTGGAGCAAAAGTTCCCGAAATAGACTCTAGATGGGAAAACTTTGTTCGGCTCATCCAGATTACAATTCTTGCGACTAGTCCTTGTTGCGATCGAACAACTTCTGGCCAACTGGCAAAGCTGATCAATGACCACAATCACGGGTTTGCTAGATTGTATCCCAAGGTATATGTGATTCCAAAGATGCACTACCTTGTTCATCTCCCATCACAGATGATCAAGTATGGGCCACTGCGCAATCATTGGTGTATGCGCTTTGAAGGAAAGCATGGATACTTTAAGACAAAAAACTTCAAGTGTTTCAAAAACCTTCCAAAAACACTGAGCTTTAAACATCAAAAATACATGTGCCATAAGCAAACAAATTTTGCTGGACAGCCTTCTGATAACTTTTTATATTCAGGAGACATTGTATCAGAGGGGACAGAAATTGTGTTTGATGATGATTTTCCCAACTTAGTTATGGAATTTCAAGCTGCAGCAAATTTGAGAGCAGATGACGTGGCAACCGTATATAGGGCAAAACAAATTACCATACATGGACACAGTTACAAGACTGGATGTTGCTTAGTGGTAGACTATGTTGGGGATGTACCAAGTTTTGGACAGCTTCATGCCATTGTGATCAAAGATGATGTCAAATATTTGATAATGGAATTGATGTCCATTGTCGATTTTAATAGTCACGTTTTGGCTTTTGAACTGGAGACATCGGGACAGTTCTTGATAAAGACGCAAAACACGTTGTTTTCAAAATGGCCTCTGATGCTGTACATGTATCAAGGAAAGTGGCATGTGATCAATCAGTATTCACACAGAGCAGAATACTTGTAAAAAACAGTTACATTGTAGTTCAGACATGTATAGTGCAGACTAGGGGTGCCACGATATCAGCAACCCATATCGCGATATATTGAGATATGTTATAAAATAATTACGATTTTAATTTGATCACGAAATATTTCATTATATCATTTCCCCATGCATTTGTCTTGCATTATGATTATATGTTTTCTATTAAGAGTATTTAATAAGATGATATGGATTATTTTACACACATTTTAAGACACTATCTCATTCAACAGTATTTATTAACTAGAAAAACAACAACACACTGAATAAAATAACAATATATAAATAATAATAAATAATCGACTAGAACATGTTTCATAATGTCAAGTTTCTATTTCAAAATCTCCAATCAGATATACATGTATGTACAGACAAACACACACCTTGCATCATCATATGTAAGTTCACATAGCTCCAATCAGATATACATGTATGTAACAGACAAACACACACCTTGCATCATCATATGTAAGTTCACATAGCTCCAATCAGATATACATGTATGTAACAGACAAACACACACCTTGCATCATCATATGTAAGTTCACATAGCTCCAATCAGATATACATGTATGTAACAGACAAACACACACCTTGCATCATCATATGTAAGTTCACATAGCTCCAATCAGATATACATGTATGTAACAGACAACACACACCTTGCATCATCATATGTAAGTTCACATAGCTCCAATCAGATATACATGTATGTAACAGACAAACACACACCTTGCATCATCATATGTAAGTTCACATAGCTCAAATCAGATATACATGTATGTAACAGACAAACACACACCTTGCATCATCATATGTAAGTTCACATAGCTCCAATCAGATATACATGTATGTAACAGACAAACACACACCTTGCATCATCATATGTAAGTTCACATAGCTCCAATCAGATATACATGTATGTAACAGACAAACACACACCTTGCATCATCATATGTAAGTTCACATAGCTCCAATCAGATATACATGTATGTAACAGACAAACACACACCTTGCATCATGTAAGTTCACATAGCTCCAATCAGATATACATGTATGTAACAGACAAACACACACCTTGCATCATCATATGTAAGTTCACATAGCTCCAATCAGATATACATGTATGTAACAGACAAACACACACCTTGCATCATCATATGTAAGTTCACATAGCTCCAATCAGATATACATGTATGTAACAGACAAACACACACCTTGCATCATCATATGTAAGTTCACATAGCTCCAATCAGATATACATGTATGTAACAGACAAACACACACCTTGCATCATCATATGTAAGTTCACATAGCTCCAATCAGATATACATGTATGTAACAGACAAACACACACCTTGCATCATCATATGTAAGTTCACATAGCTCCAATCAGATATACATGTATGTAACAGACAAACACACACCTTGCATCATCATATGTAAGTTCACATAGCTCCAATCAGATATACATGTATGTAACAGACAAACACACACCTTGCATCATCATATGTAAGTTCACATAGCTCCAATCAGATATACATGTATGTAACAGACAAACACACACCTTGCATCATCATATGTAAGTTCACATAGCTCCAATCAGATATACATGTATGTAACAGACAAACACACACCTTGCATCATCATATGTAAGTTCACATAGCTCCAATCAGATATACATGTATGTAACAGACAAACACACACCTTGCATCATGTAAGTTCACATAGCTCCAATCAGATATACATGTATGTAACAGACAAACACACACCTTGCATCATCATATGTAAGTTCACATAGCTCAAATCAGATATACATGTATGTAACAGACAAACACACACCTTGCATCATCATATGTAAGTTCACATAGCTCCAATCAGATATACATGTATGTAACAGACAAACACACACCTTGCATCATCATATGTAAGTTCACATAGCTCCAATCAGATATACATGTATGTAACAGACAAACACACACCTTGCATCATCATATGTAAGTTCACATAGCTCCAATCAGATATACATGTATGTAACAGACAAACACACACCTTGCATCATGTAAGTTCACATAGCTCCAATCAGATATACATGTATGTAACAGACAAACACACACCTTGCATCATCATAAGTTCACATAGCTCCAATCAGATATACATGTATGTAACAGACAAACACACACCTTGCATCATTATGTAAGTTCACATAGCTCCAATCAGATATACATGTATGTAACAGACAAACACACACCTTGCATCATCATAAGTTCACATAGCTCCAATCAGATATACATGTATGTAACAGACAAACACACACCTTGCATCATCATAAGTTCACATAGCTCCAATCAGATATACATGTATGTAACAGACAAACACACACCTTGCATCATCATATGTAAGTTCACATAGCTCCAATCAGATATACATGTATGTAACAGACAAACACACACCTTGCATCATGTAAGTTCACATAGCTCCAATCAGATATACATGTATGTAACAGACAAACACACACCTTGCATCATCATATGTAAGTTCACATAGCTCCAATCAGATATACATGTATGTAACAGACAAACACACACCTTGCATCATCATATGTAAGTTCACATAGCTCCAATCAGATATACATGTATGTAACAGACAAACACACACCTTGCATCATGTAAGTTCACATAGCTCCAATCAGATATACATGTATGTAACAGACAAACCACACCTTGCATCATGTAAGTTCACATAGCTCCAATCAGATATACATGTATGTAACAGACAAACACACACCTTGCATCATGTAAGTTCACATAGCTCCAATCAGATATACATGTATGTAACAGACAAACACACACCTTGCATCATGTAAGTTCACATAGCTCCAATCAGATATACATGTATGTAACAGACAAACACACACCTTGCATCATCATATGTAAGTTCACATAGCTCCAATCAGATATACATGTATGTAACAGACAAACACACACCTTGCATCATGTAAGTTCACATAGCTCCAATCAGATATACATGTATGTAACAGACAAACACACACCTTGCATCATCATAAGTTCACATAGCTCCAATCAGATATACATGTATGTAACAGACAAACACACACCTTGCATCATGTAAGTTCACATAGCTCCAATCAGATATACATGTATGTAACAGACAAACACACACCTTGCATCATCATGTAAGTTCACATAGCTCCAATCAGATATACATGTATGTAACAGACAAACACACACCTTGCATGTAAGTTCAAATAGTCACAACAAACTATGGGTAAACAATGGATCAATTTAATTCAACTTGAAAATAATCATATCTCTGAAGATATGAAAAACCGATGCCATCCCTCATGACCCGGCTTTTAACATCGACCAAATAAAATGAAAAGAAATATAACTGCGAAATTTATTTGGACATCTTTAAGAACTCAACACAGTAGATAAATACCGCGCAATACCGGTATTAAATTTTATCTCGGATCTTAATATTGCAATATACCGCGACACCCCAATATACACTTCTGGCCATCGTGAAATCTCCACAGAGGAGTGCGATGCTGGCACACTAGACCTTGCCTCTCCCGGAGTGGGCAGCATAGCAGCATGGATAAGACTTCGGATACAGTACTACTATTGACTCCCGCTGTACTCCATGCCGCTGTGGTTCGTGGCAGACAGGGCTCGCTCAGGGGTGCAACATTCCGCTCTCAAGTGAGTTGAGTTCACTCCGGACGAGTAAAGCTGTGTAAGGACTCGACCAGGCGAAGACTCGACAATTGAGCAAGCTCAATCAGATACATGTACCAGTGACCAGGGCTATTGGCTAGAGTACAAGGCTGTCAGAAATACATTTCTTGCAGATTGCTTGTGGCAATACAGTCATTTTATATTTAGCATGTGTTGATAATAATATATATAGATACACCATGTATGTACTTGCATTTAACATAATCACATGTGTGGCAATATAGTTGTAGAGCATTAAATGTACAGTAATCAATTCCAGTAGCATGACTTTCTTCAAGATCTGGAGTGCATCGAGGGGGACCAAAAAAATGTGAAGACCATCGAAGATTTAACGCGATTAGGTAAATATACATATGTATTTCAAGTCTAGTGTTGAATATTTTGTCAAATGGGGAATTCACCCATGACTTTGTCAAAGGGAGAATTCACCCATGTTCTGATTTTCGGTCGAGTATGAAAAATAATAATGATACTGCGTTTTCAAATTCTGACTAGCACACATGAGTGTATGATTATCTAACTATCTAGGATATCTTAATTTGTAATGTGTAAAACTCCATAGATTGACTAACATATAATATTATGTATATTTTTATTTATCAAGGTTCTGTGAAGCTAGCTTTAACTGGACCAATAACTGCTGTTTTGGAATCAGATGGTACTGAGATCGATGATGATGACATTCTGGAGGCTGTGCGTGGAGAAATACTTCTTCTACTACAAGATGGAGAACATTGGACAGAACGCACCTGCGTTGGTCCAGTATCAGAAATGCCAGCTACAGCAAACAATGAGCCTAGTCCTGAACCTTGTCAACCGGTCACACCAAAGCGACCCATCTGCATAGATGCTGACGCGACAGGAACACCAGATTCTATATGTAGCCGTCCGTCATCACCAGCTGCAGGTAAATCTTGCATGGTTTCTTTGTTATGAGCAGGATATCACACTGTCACATGGACACCTGATCCTACTCTCCACTCTCTCAGGGCAGTTTGTTATATTGCTATAAACCCACTGTTTACAAACAGAAAAGAGTTATTCCAATTATAATGGAAGTATGTGTAGTAGCATTGCTACATTATTTTTTTATACGATGTAGCTTTAAATGAATTATCGGATAAATTATAAAGCAAAAGCAAGCAGATTATTATTATGCATCATGATACTCACTTTGGACATATTTTAATTGCAATCATATAAATAGCAAGTACTGCAACCAGCATAAGCGCTTTTGTGATCTGACTACAGACATGTGAGACTGTATCTGACTTTGCAGAATTTACAAGCTGTAAATGTACAGTAAATATATTAACATGTACGAGTAGTAACTATTTTGATTTGATATATAAATACAGCATTTGAGGATCAGTGTGTAATACTGATAACAGAATTATTATTAACTTGAGATGTTATTTATACATATAGGTCGCCGAGTGAACATGGCCACACCCCTCCCGCAGTTTTCCTCCCGTGTGGGCAAGTGCTTGAGTGAGGGGACGGCACGTAACGTATGGAGCGTGATGGTGCTGGAGGCGGCAGCATACTTACTGGAGCATTTTCCTGACATATCCAGCAGACAGGAGTATAACTGTATTGGAAGACGGATGGTTGTCGAGTATCCATGCATAAAGCATGAGGGCAACGACGAGTGGGTATGTATAGTATGCGTTATGGATGCATTCTTTGTAACATTGGCCATACCGAATGGATGTATTAGATTACTGAGTGGTGCAAATAAAAAATAATTTAGCTGTAGTGAGGGGGGATTAATGAAAGCGCCCTTTCAGATTTCAAATCCCCCATGACACCAGGACCAAGAGGGGGGGGGTATACATAAGGTGGCAATGTATTGCACAAATTGTTCAGTGTGTTAAAAAGTGTTGTTATAAACCTCACATGTCAAGCAATTATTATATTGCCTACTAAACACATTAACATCCGGAGTGGCGAGTACCAGCATAGATGTATGTAGGTAATGGGGAAACAAAATATATTTTAAGGGTGGCCTAATTAGTTGCATTGTTCATTTCCAGAGCCTATTCACAAACAACTTATCACAAAGGATACGCCACATGCGGTGGAAAGCAAAGAAAAGAAGTCAACCTGCTGCCACTGGAGATAGCACACCTCCCCCAGCTAAGAAGCGGGTAGTCATCCGGGAGGCGTCTTTTGACCTGGAGGGCCGGCGACTGTCGGCAGAAGATTACGACAGTCACATGACCCAGCTTTGTGCCGAGTGGGCGAAACCCCAGCGGTCAGCGGTGCACGTTAAAACCCTCCTGAGAGAAACTTTCTGCAATAATCAGGAATTCATCAAGGCCCAGCCCGATGGCCATATTGCTTCAATCCTTGAGCAGATACCCTGTTACCAGGAGGGTTCATATGTAAGTACATGAATCTGTTTAAAACCAAAGTTACTCTTGTCAAATAATATGCACAATGACAGCTGTACACGTCAGCATAAATAACAAAAATCTTATTCATTTTTCTTTTCATGAAACATCATTTTTTCGTGCACTGATTGATATTCTCTGTACAACCAAATATAGGCGAAACCACGTCCGTCCGTCTGTCTGTCTGTATGTAAGTACATACATCTGTAAATATTTACCTTGTCTGTCTGAACGAAACTTGACATGCGCATTGCTTTATCTGTCATACTTCAGCGACTAGGGGCAAAAAATGTCATGTTTTGAAAATTCTGATAAGTTTATTCATCCCTGCTACAATCAATCATATTGACAGTACAGTGGCGTACAATATGCTATTCCTCTTGTTCAATTGAGGGCATGATCACACTATGCACTGTCGAGGACAATTTATGTATATGTATTATTTTGCAAATTGAGTCCATGGATTATGTATTCACAAAACAAATATGAGTAAGTATGCATCTTGTCTTTTACCCCTTAGTAAATGGTTTCCTATTTTATCTGCAGGTGATGGCCGACTTCAAGACTCTGATTGGTGGGAAACACTACGACAACTTGCTCTCTACTCTTCCAAAGCTATGTGAAGCTGTGGAAAAGACGGCCAGTTACGAGCCTCCGGAGGTAAGAAACAATTATAATATGCGAGGGCTCGGTCTGCTAGAAAAAAATCAAATTATAGAACTGACACAAACAACAATATCCATGTCATGTGTTCAGTTAGAACTGACACAAACAACAATATCCATGTCATGTGTTCAGTTAGAACTGACACAAACAACAATATCCATGCCATGTGTTCGGTTAGTGATGATACAAACAACAATATCCATGCCATGTGTTCGGTTAGAACTGACACAAACAACAATATCCATGTCATGTGTTCGGTTAGAACTGACACAAACAACAATATCCATGTCATGTGTTCACTTAGAACTGACACAATCAACATGTTTAATATCTGTTACTGGCAACACCATTCACCTGAAGCAAATAATTATGAATGTCCTAATGCCTATAACGTGTACTACAGATATTTTCATATAATCTATATTTTCAGAATCCTAAAGACAGACTTATGGAAGCGGTTGTATATATGGACGATCAGTCTCGGTTCGACCGGGGAAAGGGAAAGAAATCTCAGTCTGTGGTAGAAATGAAAGAGGTACATGCATATTAAACTTACGCCCGTGATGTCTGGACTATATGCCTCAGACTGGAAGTCGTGGTAGCGCAGTGGATGCGAGCTCAGTGGATGCGCATTTGCTTCAGGTGCGAACGGTCCGGAGTTCGAGCCACGCTGGAGCCGTTACGATGGTGTCCTTAGGCAAGGCATTTAAAGTTGTGTCCTTAGGCAAGGCATTTAAATTCCATGTTTCCTCTTCTCTCTCCCTCGTGGCGATGGATTCCATCAGGAATGAGGTCTCGAGAGTGATTAATATAAGTTTAAGAACTTGTTTTGCAATCAAGCTAAAATAAATTTGTATAAACTGAGGATGTTTCAGCCAGGAGGATTATCATGTAGTACCCAACTGTGTCCGACTGAGCCCAGTTGATATAGACTGGTGATATTCAGGTCAATCCACTGTATTATCAGTGCTGGCACTGTGAGGGTTGGCCATACAAACTCAAATTGGTGTCCCACACTTTCATACAGCATAGTATCAAAATTAAGAGGATGACACCTGATCTCTAATGTTAAAAATACATCACTAGTGACAAGAGTATACATGAATAGAAAAGTGTTTATTTCACGCCCTTGCTGTGAAGAAGTGATTTGTTAATGTCTGAAATAGAATATATCTTCATGTATATAATACATTTCTAGCTTAATTGAATGATTAGCATTTGTTTCATGGTTTTAGTCATGACTCATGTTGCAATAACTAATTGTCAACACTATGAATCATACACTGTATTTGATTGTTTCAGGATGTTCCTGATGACGAGGTATCTAATGCACTCCATTCAAAGAAACTAGCGCCCCCGAAAATATTTATTATGAAAACTAACGGACAGGTTAAAGGACAATATATTGTTGGTGATGGCGTATATATATACTGCTGCTCAATAAGTGGGAACACTGCAATTTTAATGCTTGTGGCAGTGTATTACGTGTTTGACTTAGAGTACCCGCGGATGTACTCGCAACTTCTAGGGTTGCTCCAAACCCACCTGCTGGATCTGACCCCCTACACAGGACAAAAAAGTGCTAAATTTAGGAAGTTTTCTACAGACTTGCAGAAAGCCATCGCTAATCAAGTTTAATGATATATTTAGGAAATAATATTTGTCTTGCCGTGGTATATCGGGGCGAGTAAACCACGGTTGGGAGTTCTGATGCGTAGGAATTAACCACGCAGGACGTAGATATTCGCCGATATACCACGGCAAGACAAATATTATTTCCATTCAAACATGACCCAATATAATGCTACGAACGACGAAATGTGTGTGTTACTTTGTCGGCGTTTTGCCTAATTTATCTCTTCCGTGATTTGGCTGATGGCTTTACAAATTTCCTCCCTGAAATAAAGATTTTCTAAAAATCTAATGCTAATTTTCAATATTAGCCAGAATTTATTAATATTTTTATTCAAATAATAATAAATGCATGTATTAATAGTTCACGTTGGCAGAATAATGTATAATCGTGAACAATATTAATAAATATTTTTAAAATTTAGCCACGCCCCCTGTCACTTCGTAAACAATTAAAAACTTGGTATATTGCAGATTTTACAACGGTAGATCTGTTCTTTGTTCATTAGAACAAAATACAAGTCATGTTAGAATTGGAAATATCGCGTGATCTCTCGCGACTTGCTATTCCACCGCAGTTGATATCAACATGTTACTTCCAGAATGGAACAAATTGTGTTGTTTGTGCTCCATAAAAGACATGTACAATGCCTTTATTGTAATAAACAGCATTTTTATATTGCTAACTAAACGTATCTATGTGTTTATTGGAAGTGTTTAACTTATAAGTGTTTATTTTCTAAACACTATGTTTAGTTTTATATGAACTAAACACGTTTAGGTGTTTACAAAGTGTTACACTTGAATGTGTTTATTAACACACTTGAATGTGTTTATTAACTAAACACTTGAATGTGTTTATTAACTAAACACTTGAATGTGTTTATTAACTAAACACATTGTTTACAAACTAAACATGTCGTTTAAGCTAACTAAACACGTTTTAACTAAACACTATTACACGTTTACAAAGTGTTACACTGGGGTGTTTAGTTATGTGTTTAGAATCTAAACACTTGGTTTTACAGTGTAGGAAGCTAAAACTAGCTTTTATAAAACTTTTCCTTGACTGACGTTGGTAATGGTTCACTGATTTAATGACGTAAGCTGTGCCAAGCTTCCTCGTTCTAACTGTTAGGTTAAACATTATTTAGTTCAGTATTTGTACATGTAATCAAGAAATGAACATTTTACATATAATCTACCGGCAATAGACTGAACGTGTTTAGTTTAAACATTATTTATTTCAGTATTTGTACATGTAATCAAGAAATGAACATTTTACATATAATTTAACAACAGTAAACTGAACGTGTTTAGTTTAAACGTTATTTATTTCAGTATTTGTACAGGTAATCAAGAAATGAACATTCTACATATAATTTAACAGCAGTAGACTGAACGTGTTTAGTTTAAACGTTATTTATTTCAGTATTTGTACATGTAATCAAGAAATGAACATTTTACATATAATTTAACAGCAGTAGACTGAAAGTGTTTAGTTTAAACGTTATTTATTTCAGTATTTGTACATGTAATCAAGAAATGAACATTTTACATATAAATTAACAGCAGTAGACTGAAAGGGATTAGAACGAAAGAAAACTTATATAGCTTCTCCCTATACTTTTACTAGTTTAACCTAAATTTTAAGTTCTACAATAAATCAAGTTAAATATTTAAAGCAGATGTGTATCTATATATCTGTCTATCAATCTATTTTTCAATAGAATAATGCGAAAGATCACAACAAACAAACCAAATTATGTTATTTTGTTAAAATTTACAACGTTTAGGAAAATTGAAATATTATACATAAAATTAACCCAGGAAAATCCAGCGTCTTTTTAATAAATAGTGTGTGTATTACAGTTTTGAAAGGAATGAATGAATGAATGAATGGTGTTTTACGGCGCATCGACATCTAAGGTCATGTAGCGCGCATTAAAGTTATGTTTATTGTCGAGTGTATGAGATAAAATTCTATATAAGTATATGCATTACGTAACAATTAATACTAAGAAGTTATAAAGAATTACAGTATAGAATACAGTATAGGCAGACATTCCCCGCCGTGGGGGGGGGGGGGACACACCTACACCAGGTGTTATGTATATATTCATTTACTATGAACTATTCTTTAGTATTTTTAGGCTAAACTTGTTATTATATACATGAAATATAACTAAGCCAATTCATTTTTTTTGTTTAATTTCACTTTAGTATTTTCAGACTAAACGTGTTATTACATACATGAAATATAACTAAGCCAATTCAGTTTAGCTTTTTTGTTTAATTTCACTTTAGTATTTTCAGACTAAACTTGTTATTATATACATGAAATATAACTAAGCCAATTCAGTTTAGCTTTTTTGTTGTTATTTCACTGAGGAGGGAGGAGGGAGGGCTAATTACTAATGTTGATAGAACGTGTGGCCCATTATTAAACTGCAAGTACAAAGGTATGACGTCATGACAGTGTTTAAATTGCGGTACGATTTCAAAATACTTTACAGCATTTTATTCTTTATTATTTTATTAAGATTAACTCTTTCACCGCCAATGTCGCATAAAAGCGACTTTGTAAACAAAGTAGAGAACCCGATCGGACAGAACAGAACATGCCGTCTGATCAGGCTATATGCTGATTGCTCTTCAGACAGTGGTGTTGAAGCACCTATCCGAATAGCAAACAACATAGATCCTGATCAGATGCGGCGCTACGCCGCGGCTGATCTGGATCTATGTTGTTTGCACATGCTCTGAATTTATTCGGCGCTGAAAGAGTTAAAATTGAAATGTGTACTATGCAGGCCTCGGTTAGAATTTGGCAAGTAACGACAGGTATATAGAAAAACTGATAACACTGCCTGCAGAATGCATAGACAAGCAGTCAAGCATACACAAAACTAAGTTTGGTGGAGGGAGGGGGTTTCCAAAAATAAGTTCAAACACGATGAGGAAGAAATCGCTTACACGGAAGTGCACATATTGCTGATGTGTTTTCTTTACCTATTGATGTTTGCCTTATTTTGGCTAACCCGTATCGTTTACAGTTGGGATGTCACTTTTATAAATCCTTTCAGAAGATACACAATGTAGTATGCTTTTATCCTTTCGTGTTTGTTTTGTCATATTTCGTTTAATTGTATCTTAAAGTTGAATGTATAACTCGATATACGTAGTAGGCATTGAGAACAAGATAATGTTACAGGCATATGTTAAAGGTAAATTAGTTTCAAATCCAGACTGATAGACTGTTAGTTTACTAACATGGCTCAGCTAGACGGATCTGTAGTACAGTGGTAACACACTGGACTGGTAATCCAGGGATCGCAGGTTCAATCCCCCGTCTGACCATAATAAAATTAACAGTCTTTCAGACGGGACGTTAAACCGAGGTCTCATGTCGGTGCTTTACACCGTGCACGTAAAAGAACCAGAGGAGACTCTGGAATGGGTCTCTGTCTGTATCATTGCACTATCCTCCAAAAATCTAAAATGACTAATCTCTTCAGCAGGCGTCGCTCATATACCTCGGTTTAATGTCCCATCTGTTAATTGTATTAGGGTCAGACGGGGGGTCTAACCTGCAATCCCTGAATTACCAGTCCAGCGTGTTACCACTGGACTACAGATCCGTCTGTGTGTTTTTAAACTATTTACATGAAAAACAATAACTATATAAATACATAGTTTTAAACATTTTGGAATATATTTAGTTGTTCAGTTTGTGCTTTGTAATAAAGATGTGATATATCTTTCATGGAATCCTTCGTATTTCGTTTTCATGTAATAATAATCATATAATATAGGTTTAAACTTTATTTATTTTACAAGGATTGCGAAGCAAGTTCTAACAACTTATATTAATCACTTTTGTTAGCGCGGATGAAAGCGTATATGTGGTCATTCGTGTGGGAGGAAACCGGAATACCCGAAGAAACCCCACATGTCCTATCTGGCGACCACCGTACCATCTCACATACTTCCCGGTCCGAGGATCGAACCCGGGTTGCATTGGTGAATGTAGGTGTACGTTTTCTATGTCTTCTAGTTTATGTAGCATAGATGACAATGTACGCAATGTTCATGTCCAAAGTAGAATCAAGTTCTGTTCTGCTATGTAATCAATCTAGTCGAAAGATAGAAGATGTTCCGCTTTAAGTGGCGGTATTCAATCAAACTAGCACATATACAGTGAACGTGGGTAACCGGTAGCGACGATAAATACACGTAAGACCACCACCACATGGCTCGACATTGTGTATGCACGTGCAAGGAAGGAATATATTCGATTAGATCTGCAATACAGCATTGTTTAGCGAACGACATAATCCCACGTCATGTCACTAGCATTTTGGTAAGTTTGTGACGTTATTTACCGAAACATATAGCATATACTATGTTTGCGCTTTTTAGTTATGTTGATCGTGTTAAAATCGAAATAATATTTGTATTTGCGTTATCTATAGTCGAATAAATCATGGTTTGCCGTTCTGCGCTCCGGAATTAACCACTAAGCCATCCCATCACCTTAGGTAATCCATGGATCGCAGGTTCGATCCCCCATCTGACCCTAATAAAATTAAGTCTTTCAGATGGTACGTTAAACCGAGGAGAACCAGAGGAGACTCTGGAATGGATTTCTGTCTGTATCATTGCACTATCCTCCTAAAATCTAAGATTCTATTCTCTTCATGAGGCGTCGCTTATATGAGTAACCGGTAGCGACGATAAATAAACGGAAACACACACATGAGTCTAACTCGTCACCACGGAGGAGATTTGAATGACGTGTGCTTTACATATAGCATACATATAACTATGTTTGCGCTGTTTAGATATGTTGATCGTGTTAAAATCGAAATAATATTTGAATTTGCGTTATCTATAGTCAAATAAAACATGGTTTGTCGTTCTGCGCTCCGGAAACCACTAAGCCATCCCACCACCTTAGGTAATCCATGGATCGCAGGTTCGATCCCCCATCTGACCCTAATAAAATTAAGTCTTTCAGATGGTACTTTAAACCGAGGAGAACCAGAAGAGACTCTGGAATGGAGTTCTGTCTGTATCATTGCACTATTCTCCAAAAATCTAAAATGATTAATCTCATCTCGCTCATATGGGCAACCAGTAGCGATGATAAATAAACGTAAAACACGCAACATAGATTTGTTTTTATTTGCACGACAAAAGATTATACATAATACAAAGGATCAAGTAGCTTTTATAAAAACTTTTCCTTGACTTTGATGTTGGTAATGGTTCACTGATTTAATGACGTAAGCTGTGCCAAGCTTCCTCGTTCTAACTTTTAGGTTAAACATTATTTATTTCAGTATATGTACATGTAAACAAGAACAGAACAGAACAGAAGTTTATTTTGGCAGACTTGTACATACATACATCGTCTTAACAAAACTAGTAATAACATATATATATGTAATGATCACGTGACACATAAATATAAGTGAGAGTGATAAATAAAATTTGGCAATTACACATTTATATTATTTCTAATAACTAAAGACAATTTTATAAATTTGGCTAAATTATGTATAATGGTATTATTATCGGAACTCATAGATTATTAAATTTGAAAACAGAAGGTCTCTTGCAATAGTGTGCATCAATAAATTGTTTACGTAGGTTCTTATAACATGGACATATACAAATAAAATGATAAATATCTTCGATATCTCTCGATCCACAATATAAACAATACCTCTCGTTCCTTGGAATTTGATTCCTGCCATATCGACCCGTTTGCACACGGAGAGAATGACCGGCTATTCTAAATTTGGTAAAAACACAACGTGATACATAAGGTAAATAATCCAGGTAACGCTCGTAAGAAAAACAATGTTTAAAACATTTATAGTCTGTAAGTGCAGAACTACGATCGACGGTACCATACCATTCCTGTAAATAAACATCAATAGCACGCTGTTTGAAAATAAAAGGAAATGACTTTAAAGAGACACTATGAGGATCCATGAATACATGTGAGAACCCATACTGATCTAGTAGGGCCTTAACATTTGAGACCCAATTTGTATGACCTAAGTGACAATCAGACACTCCCTGATCATACAATTTGCTAAGTATAATATTGTTGGTGTCTACCAATTTGCACCAATACTTAATAATCTTACAATAGCGACTGATAAAAAGAGGATAACGAGCGAGTTCACCATAAACCCCAGCAGAACAAGTACTTTTTCTAACATTTAATATACGTTTGCAGAATTTTAGGTGAACCCGTTCAATATCTTTGGATTTAGTAAAGCCCCATATTTCAGATGAATAGTTAAGAATAGATCCCACAAACGAATCAAATAACTGACAAAGAGTACCTGGTTTTAAAGGTTCCTTTTTACAATTATATAACAGCACGTTTAAAGCCTTAAGTGATTTACCAATTAAATATTCGTTATTCAAAGCAAAATTACCAGTATGTTTAAAAATTGTTCCCAAATAGTTAAAACTATCCACTACGTCTATATCAACACCATTATATGACCAACATTCGTTACCTTTTAAACCACCCCACTTTCTAAAAACCATGATTTTCGTCTTTGTCTCATTTACCTCTAGACCCCATGTGTTACAATAAGAATGGAGCAAATTTAAACTATTCTGTAAGTCCTCAGGTGATTGACCAAATAACACCATGTCATCCGCGAAAAGTAACAAAGTTAATATAATATCATCAATTAATAATCCTGAGTTAACATCTCCCTGCAAATATAGCTCTAAATCTTCTAGGAATAGGGACACTAAAACGGGCGAAATTACTTCCCCTTGACGTAAGCCAATCGAGTATTCAAAGAAGTCAGAAAAACTATTACAATGTTTAACACAAGATTTTACATGACTATACATATTTCTTATAATGCGCAATAACTTGCCACTAATATTAGTGTTAAAAAGTTTATACCACAGCGCGTTACGGTATATGCCGTCAAAACAGCGTTTGAGGTCAACGTATGCAACGTATAAACGCTTATTGTTATTCAAATAATGTTGAACAACGGACATTAAAGAAAACGTAGCATCAGTAGTTTAGCTGCCTTTGCGAAAACCAAACTGGGCATCAGATACATGGTTATACTTATCACATTAGGACATAATTCTTTGGTTTAAAATCGTTGTAAATAATTTAGACAAGAAACTGAGGAGAGTGATACCTCTATAATTACTAACAACTTTACGGTCACCCTTCTTAAAAAGAGGTATAATGATGCCATTAGCCCAAACCTCAGGGAAACAGCCAGAATCTAACACCGCATTAAATATTCTACATAAATAAGGCAATAAAATATCGCCACATTTATAAAGTACTCGTTCAGCAAACAATCTACACCATGGGCTTTTTGAGATTTTAATAGCTGATAAAATTTCTTTCTGACTGACTGAATAATCGAGTTCTTCGTTAAGATGGTCATTGCTATCAAAATCATGTTGTTCACAGAAACACTCAGATTTGTCGTGTTCGCTGCGAAAAATGTCATTCTCTAGGTTCGAGAAATATTCATGAAATTCATTCAAAGAGATTGACTTTGCATTATTATCTTTATTGTTTCTAAAATGTTTCCAAAAATCCCTTGGTTTACTATGCTTTAAATTTTCTAGGTCATATAATCTCTTAAGTTCAAACATTTTCTTTTTCTTACGTAATAACAGCTTATGTTTCTTTTTGCAGTCGCAAAAATGTTGCCTACTTAAAGGCCTGCAGGTTGACCTATATTTGACCTTAAACACACGAGGAATAGCGGTACAAATCTGACGGTCGACGCACTAAACACACGAGGAATAGCGGTACAAATCTGACGGTCGACGCACATCGTATTTGCCACATGCGAGGCCCTGCATGGTATACATCTAATACATGAGCACCACTTATATCTATTATGACCCACGTACATATCAGAGGTTATAAATTGCTGAAATTGAAGTTCTGTATTTTTATAGTACTTACAACTGGTATAAACAATTCAACTCCACTTATGGCCCAAATAAGGCTGGTTGCGCGGGTTAGGCAGCCAGTTCCTGCATTGCTGTACCACACATTCAGGCATCAGTTCCCTCTTATGCCAAGTACAGTCTCCTCTTCTAGCCGCTACTTTTCTCTCTATATATCTGACATCTTTCCATGCGCCACAATTATATAGCATTGCCCAAAACCTCCTGTATAGAAGCTTTCTCTCATGTGAATTTAGATTATGCGGTGGACGATTATTAGCAGGCCACCAAAGTTGTTTGTTCTGTTCATTTATTATGCAAGGGGAACACAAGCACAGTGGACACTCAGCAACACCTTCAGCATGCTGAGGCATAGGGGGAGGTACGTAAGCAGCCTCTGCAACGGGCATGGCGGTGGCTGTTTCTTCTATTTCCATCTCTACGTCCCAGTTCTTATTTTGCAAGAAAGTCAGCAATTCTTTTCTCTGCTCATCAGTTACATACATTGTTATTTTACTCAATGGCATCTTGTAGAAATCGGCAGAATATGTGTAATACTCGTATGTTCAAGAGATTATAATTATAATAGTATACATGTACTCATAGCATTCACTGTGATTATTATGTAGCATCAATATCGGTAAACACACACTGACACAGAGAAATATTTAAAATATAACAGAAAACTTGCGAATAATACTGTAGATATATAATTAAATGAAGTATGAAGGTTACCATATAACGAACACATATAGTTTATTCATATAAATACATACATATTATATACATGCATACAAATTATCAGTCTCAGTGATTACGCTACGGCTGATGAGGCACCTACATAACATGTAATCTATGTCCCTGGGCTGATCTGGATTATGTAGTTTGAATACTCATAACTATCAATTTTCTTTACAATCAATAATATACGTTTACTTAAATTGTCAGGGCCTCATTTTGACTAATTCTCAGCTCACAGAGTGATTGTGCATATTAACCGTTAGAAAATACCTACATACGCCAAATTATACTGAATGTACTGCTACATTGTTGTGATACAAGCCACTAATCACATGGAACAGGTAGTAAAGTATAAATCTTTACAATTGGACGGGGTCAAACTGCAGGCCTTTAACTCCGATTTATAGCGATTAAAAACACGTAATGACTCTAAGTATCGCTGTTTAGACTGCTCACATTCAATGTCAAACCAGTCAGCATGTTTTACGCAAGATGAAGGTTTGAAAGAACATTTATTTGAGTGAAATATACATTTCTCTCACAATGTCTCGTATAATCGATGTAAAATCATTAACTACATTATCAATAGACTGTGAACATGATGTATCAATATTGGATGTTAAGTTTTCGAACAATACAGATTTAGTCAATAGAGCGTTGCGTAAAGTTTCCCTATGATTTACATTCCATTGGTATTTAATTTCGATAAATAAGTCCGACTGTGCTGAGTTGTAGTTACAACGTAATGAAAAGCTTAAAGGTGCATGATCGCTCCATTCGTTAACACTTTCAATTGAAAAATCTGTAATGTTCGAAAAGTTGCATTCTTTTGTGAGCAGGTAGTCAATTACCGAAGTACCATTATTCGATACAAAAGTAAATGCACCAGTATTGAAATCGTTATATAATCGACCGTTAACTATACGAATAGCCAGAGCCTTACACAAATCAATCAATTTAATACCAAAAGAGTTACTTTTAGTGTCTAGTGAGGCCCGACTGAGAGGAACATCCGGAATATAATTTTCATCATCTATAAAATCAGTTTTTTGGTCATGTATGATAAAATCATTCTTTGAACCAACCCGGCTATTGAAATCACAGGTAACGTATACGGAACCAAGTTCACTAAATTGGACAATATCTGAACATTTTACATATAATTTAACAGCAGTAGACTGAACGTGTTTAGTTTAAACATTATTTATTTCAGTATTTGTACATGTAATCAAGAAATGAACATTTTACATATAATTTAACAGCAGTAGACTGAAAGTGTTTAGTGTAAACATTATTTATTTCAGTATTTGTACATGTAATCAAGAAATGAACATTTTACATATAATTTAACAACAGTAGACTGAAAGTGTTTAGTCTAAACATTATTTATTTCAGCATTTGTACATATAATCAAGAAATGAACATTTACATATAATTTAACACCTACACCAGGTGTTATGTATATATTCATTTACTATGAACTATTCTTTAGTATGTACGTGGAAGTCGTGATAGCGCAGTGGATGCGCGTTCGCTTCAGGTGCGAAAGGTCCGGAGTTCGAGCCCTACTGGAGCCGTTATATGATTGTGCCCTTAGGCAAGGAATTTAATTTCCACGTTGCCTCTTCTCTCTCCCTCGTGGCGATGGATTCCATCAGGAATGAGGTCTCGAGAGTGATTGATATAAGTTGAAATAACTTGTTACGCAATCGAGCTAAAATAAATGTGTATAAACGTTTAGACTAAACTTGTTATTATATACATGAAATATAACTACGCCAATTCAGTTTAGCTTTTTTGTTTAATTTCACTGAGGAGGGAGGAGAGAGGAGGGAGGAGGGAGGGCTAATTACTAATGTTGATAGAACGTGTGGCTCATTATTAAAACTGCAAGTATAAAGGTATGACGTCACGACAGTGTTTAAATTGCAGTACGATTTCAAAATACTTTGCAGCATTTTATTCTTTAGTATTTTATTAAGATTAAAATTGAAATGTGTACTATGCAGGTCTCGGTTGGAATTTGGCAAGTAACGACAGGTATTATTATCTATAATATCAGGCCCGTCGCACGTGCAAAAATGCAATAAAACCCCAGGGGGGTAGTAGGGATACATAGGCGCCATGATGTGTGGAATGGTGGAATAATATAACCCATTGCAAATATGGCGCATCTCGAAATTTAGTGTGTGCTATTTTACGTGCTTGTTTAATTGATAAGGGCGATAGATCATGTATATTATACATCTAGCCTTAATTTATACCTTTATACGGATTGTCGTAAGAACTTTAGTCCTGTACGTTACAAAATGCACTGAAATGCAAGAAATTGCTTCCTCATTTCAAACAATTTCAGGGGAGGGGCATGCCCCCGGACCCCCCTAGCGTACTCGCTCGCTATAATCACTCGACAAACAAACATATTTGGCCGTGCGTATCATAAAAATAGCTCCCGCGACGGCCCTGTATATAGGAAAACTGATCAAACTGTCAAGCAGTCAAGTATACACAAAACTAAGTTTGGTGGGGGGGGGGGGTCGCCTCGGTTATTTTCAGATCCTGGCTACGGCACTGCTATGAGTACTATCATAATATATAGTTTATAAAAAGCGTCGTGATAGCGCGTTCGCTTCAGGTGCGAAAGGCTCAGTGTTTGAGCCCTGCTGGATCACGTTTGTGATTACGTTTGTGCCCTTAGTCAAGGCATTTAAATTCCACATTGCCTCTTCTCTCTTCCTCGTGGTGACGGATTCCATCAGGAATGAGGTCTCGAGAGTGATTAATATAAGTTGTAAGAAATTGTTTCGCAATCGAGCTAAAATAAATTTGTATAAATAAACTAAATCGGGTCGATATCCATACGTAATGCAACTAGTGTATCCTGAATAACACGATTCATGGTATAGATTTAACGTTATATCTCATATTTGTGCCTGTGCATATTTATTTGTAGAACTTGTTTCGCAATCGTGCTAAGCAATAAATTTGCATAAATCAGAAGAAACGTTTATTAACCCTTTCAACCCCACAGGCCTCTAAATAGGCTTATGAAAAGTGTAGATCCAGATGAGCCGGCTCGTAACGAGCCGTCTCGTCTCATCAGGATCTGCACTTTTTTGCCAGTAATAATTATTACTATTTTTAGATAAAATTACCCATTTTGATAAATGAACTGGTCCAAAGGTAATTTCTTATTAATTTATTGGTCTGAAAATATCACGCACCAGTCCATGTCAGTTACTTGGGGTTGAATGGGTTAAGACACAAACTTATACAGTTTATGGTCTACACACAATTGAATATCATAATAGTAATAATTACAATAGTCCTCACCGAAACAAACGTCAATGGAATCGGCATCTATATAGACTAAAGCTAATTCTATTTAATCGGCGGGTGTTCCGTGCCGAATAAAGCATATGTTTTCCACTTAACCGGCCTTTATGTATAGGTTAAAGTTTATTAGTACGCATTTACAAAATTAAATTGGTCAGGCACGGCGCATGTAAATACATACTACTAAACTTTAACCTGCGTAGTGTTTTAAATTATTTGGTTCACTCTCTACTGTGACACATGTCTGCGCCCTCTTTCGTCCAGTGGCATTGATTGACACCCCGAAACATCAAAATCGCTCCTGTCGTCTTGTAAATACGTACAAATAAACTTTAACCTGAGTAGTGTTTTAAATTATTTGGTTCACTCTCTACTGTGACATGTCTGCGCCGCGCCCTCTTTCGTCCAGTGGCATTGATTGACACCCCGAAACATCAAAATCGCGCCTGTCATCTTGTAAATACGTACAAATAAACTTTAACCTGCCGTAGTGTTTTAAAGCTGATTTACTAAAATAAATTCGATCAAAGTTTGAAACATTCTGCCATGTCATTGGACCAAACATAATTTCAAAGGAAGAAAACGCGTACAAGGAAGTGCAGACATTTCTGATGTGGTTTTTGTTACCTATTGCCTTATTTTTGCTAACCCGTATCGTTTACAGTTGGGATTTACGTCGCTTTTATAAATCCTTTCAGAAGATGCACGCTATAGTATGCCTGTATCATTTCGTGTTTGTTTTGTCATATTTCGTTTAATTGTATCTTAAAGTTGAATGTATAACTCGATATACGTAGTAGCCATTGAGAACAAGATAATGTTATAGTCATATGTTAAAGGTAAATTAGTTTCAAATCCAGACTGATAGACTGTTAGTTTACTAACATGGCTCGGCTAGACGGATCTGTAGTCCAGTGGTAGCACGCTGGACTGGTAATCCAGGGAGGGCAGGTTCGATCCCCCGTCTGACCATAATAAACACATAATAAAATTAACAGTCTTTCAGATGGGACGTTAAACCGAGGTATCGTGTCGGTGCTTTACACCGTGCACGTAAAATAACCAGAGGAGACTGCAATGGGTCTATGTCTGTATCATTGCACTATCCTCCAACAATCTAAAATGACTAATCTCTTCAGGAGATGTCACTTATATGAGCAACCGGTAGCGACGATAAATAAACGTAAAACGCACACTCTAGTGCAAGTTGAGGACATTTTTAGTTTCAGAGTGCTTTCTTTTCTAAGATGTAATTATTGTAACACATTTAACACAATTTATTTTAGCACTCGAAAGTACACTAATATGAAGGGAAGCCACTTTGAGGCCATAATCTGGTGGTATAAAACTTGTCCTATAGGCGAGTACGTACGGTAGCACTCTGCCTATAAGACGGGAAGCCACTTTGAGGCCATAAGCTGGTGGTATAAAACATGTCCTATAGGCGAAGTATGGCTGGTACCGGAAATTATTTCCATGCAAGCAGGCAATCTATTTTTGCTATTTTTGTCCTTTATAATAAAAAAACATATTAAAAAAGTTAATGAGTACGGGGATATTATTTCAATATCACTATGCAAATCTATCTTTCACAAAATCTTTGCTATTTGTAGCCGTCATTAAAAATGAGTACAGTAAAAGACATTTCAATGTAAACTATGCAATCTATATTTCACAGTAATCTTTTGGTCATCTTTCTTCATTTTTTTTTTTGTATGCATGTGCACGGAAGGAATATATTCGATTAGATCTGCAATACAGCATTGTTTAGCGAACGACATAATCCCACGTCATGTCACTAGCATTGTTGTAAG
>CM026391.1:56481813-56533503 GCA_014843695.1 Archivesica marissinica | reverse complement strand
AATCTGCCAGATGCCAGAGGCCAACATGTTTTGGTCGTCAAACAATCTGTTGGGGGAATGTAGGTGTCCAGAACATTATGACTTGTAACAGATTTCAGAAGATACTACAGTATTTTCACGTATCTGACCGATCTGAAGAACCCAGGCGTGGTGATGATGGGTATGATCGTCTGTATAAGATTAGAAATGTGATTGACCATGTTTCTGAGACGTTCCTGAGAGGCTTCACACTGTCCCAACAGGCTTCCGTCGATGAAGCAATGATAGCTTACACTGTGGGCGCCTATCCTTCCGCCAGTATATGCATGTCAAGCCGGTGAAGAGAGCGGTGAAGGTTTGGATGCTCTGCGATGCCAATTCAGCATACTTGTCGCGCTTTGAAGTGTATCTAGGAAGACAGAACAATCTGACTGAGCACGGACTTGGTTATAATGTAGTTACGAAACTGACGGACAACCTTCACCACACTCATCGTCAACTCATTTTCGACAACTTCTTCACCGGTTTGCCACTGATGGAACAACTATTGGTCAAGGGACTCTACGCGTGCGGGACAGTTCAGGCAAACAGGAAGGGCTTTCCGAAGGACTTGAAGAAGCCACGTGAAATCAAGAATAGGGATGAATTTCGCATTCTCCTTATATATCTCTGTGTGAATTATTAGATGTATTTTTAATGTAAATACTAGTTAAAGAATGTTGTTACGTTTTTGTATGATATTATTTACAGAACTGGAGTATATATAGCCTATGAAATTAAAAACATTACGTTTAAATTTCAAATTTGACAGAAAAATTAGTTTTCAGGGCTCGACACTAACCACTGCCCGATTGCCCGGGGCAGGTAAATGTTGGCGGCGGGTAAGTACTTGTTGTTACTCGCTTGCCCGACGGGCAACTAGTTTTTGTTTCAATATTTTACGAAAAGATAGTAACCTTAAGCGCTGCTACTCTTGCTCGACAATAATAAACCGAAACAGGTACTTGTCACATGACGTAGGCATGTATTAACCAATCAGAATGTGTTGTTACTGTTACTATGCAATAATCTCCTGTTGGAGAGTATTTTTGAATCGGCTTTGCTGATTGGCTGTTGAGCAAAATGTTGTCCAATTGAAACCTCAGTTACAGTTATACATAGGAAGCGTTTTCAAAATGTCGTCATCTGGGCAGACGCAACTGTCAACATTTTTTTACCGGCTTCCCCCAAAAAAGACAGACAAGCAAGCTTATGAAAAGAAGCGCAAGCGTGGATGGGTGGACAGTTGGACTACCACATTTAAAGGATTGCGAGACAGCAAAGACGGTAAATGAATTTGACACTTTGATTATTTCCTATCGCTGGAGCGTCATTAGTTGCCGACTCTCGGAATATTATTTATCTATTGTATTTTAAATATATATCCACCAAATGATCACTCGCCCATTATATTCACTGCATGCTAACTTATATAACTGTTTCATGTCTCAATCAGACTCTGCTAAAAAAATAGCTCTACTCTGTCCTAATTATTATATAAATGCCCTGTACAATTATTGTATTCTGTCAAATATCAATAGAAAAGATACCTGGATTTCATGAATTTCGCCTAGGCTAGGGGAACCTCTGCCAAATTTTTCAATTTTGAAATGTAATTTATTAATGCTTTTAAGATTTCAGGTTTAATTTGTGGAATATGTGAGCAGTACAAGGCAATAGCCGGTAGCACCAGCTTCCTGACTGGGTGCAACAGCTACAGGGTGCAGTCGATTCAGGCTCACTTCCTGACTGCAACGCATGTAAGGTGCAAAGAAGCTGGGCTGGTTGCTGCGAGGCAAGAAGCTGGTGATGTAACCCCTGGACCTATCGACGTAGTCATGAACAGGTTAGATGATGAACTCGGTTATTAGCGTGTACAATAAGATAAACAAGTGGTAGCAATAAACATGACTAGTAAGGCTTTAAATTAGTGTACATGTATAAATAATATAAATTTAATTATGTTTAACATGTTACATTTTAATAATTATTAATCAAAATAGATTGTGTGTAACTGAAATATTTTAAACTAATAAATAATTGTGCATCTTCTTATTATTATCTAGGTTAGGAGAAGAAGAAGCCTCCGTACTTCAGAAGAAGTTCAATACGGCGTACTTCGTCATGCACTTTGAGATGCCATGGACTTCTTATCCAAACCTTCTTAATCTGCAAGTGAAGAATGGTTCTAACATCAACCACCTCACCTCATACCAGTCAGACAAAGCATGTGCTAGGTAAAAAACATAAAATGATGACCTAGTATAATTAATTGGATTGAGTAACTAGTGATTGGGGTTTACTTTTAAACGTGTATTAATAAACTTTGCTAGCGCAGTATAGAGTACTCAATAAAAAGAAATTATATACAATGTACTTACCGGTAAATTGAAGAAGAATTAATTAAATATTGTAGATAATTTTATTGATGCCAATGAATGTGATACTTTTCTCACAAATGATACAACACTCTCGTATTCCTTAACTATGCTAAATAGAATACCGGTAATAATAAATATTTATTACCTTCATGTATTACAAATCTGTTTCAGGCAGAGGCAACCAGGGAGCCAATGAAGGAAGCACTGCGAGATGCTACATGTATTTCAGTGTATCAGAGGTTGAAATCGTGTACTGCAGGTTGGTTCAGTGTGGTGTTCCGAAAGAGTACTTTGTTGCCTTAGTGGACTTGGAACATGCACACAGTCACGGGGCATTTGATGCTATAAATTCAGCAATGAACCAGTATGGGTGTCCCGACTGGCTTGACAAAGTAGTTGGCGCAGGATCTGATGGGGCAGCCGTGAATTTTGGCAACAATAACAGTGTCAAGACAAAGCTGATGGAGAACAGGCCATACCTGGTGTTCACACACTGCATTGCACATCGTCTGGAACTAGGGGTACTGAATGGAATCAAAGACCACGATATGCTGAATAATGTCCAAGACATGCTGTACAAGATCCATAAACACTACCACTACTCACCAAAGGCATTGAGAGAAATGAAGGCGATTGCAGATGTCATGGAGGAGAGGTTCATAAAAACTCAACGCCTGCAAGGCACAAGGTGGCTGCCACATGTCCTGAAGGCATCAAATGCTCTCATGGGAGGGTATTCTGCTATACGATCTCACTTTGAGCATGTTTCACAAGCTGGCCCAAATCAAGCCACAGCTGCAGTGAAGGGCTAGTTACCTAGTAAACAAGCTGAAGGACTGGCGTGTGTTGAGGTTCATGGCCTTCTTGCAGGACTTGCTGGAAGTAGTCAGTCAGCTGAGTTTGAGATTCCAGGCCAACTCCATCACCTGTATTGACTACCTCGATACCCTTGAAACTGCCAACCTCATGCTGGTGTAGCTGCAGCAAGAACCTGGTCAACATTTAAAAGAGTTCCAAGCCATGATCACACAGAATGAAGCAGGCGAGTGGCTATTCAAGGGGCAGAAACGGTGGCTATTCAAGGGGCAGAAACTGGCGTATTATGACCCTGAGCATGTGTACGACTACCGCAACACTATAGAGGCGGTCATGGATAGCATGAATGCGCGTTTTGATAGGAAAGATAACAACTGCAAAGACTGGCCCCGTGACAGAGAGGAATTGGCTGTGTATGGAAATACCGAGGTCGCCAATCTGACACAGCATTTTGAGGTTGTATTGGGTCGGAGAAACTGTGACATTGGTCAGATACAAATAGAGTGGACGGCTGTAAAAGCACATCTGGGAAGGAGAATTGCTGCCAATCCAAGAGTACTGCCCACAATTTCAGAGATTGTACCTGGTGGCGAGGACACATTCGGCAACATTATCCACCTGGTTGAGGTAGTGCTCACATTGCCGATAGGGGTGTAACGATGCATCGAAATATCGATGCATCGCAATAGACAGCGTCACGATAGTCAACCATCGATGGTAAATATGACCATCGATAGTATTGACTATTGCGGCAGTACTATCGCAATAGTTTCGATAGTTGCCAGGGATGGCGAAATCGGTCATTTGTTACGCCGGGCAAGTAGATTTTCGAATGTAACTTGTCCGTGGACAAGTAAAAATACCGGCGAGTGCATTTACTTTATGTTCCCATGGCATTTAAATCGTATTTTAATGAGAAAGCATCGGCAAATGTTCTTGTTTATTTTCCTGCGGAACTTCCGCAATAAACACAAGCCAGCCGACAACGGTGGCGGACAACATTTCCAGCCGACAATAACCTGAATAAGAACCGGAAATGTCAAGAGTTATCGCCCGTCACATAAAAACTGTGTAAAATGCGGTGGGTATGTAATGTATTTTCCGCTCAAAACAAGCCAGCTGTCAATAAGAATAACTACTGTCGAAAATGGCTTCTTTGGTACTGAATAGTGAGCAAAGTAGGCGATGTGACCCCCATAATCCCGGGTATGGGTAATTTAAAGTGCTATAGCGCATGCGTCAGTTACAAGTATACTACGCGGTCGCTAAATCGATATACGGGAACGGGTACGTGACGCAGCCTTATTATTGAAGACGACAGGTAAACAATCATGTAACTTAGCGGGACTGTGTATCGATTTTTAAATAAGGTTGGTTTATATTATTTAAACATATAAAGTTCGGATATACGGGCAAGTGGGTTTTCAACTTTTCACTACGCACAAGTAAATTAGTGCAGTGTGTTCGATGTCATGATAATAAAGAAAAAATTGCATGCTAATAAATAAATACACAGAACTTGTGTATTCCATGCGAAACAGAATATTTTTTTAATTAATATGTATTTACACAATACTATTGCAATAGTCCTACAACTATCGCAATACTATCGCAATACTATCGCGATAGTATTGCAATAGTAAAATTGACCCCAATAGTCACCCCTAATTGCCGATGTCATCTGCCATATGTGAACGTGGATTTTCTGCAGTGAAGCGCATCAAGAGTGATTGGAGAGCAAGTCTGGCAACAGAAACTATGAATGACCTGCTGTGCGTCTCTCTAGAAGGCCCAACACTTGAGGCATATGAGGCCACTAGGGCAGTGCATTTGTGGTGGGCAAGGGGACAAAGAGTCTGTCGTCCACAGTTCGCTGATCACCCAGATATTGTTGAGCTAGAGGACGATAACGTTTAAGTGTTGGCCTATAATGCTGAAACTGTTATGTTGTACCAGTGCCTTTAAAGTCGAGTGAACTTCAATTATGAATATGTTTTATTTTGCTGATCATTCCATAATTGCTTACAAATAATGTTCTAGTCATTAATAAATTTACTATATTAACATTAACACTTTCACTGCTGAATAAATTTGAAGGAATGTGCAAGCAACATAGATACAGATCAGCCACGGCGTAACACTGATCAAGATCTATGTTTTTTGCTATTATGCCCAGTGTTTTGGCTCCAATATCTGAATAGCAAACAGCATAGAGTCTGATCAGATATATAGTTTTCTGAGTTTGAGTTCACTAATTAAAAGAAAACTATTTTCTCTTGTGTGTAAGATAAGTCACAGGTAAATGATTTTCGCGCTATTGTTATAGCGCAGGGTAGCGCAGGGATTACCGTGGTATTGTCATTCAGCTTTGCGAGACCCAACCGAGCGGACTGTTGAATTTTTATTACACAGTGCGGTACATGTATGCTTGTTATTCAGCGATAAGAAATGGCAGATCATAATGAGAAAAATGAAGATGACTTAACTTTAAAGGATTTATTTAATGAAATGAGACAACAGAAGTTCGCAACTTAAGACAAGAGGTTCAAGGCAGTTCAGAGAGGGTTTCTAGTGAAGTGCAGAAGACATTAGCTGGAAGTACAACGGAAATAAAGTGCAATTTGACTTTAATGAAGAAATTTATGACGGCATAACACAGTTGCTATGGGCGACGTCGAATGATAAGTTGTGTTGAGGAGGTGCAGAAGAAACTTAAACGCAGGAACAAACTGATACGGCTGGCGGACACATCCAGCGGAGGCTGGGAAACTGTAAAACAGTATGAAAGTAATCCGATAGCAAGTGATTCCGAAGATGAGTCGAGGATTAATAAAGCGGAGAGTAGAGCGCTTAAGAGGAAGAGAGAATCAAGTAAAGAGCGGTCTGCTGCTGGGCGTAGTAGCAGCACTGGGCGTGCTTCTTCAAGTCATTGGTCCATGTCGAATATGGGTTCGTCTAGAGGGTTTCGAGGCTTCACTCCTTTCAGCAACAACAACGCTTCATTTCGTTCCACCCCGGGACCCTGCTACGCCTGTGGAGACGGTGGACACATCCGCAGATACTGTCCACGTGTGCAAAAACCCTTCGGTGCAGCCGGGAACCAGTTCGGGGGGAAACCGGAAGTCTGAATCTGAGAACGTTGGAGATTTGTTAAAAGATGAGTATTTATTTGACTATGAATTATTTATTCACGATTATTATGAGTATGAACAAGGACAGAAACATATTATTGTACGAGGGAAAATATTCAATTTTGGAAAAACATTGGTTCATCAGATTTTATATTAGACGTAATCCAAAATGGTTATAAAATTCCGTTATATTCTACGCCTCCGAAAACATATTGTAGAAATAATAAGTCATCCTTGTTAGAGGCAGAATTCGTCGAAGAAGCCATTTCAGATTTATTAGATAGGCATTTAATAGAAAAATGTGATGTACAACCCTATGTAGTAAATCCATTGACCGTTTCTGTGCATAGTTCAAGCAAGAAAAGGCTAATTTTAGATCTGAGAAATGTCAATAAATACATTTGGAAGCAGTCGGTTAGGTTCGAGGACATTAACCCTTTGTATTCTGGACCCCTTTCAGATAAGGACCTCAGAATATCTGGACATTTTATCAGAAATCTGTTAATCCACTTTTGTTTTGATGGTAGTTATATTTAAATGCATATGCTGTTTATTATGCTTCATAAACACAACACCCATATAACTATATATTTTTGGAAAGGTAATAAAATTCTTCATATCATGCATATAACATAATAAAATTTTGCATGCACAATAAAAAGGAATATTAGTAAAAACATTGGGTAACATTAAATTTGGGCCACAACGAAAATGCTACCCCCGTCTTCAGGCTTTATTACTGGTATTACCATCCAACATAAAGAATATAATCCAATGTATGGATTATGCACAATTTTAAGCATTACAAAAGCACCCAAAAAAAATTAAATTATTCCATATATTTCCAAAGATATGAATTTTTGAATAAAACCACTGCCTCTCCAATTTGGAAAGAACTTCTGAGATAAAAAAACAACACAAAACACTACACTGGTATTCACACTATATACACAGGTCTTCTTCTGTTTATTCTGCTGGTATTCCATATTTTATAATATATAATAGCTGGGTTAGTGTCCAAATGAAATTATTTTATTTAAAACTTAAATATCATTGAATATTTTTTGTTATTGTTTTTTTGTTGGTATTTTTTATTTGTTCCTGAACTATACATGTCTACATCTGTTTGATTGTTGTCTGTTTGTCGTAAGCACTGTCAGACTGCACTAAGTAAGTATGTGTTCAGCAACACACTTGGTACACACTGGTACCTGGCACTGGGTACAGCCACTGTGGTAGGCACATCAACAGGCGTCCACTTCGGTGCAAAAGGTGGAGGCGGGTTTCTGGTCCTTTCCTGTGCATCTACACTGTTTGCAAATAGGTCGCTAAAGAGGTATGTCATGTTGAAAGCGTTAATTGGCCGTACATGTAAAACGCGATACAGTCAATCCAGTTTGATAAAAATACACTTTGTTTAAACCTTTAAAGTTTGTAAAAAAAATCCTGACATGCATGTAGACTGATTCTGAATGACTTTAAATCACTCAAGCTCACACGTACCTCACATGTTGAAGTTACATTGAAAGGCGGTAACAATCCACATAAAAGTAGCTATTGTGTAAACATTTATAACAAAGTTATCTCTTTAGTTGAAAGTGAGACACAGCAGTCACAATTCCGGCAGCATCAATGTTGGTGGCATCAATATTTTAGCTAAATTGTTTGGTCTATCTAGCCACAGACACCAAACTTGCACAATTTCACCATGTTTAGCTAATCACGTTTTGTGTTGACAACTTGTGTGGATTTGTCCGATTTAGCATACTTTCGATGATCCTTCAACGTATATATATATATATATATAATTATGTTCCAGCAGGTCAGCCAACCTTTCCGAGGAGCTGAAAACAGAAACGCTGCGGGAGCAAGAGGAACACTTGCGGGTCGTCAAGTTAGAACGGACCTACTACAATTCCATGGTAACAGCATTGAAAGATATTGTCGCCATAGAGAAGCTCGACCTCGGAGAAAATGAAGAAAAATCCAGGAACATTACATCTCATTATAGCTTTGACTTTGCCCAACAAGTGTTCTACCCAAATGACCCTTTGCAGCCTGGCCCGATATATTTCCTCACACCACGGTAATGTGCAATATTTGGTGTATGCTGTGAAGGTGTCCCAAAACAAGTGAACTTTCTGGTGGACGAGGGCTCAAGTGTTGGTAAGGGATCAAACAGTGTGATCTCTTACTTGGATTATTTCTTTATGAAGTATGGTCTAGGAGAAACTGATGTAAATCTACATGCGGACAACTGTTCGGGACAAAATAAAAACAAATTCATGCTGTGGTATTTATGCTGGCGGACACTCCACATGCGACATTCGTCCATATCGATACATTTCCTGATAACAGGACACACCAAATTCGCCCCCGATTGGTGCTTCGGCCTCCTTAAGCAGAAGTATAGGACACCTGTCTCGTGTCTTGCTGATATGGAGATGGTGGTGCGAGACAGCACAGTAACAGGTGCGAACATTCCACAGTTTGTGGGAACTGAATCTGGGAAGCAGAACGTGCCCACCAGAGAGTGGTCTACCTTCCTGGAGCCATTCTTCAGGCCCATGCCTGGTGTAAAGTCATATCAACACTACCGATTTGACGCGAAGAGTCCTGGCGTTGTGTTTATGAGGCAGTATGAGGACAGCCCCGAGTCCTCATTCCAGCTATTGAAGCGACCAGATATATTGCCACCCGCCGAACGAACAAATCAAATTCGCATGCCACCGATGGATCCGGCACGAACCACATATTTGTTCAATAAGATCCGGCCATTTTGTCGCGAAGATGTTCGAGACGTCGTATGCCCTGCGCCAAGACCGATAACTACCAGAAAGTGCACACATAGTGATTAGTGATTTCGCCTCTACTGAAGCAATTACCAATGCCGGTGCCATTTGCCCAATATGGAAGCCTTATATCAAGGATAGGGCCGGTGGTGTTACTGTTAAGTAGATTGTTAAATTGCAATTGTTAAATGTGCGCAGCATTATCCAATTTGTGAAGGATAAATAGAAAACAATCTAATTCAAGACGGTGTTGTCAGAGGATTAATTAAAGTTATTCAGATTGAGTTTAATTAACCCTTACAATGCTGAAAAAGAAGTGTCGTCTGCTGATTTTCAATATTTGTCTTATTTAGATAAACATGTTTTGATAGCACAGTAGTATAAAATGTAGTATTTTAACTCTTTCAACCCCACAAACCTCTGTAGAGGCCCATGTGCAAACAGTGTAGATCCAGATGAGCCGGCTCCTAGCGAGCCGTCTCATCTGGATCTGCACTGTTTACAAGAATGTACAATATTACCTTGCCTGAATTTCATTTTGTGGTGTTCTGATGCTGTCTGAAATTGAATATGGAAGATTCCATCTCCGAAACATAGGAGTGAAATAGTTAAACCACTAGCTTTCCTTCGAGATTTTGGGAACAGGACCCATGCCAGTGGAAAAATACTTATATCCCAAATTATTTAGAAAAGATTCACAAGGCTCATCAATACTACTGCATAATATGAGCAGTGATTAGGCACACTCTGGTAGAATTTTATTTTTCAATTCGGATTTTTTCCACCTCTCCCCCCCCCCTCCCCAACCAGGAAACAAAGTTTTTGCCTTTGGGCACATAGCTGTTTGCCCTCTGGAGACTGAAAGGTTTCTGGTCGAGATCCTGCCAGGAGACGTGTATGCAGCCGACGGTACACATTTGTCGTCACTGGGGAACAGAAAATTGTTCAACAACCTACGTGCAGCCACGGTCTCGTTCGCTAAGGATCTATGATCTCAGATATGTATAAATTTCAGTATTTAAAGCCAAGACATTATTATATACAGTAAATAATGTGCATATCATTATATTAATGTGAATGCGTTATTCTGGCATATAGCAAAGAGTCTGTGGGTTATATATCCATATTTCGATTTATAAATGCACCACTTAAACTTATGGCAACAAATACATTATTACATAGCTAACCGCTATATCTTAATTCCAGGTATGTTACTCTGATGGTCAAGCAGCTTTATACAGACTATCAATCAGTGGTCCTAGAAATTAACTTTCAGTCCGATACATGCGGCAATTTGCATATATACTTATGACTTTTATGTATATCGAGTACACCTTACGTGAAACCGATGACAAATCAGGACCAAGAAGTGTGTATGTGCAAGTACCATCAGAACAGTGCATTGCTTGCGACTGGTCTTCACAAAATCGTACCCGCCATTCCGTGTGATCCAGTCCAAGTTGTGGAACTTACTGTGTGACCTTGCAAACATTGACTGTGTCGATCGAAAGTGTCCTATGTGTGGAGTTGAAGATCGCCACATCACCCGTGTCCTACTACCAATGGACAACTCAGAATGGCAAAACCGTAAAAACTCGGATCAACTCGGATCTTGAAAGCGCCAGTACCGAACTGAAAAGTCAGCTCAATCGATTTTCTCGACACGTGTACGATGAGCGTCGCCAGCATGTGGAATTGGCAGTGTTTGAAAGGGACAATCAAACCTGGTGAAGTCATCATTCAAGAAGACTTCTCCGAGAATTTCTCTATCAAACATCAGTCAGAGATCATGTCGGCTCACTGGGCATCCGACGGATTTACATCCGACCGATATCTATATCGGATTTACATCGTATAGACATCGGGCCGATGTCGAAAAATGATGTCGGGCCGATGTGGAGCCGTGTTGCAAAATCAAGACGGGCTGATGTCGGAACGACTTAAAAGCCGATCTCGGGCCAATATAGCCGACATCAGCCTGATGTTGGGCCGATATAGGCTTGCTGGCTGGGTCTCCTCTTTTGGGCAGGTGTTATGCGCAGTTTCACAGAACACTGCTGGTAATTTTCCAGAGAAACGTAAATGCAAATGTTTATATCAATGATGCATCAAAACCAGTTGTGCCGTTCTTCAACGAGAACTTTCCTGGAGGAGGCGGCATTCTGCAGCAAGATGGCGCCACGCCACACACAGCATGATTGGACAGCATTATCACATTATTGGGGATTAGGTTTTCTGGCCATTGGGTTAGTATTCCAACAGAGCTTTGAACTTTAAATTGGAATTAATTCCAACATAGTGATTATTCACTATCCAGCCAGCTACTTTACACATCTCTAGAAATCACTTATTTGAACTGTTAGTGTTGTGCCTCCAGCTTCGATTGTTTTATATTGATATTTTTGTATCTTGCGGCTAATAGTTTCTTGTTGCTTAATGTTGTTGCATTCGGTTCTGTGCAGAAAAAGAACACAGCCATGTTTGATAACCACAAGGCAACAAGGTCATTAAAAGATTAGTTGTGTATGCCTGTCTATGCCCTGCCATAGTGTAAGTACACCCTTATTTAATAGATCATTATATGTAATTCACATTGTTTTGTTGTATGGAGCCCATTACTAACGTTTGACTCGAGTAGTGTGCAACAAAGGCTATTTCGTACTCAAGTGAGTTTGAACCAAAACATAACAACTTTCACAATGTTAAATGACATTTGTGGTGTAGTATTACTTGAAATGTATGTTTATTTATAAAATACTTGTAACTACGGTTGTTCCGAAAGGCCTAATATAATTGGTAATGTTTTGTCAGTCCATGTACAAAACCATACATGTACCTGTCTATCTAATTTGTGTTATTTCTTCTACGACAGTACGAGTACAATATGTGCTAGTATAAAAGAGAACATACACATGCTGTAATATGTGTAATTTACCTATTGTTGTTGTGTAAATTGAATGCTAATGGCCTGCAATATTAAAACTGCCTACAGTTTAGTCTCTTGTCGATAGTCATGCACTTTACACTATATACAGTGGAGTCTGTAAATATTTGGGAGATAACCGGTCTAAATAGAATTTGTTAAAGGATGATTCTTGCAGATTTTGTTATAAAACGAGACTTATCTGTAGAGCTGTGAGATTAAGGAACACGAGTTCAACTGTAGACGGTCATATTGTATTATGGATTTATTTCTATTAGAAGTCTTTCTGTTAATTTCAGCTTTTTACTGCTCCATGTCACAGTAACGAATAAAATCCATAAAGCAGATTGGTTGTTTGTTTGTTGGCTGTGATGGTTTGCTATGTGTCAAAGGGCAGCCAGACCCTGATCACATAATAGTAAAAAGACTTCTGGGCTATGAAGACTTCAGTAAGAAGACACAGTACAGCTAAGTATATGTATATAGAATCCAGTACAGAGTGAAGAAGCAAATTCACGTGTGGACTTTAATGAAAACATATATAAATATATTGATGTCTGAGGGACACAAAAGAGTAAGACATTTGACCATGGCAATCTATGACTCAAAAGTGGCAAGTTTTTTGAGAAATTTGAAGAAGGCTTGGGACATTGTTGACACTATTATTCAGAAACCTATTGTTCCAAGTGTTGATAAAATTAATGTGAAATTATTGAAAGTAGAAATCATTTCACAATTTAGTAAAGTTGATCAAATAGCAACAGAATTCAACATATATCTAGTTGGTTTAAGAACTGAAGAAAGTCTATCAGAAGCTGAAAAACTATCGGTGACAGTTGAGAATTATCGTAAATGTACTTACTACTTTATTGACGAGTTAGGTTTGTTAAAAATGTCCAATTACAAAGAAGTTTCGACAAATTCTAGTCGTTCTTCAAGGCGGTCGACCAGTAGTCGTAAGTTGTTAGTTCTGAAACAGGCTGAAGCACAGGCAGCAAAAGCTACGGTTAAATTTGCACAACAGGAAGCAATGCTTTTATGGCAAAAGGCTGACCTAAAAGAGCAAGAGAAAATAAACGCAGCTTCTGCATCACGTTTGAAAACAAATCTAGATATAGACTTGAACTTATTGCTGATGCGACTGAAGCAGAAGCAGATGTCCTGGAACAGTCCCAGGCAGATAGTGTTAGTATTGTACATATTCCAGCAGTACAGGCCAGTGTTAGAACAGCTGAATATGTAAAGACATGTACTCCAGTAAATAAGTATCCAGGGTTAGACCCTACTGTTTTGTCATTTGTGCCACAAACAATGAATCCTATGAGTACACACCCAGCAGTTGGTACTTTTCATACACATTCACTAGTTTTACCTGATGACCAAACAGCAAACATATTTTCTAAGTTTCTGAAGAAAGAACTTGTAACCTCTAGTCTCAACAAATTCAATGACAATCCAGAGCATTACTTGGTCTGGAAAACAAGTTTTTGCTCAATTATGAACGAGATTGAGGCATCACATATAGAACAATTTGACTTCCTTAAGTGGTTAGGAGCAGAATCAACTTCATATGCACAAAGTATTCGAGCTGCAAACATACATGACCCAACGAAAGGTATAGTACGTCTCTGGGAGAGACTCGATGACAGATACGGTCGTCCAGAAATTGTAGAACAGGCTTTAAGAAAAAGGCTGGACATGTTTTCCACATTAGCAAATACATGTAGTGACAACCTCAAACTGTATGAACTAGCAGACTTGTTGTCAGAAATTCAATCGGTAAAAGAGAATCCACAGTACAGTTTAACTCTATGCTCCATATATACGCCTTTCTATACCTCTGTCCGCTCTCCATAAATACGCCTTATTACGAGTGTACCGATTCCCCCATATATACGCCATTCTACACATGTACACTATCCCAATATATACGCCTTTCTACGCCTGCTACTTTAAATGCCCCACAACAACACACGATTGCAAAAGGACTCCCGAGAAGCGGTTTAATATCAACATATAACATTTACAAATTGATTACCGGCCAAAAAACATACTGTTTCTATTGAAGAATTTAAAATAAACAATGAATGAAGATGCATGGGTTTTCCTAAGTAAGTAGGCTATTCACGCGTGCGCGAGATTTAACTTTCAATGGAAATTTTTTACATATGTATAGCAAGCATGTGCTTCAACAACTGTCAAGGTCGTGAGTTTAAAACTACCTACGAATTGTATTTCAGTATTAATAAATCTCGCGTCATAGGTCATAGTTCACTGCCCTGTGTGATCGCAGCTGTGAAAACAATACATGATCGGTTTACTTTGGGGTATTGTACACAGGGCAATAAAACACAGATGTCACATGTGTTTATGAGGGGATTATCTGCTGATCAAAGTAAGTCAATCAGCGGGTCCCTCGAATTGTCACCAAGCAGTAAACAGGATACCCGTCGGCAATATTGTCCCTTCGGAATAAATGATCGAATTTATGGAAATTATGTCAGTTCGTGTGAGAACACCAAAGCGCTGCTTAGTCTTAGATTGTTCTAAATTATTCCAAGTTATTTTTATATTTACTACATTTGTAGTTATTTTGAAATTAATGGCTACCAGTATTTCTTTTGACAGTGACTCGGGCGATGAGTCTGATTTTTCGGGTTTTGGTGAGTCCGATATCGATGTGCCGTATGTACATGAGCAGTCATCGGATGACAGCTCCGACGAAGATGAACAGGTTGATCCTGGGGCCAGTCCCGTCCGTGATGACGGTTGGACACGGAACTATTCTGATCTGAGGGTGGGTGTGATTGGTAGAGTTTGACTATTGTATTCAATTATAAAATTAAAATAATTGATTATAAATACACTATTCTTCCAATCTTAAAACAATGAAATAATAAAATAAAAACTGAAAAATAATATAACCCTGAAAGTAATTGGAATAAATGTTGACAAAATTACAATGAAAACAATAGATAATTTTGAAATAAAATTAATTCTAGAATTGTTTTATTCATAAATTAATACTTATTTTCTATCCAAATTTATATCTAGGCCTAAATTAAAATATTGTTTGTTTGATCTTTACCTACCCAACATTTCGGACATGGGTAGGTAAGTAGGTAAATTATTTTATTTGAGATTAAAAAATAACTTTTTAATGATTTTTAGCAGACTCGTATATAACACCTTTATTTGGTGATACGTTTTGCAGGAGAAGAATGTGCATATAAGCATCTGATCTTTTTTCTATTAATAAATTCTGTACAATTTATATTGCAATATTAAAATACTGTTAAACTATTGCTGTTATGTATAAAAGATATTATTATAACAATTGAGAGGTCCTTAATACACATACAAATGTGTATGATAATGCTCAAGCGTGAGTCCTGTAAAAATATCCCTTAAACAGGGTGGAATGAAACGAATTTTAAACCTTCATCAAATTGTTGAACTATGCTGATTTGTTCATTCATGTCCGGGTGAAAAACATTACTCGCGTTTGCCGACTTTGAGATGTTGACAGTCACCGTGTCGGTGTTAATTGGTTTGTCTGCCAGTACATCCAACAAGACAGCTTTCCATGTGATTGTGCTAGAGAACTTTCTGATATTGTTTGAAATAAGCATACATATGCCATGTTCTTCTGTTCGCGTGACGGAAATGCACAAAATTATGCTGTCTTTATTTTCCGATCACAAACTGTACTATACAGACGCTTATTAAACGCATAGTCGCCAGTTCACACAAAAGCGTTCTGATGATTCGGATATCGTAAATGGTTCCAATTGGCGAAAAAGAACCGAAATGGGCGAAAAAGAACCGAATTGACAAATATGGAACGCAAAGGAAAATAAAAAAAATTATTATTTTGAAATTGGAATAAAAACTTTTGAGTCGGCGGGAAAATACTGAGGCGGGCGGTAAAGATCAAACAAACACTATTTTAATTTAGGCCCTATATATACCAAAATCTAAACAAGTTAAAAAATTATTCTTTCAGATTGATGACTTTACCGAGACTCCAGGACCAAATCTGCCAGTGGAGTTTGATGTTGACAGTGCAACACCTCTGGATTTTTTCTTGTTTATATTTCCACTAGAAATGATCGCATCCATAGTGCATCACACCAACACCTATGCCATTTGGAAGCAAAGACGTGATGGTGATGATCCCCACTGGGCCGAGGTCACACTTTCTGAGACGAGAGCATTTCTGGGTATCAATATCCTGATGGGAATAAACCAATTGCCGGAAGCCGACATGTATTGGTCTTCAGATCCCTACATTGGAAATCCTGGAGTCCAGAAGACGATGACGTGCAACCGATTCCAAAAGATTATGCAGTACCTGCACATATCCGATCGTTTGGCTGAGCCTGCCCGTGGTCAGGATGGCTATGACAGACTCTATAAGGTGCGTGAACTGATGGATAGGGTCCTGGCTATCTTCCAGAACGTCTACATACTCTCTCTCGAAGCTTCGGTGGATGAGGCAATGATCAAGTACTCCGGACGTCTATCATTCCGCCAGTACATGCCCACCAAACCGATCAAGAGAGGGGTAAAGGTCTGGATGTTGTGTGATGCCAACAGTAGATTCCTGTCTAAGTTTGAAGTCTACCTCGGGCGGCAGAACAACAGAACAGAACATGGATGAGCAACCCAACCGACATCCATGATGCCCAACGTCAAGTTCATGGACAGGTACTTCGTCTCCAGCAGCCACACAGTTTGTATGCCTACAACCAGTTTATGGGTGGTGTTGATCTCCATGACCAGTTCCGTGCGAAGTACAGTGTGGGGAGGAATGGGAAGAAATGGTGGAGATACCTCCTCTGGTTCATGCTGAACTGTTGCATCGTCAATGCGAACATTATGTACCAGATGGTCTCCCGCAGAGTGACGAAACGGAAGAGATTTGCGCATTTGAACTTCCATCAGGAGCTTGTCCGTGGTTTGATTGGAGGGTTTGCAAAGAGAAAGCGATCGCGAGGGGATGCACAGAATCAAGGTGGTGCAGTCAGCCAAGAGAACATTGTGGCTCATGTATCCTGCTATATGAAATCACGCCGTACAACATGCAAGTATCACTCGCGCTTTCTAAAGGAGCGCAGGGAGACTGTATATGGATGTTCTGTGTGCAAGGTTCATTTATGCAGGGATGGATGTCATGCGCGCTACCATGCCCTGTAACTGAGAATACTCTTTCATTGCAATATATCATGTGAAAAAACAGTGTCATTATCATTACAATCACATAGTCATTAGTTGTGCTCATTGAAACAAATGGAATTACATAGTCAATAGTTGTGCTCATTCATATATACAAATGGAATTACATAGACAATAGTTGTGCTCATTCATATATACAAATGGAATTACATAGACAATAGTTGTGTTCATTCATACATACAAATGGAATTACATAGACAATAGTTGTGTTCATTCATATATACAAATGGAATTACATAGACAATAGTTGTGTTCATTCATATATACAAGTGGAATTACATAGACAATAGTTGTGCTCATTCATACATACAAGTGGAATTACATAGTCAATAGTTGTGCTCATTCATACATACAAATGGAATTACAGTCAATAGTTGTGCTCATTCATACATATAAGTGGAATTACAGTCAATAGTTGTGCTCATTCATTCACACACAGATGGAATTACAGTCAATAGGTGTGTTCATTCATACATACAAATGGAATTATGCTATAATAAATTGTCTACGCTAATTGAAGATGACACCGTCCAGGTACTACTATAAATTCTAGTAAGTTCTGATATTTTGCTTTCTTTTCGATGAAGCACTGGGCCTATAAATAAGACTATTTTTGTATATTATTAATAATTTTGTTATTTCTATTGCCATCTCCAATATGAATATTAATGCTTATAACTCAAAATAAAGAATATCTATCTATATGAAACTTATATTTATGAACAACTTTCCCAAATTTAGAAACACAAATTTTCAGTACAGTATAGCAATTTTCGCCAATTATCACCTTTCAACTCTATTGTTACACCGAACAATACATTCCCCCAACACCTACCTCAATTTCTATAGGACTAATAAAAGGTTGGGAAAGTGGGAACACACCATGAATTTAATATCACCAGACAGAGAATTTAATTCTCTAAAAACTTTCTGTTGGTCAAAAAAAGATTGCATGATGTCTTGACACAATAATATTGGTTCAAACAAGGCAGGTGTAAATTGGCCCCAATTTCTCCAATAATGTGTATGGACACAGTGTCAGTATGGTCAGCTGTTATCTATTGGTTATTGATTACCAATACTCTGATAATGGTATTGATTTAAATGGCCTTATATAGCTATATTGGTATGGAGCATAGAGTTAATGTTATCCCACTTTGATTCATCTCTTGGTGTTTCGCCTATTGTGAATTAGTTACCGTTCAACCTTAGAGAGAAGTGGGTCACACAAGCCCTCAAATACAAGAGTGAGCATAATGTTAGGTTTCCACCATTCAGTGTTTTTGTAGATTTCGTGGGAGAGATGAGCAATGTTAGAAATGATCCTAGTGTCGCCTTTGATAGGACAGCCTCGAGCATGATGAATAGACCAGTGAAGAGTGAACAGTGTCATAACAACAGTCACGTAACAGCGCGAAAAACAGAAGTTGGAGAGCAACACGGTCAGGGCTCGACAAATCCTATTGACCGACGCCCGGGGCAAGTCAAACCCATGATCGGGCAAGTGGCTGTCAACCAGAGTTTAGTCCCAGGCAAGTCAAAATTCCATGGATGTGTTTACAGGTGTCAAATAAACATATCAATTAACAGAATAACAAACTAATCAACTGTTTCTTGTCATGATTGGACCCTATTATCGATTATAAACCCTGCCCACTACATGCCATGAATGACGGGTATCACCAGAAATGTTTGACCAATCAAAGCTCTCACTATCTTTCAATTGTTTTATTTGCACTTATCGAATTAGTCCTATTAAATAGACTTCGGTGCTTTTAACATCCGGGCGGTTTCTTAATTTCTACAAATTTCAGTCTCTGGCGAAATATCAAAGAATCTGTCAATGCCTTGCTTATATACTTGTTAATTACACCTTACTCATAGCAAGGACATTATCCACGAGTACACACATGGTAAATACATGTTTTCTACACCTATGGTGTTGATTAATCTCGGAAGACAAGCCCGATTTCAATGATGTATTGTAACTTTGTAAGACAATATTTGACCTAATTAAACAGATAGAACCCCGGTAATGAGCAGATTATACAAAATATTGTTTTATAATCAAGCCCCAAATCCCCCGTTATCATTCGAATACATATACAATTACAATGAGTTTGCTAAAATTCTTTAAATCCAAGGAAAATGAAAGTGACAGTAATAGTAAAAAACGGAAACTATATTTAAAATGTGTGCCTACTCCCAAGAAAGTGAAACTCACTGAGAGTAAAAAGGATATTAAATATGATGCAAAAGGACTTTCAAGTAAAGTGGCAAGATGATTTTAACTGGCTCGTTCATGATGAAAATAAAAATGTTATGTTCTGCAAGTGCCGTCAAAAATATCCAAAGCTTTCAGAAGCAAAAATGAATCAGAAAGTTGTATTTGCGAGTGGTTCCAACACTTTCCGGATAGAACCAATACGTGCCCATCATGCAAGTGGGCCGCATATGGCATGCGCCACCAAGTACATGCGCGATGGTGAAGCAGGAAATGGTGGTATGCAAGGTCAATCCTGTACATGAAAGTCAAACTACTTTTGCAAAACCATTTCAGAAGTTAGATGAAAAAGATCATGCATGCATGAAAGTACTATTCAATTGTGCTTACTGTATTGGTTACAACAATAAACCATTTAGTGATGCCCATTCTGTTCAGTCTCGTGTGTAAAAATGGGATTGACATTGGTGAGAATTATGGTAATGATCACAGGGCCAGTGAATTCCATTACTATTATATATTAGGATGATGTTAAAAATATAAAACTGTATATATATATTTCTATTTCATTTAGCATAATAATTGGGGCAAGTCAAATTCACATTGGGGCAAGTCAGTTTGCCAGTGTCCCTTGTCCCGGGCAAGTCAGTTTGAAAAGAATTTGTCGAGCCCTGACGGTACTAGTGTTAGTATGTTGTGATACCTCTTCACATCATGTTGTGTAATCATTAAATGTGTAGAATGTGGTAGTAAAAACCATTGTAGTGCCATGCATGTCAACAAACCTGCAGCAACGACAAACTCCGATGGCGGGTAGAGACAAGACAAAGTGAACAGTAGTTGTACTCAGATCAAGAACAGTCTCCGAGGCAAATCTTGTGCAAAATTGTTACTCGTTAACATACATTGTTTAGACAATCCTGATACGGTTATTCAATGTTATGCAGTTGTTGATGACCAAAGTAATAGGTCTCTGGTATGACCAGAGTTGTTGTCACCGTTAGGCCTAGATGGTGAATATATATGAACAATACACGCTCAATTCATGTTCTGGTTCGGTTGTGATAAATGGCCGCAGAGCCGACAACTGTGTAGTAGAGTATGTGGATGGAAATGTTAGTTACCAGTTACCTACATTGATAGAATGTTTTGATATACCCAATAATAGGAATGAGATTTGTACACCTGATGATGTATGTGGTTTTCCCCATGTGTCTGATGTTGCTAGTGGTATACATCATTTGATGACAATGCACAAATACTTATGCTTTTAGGTCGAGATGTAGCAGACGTCCATCATGTCCTTGAGCAAGCGATAGGTCCCCCAGGTACTCCATTTGCCCAATCGGCGAGATGTGTCAAGGTAATGTGCACTCACAGGATACGTAGCTCTTTGTTCCCAGTTTGTGACAGTCGGTTTGTTGTTCAGGAGAATGCCTTTGTACATGATCCTGTCTTTGGTCGTCATCCTGATGATGAAAAACTCTCCTTGTCATTTGATGATAGGCAGTTTCTGGATATAATGGATACAACATTTTGTAAAGACTCTAGTTCCCACTGGAATGCCCCGCTTCCTTTCAGGTCTCAAACACAGAGGTTGCCTAACAACAAGGAGCAGGCTTTGAAAAGAGCATGGTCATTAGATGCAAGCCTTCAGAAGAATCCATTAAAGAAACAGCATTTTCTTGATTTCATGTCGAAGATTTTCAGCAATGGTCATGCTGAAATTGCCCCTAAATTGGACAGTGGAGAGGAATGTTGGTATCTACCTATTTTTGGTGTTTATCATCCCCAGAAGGGGAGTGTTTGATTCTTCTGCATAATTTCACGGTGTCTCATTAAACTCTGTTTTATTACAAGGACCTGATTTAATGAATTCTCTGTTAGGTGTGCTTATGCGTTTCAGACGCGACAAAGTTGCAGTAATTGCGGACATTGAACAAATGTTTTATTGTTTTAGTGTCGAGGAAAAACATAGAAATTTTCTCAGATTTCTGTGGTACAGGGATAATGACCCTACCAAGCCTATGATAGAATATAGAATGTGTAAACATGTTTTCGGGAATAGCCCATCTCCACATATGGGCTTCGTAAAACTATTGAGAATGCCAATTCTGATGTTCAGGAATTCGTCATCAAGGATTTCTATGTTGATGATGGTTTAACTTCACAACCGTCTGCATTAAAGGCAATTGATATACTTCAAAGAACCCAGACCGAATTAGCCACAAGTGGATTACGCTTGCATAAAATCGCATCAAACGATCCTGAGGTGATGAAATCTTTTCATGTTGATGATTTGGCTAGACTTGAAACAAATTGACTTTGAGAATGAAAACTTGCCAGCTCAACGTAGTCTAGGTGTTGGCTGGGATCTTAGCAGGGATGCATTTATTTATCTTTCGTGTTGAGTTATCTGATCGTCCTGTCACGAAGAGAGGTATTCTGTCCACTATTAATAGTATATTCGACCCAATAGGATTTTTGGCTCCAATTGTCATTGTAGGAAAGTTGATATTGAGAGATGTTGTGTCCATTCAAAGTGGTTGGGATGATGATGTGCCACCTGCTATTGAACGTAAATGGGTCTGTTGGAAAGAAGGTCTTCACGATTTGAAAGACATTCAGATAAGCCGCTGTTATTGGGATGGTTCTGTAAGTGACATGTCTATGGTTGAATTGCATATATTCGCCGATGCATCAGAACAAGCTATATCCGCAGTGGTTTATCTAGTTACTGGTGATGGAGATAAACAGTCTGGGTTTGTTGTCGGAAAATCTAAAGTTGCTCCAGCGAGTGGGAATACAATTCCTCGATTAGAATTCTGTGCAGCTGTTCTAGCAGGAGAACTTTGTCAATCGGTTGTTGATAACATTTCTGTAGAATTTTCCGACTGCAAGTTTTATACTGATAGTAAGGTAGTGTAACCCATGTCATATTTATCTAAAAGAGTAATAATTATTGATATTTAGTACATGTACATCATAATATTTCCAAACCCTGCTGCAAGCATACCACCCAATAGTTTCCCCTATATGGCCTAATAAAATCACTGGTCTGAATCATATCATAATTATATAGCCTGGTCCCATACTATGTCTTTGTATAATATATACTAGTCTTCACTACTATTGTGTATAAAGTATTATGGGTGAGTGATTGTGAGTGACAATCAGGTCAGATGTGTGAATGAGTGAACTAACTCAACTAAGTAGGTGCACTTTCCAACTAACTTGTTCAAGACCCTTATCCCACACTCTTACTCTACTAGTCAAACGGATAAGTTGAAAAGCTATCCTGTTTACCTTAATATATACTATACTAGTAAATATATACATATATATGTGGCAGGCTCATATTTTGGGTTATGTGAGACCTCTCTGTTTGGTCTATGTGAGACCGCATATATGTTTTAATGACCCTGTTGACCTTCTTACCTGGACTATGGGATTCTAGCTCTTTGATTGGTTGGTGCTCGTTTCATGATATCACGTCACTGAGTTGTGGAAAATTTGAAGTGAGCTTCAAATTCAGTCTTGTTAAATCTTTTAAATTAATACATTTGTACAATAGTACTGGATAAATTTGAATGGTACGTATTTCTGGTGTTGTCTATTGTTTACACCGTTTGTGTTGGTTTGTTCTAGAAATGAGCTGATTTGGAAAGTAAATGTTAGAACCGGTTTTGGTAATTTCGCGTTCCATGCAAATTGTACATGAATTCCTAAAAATGGCGGTGTATTGAATTCATCTATCACATCTATATACTCTTTGCACATTCTGTTATTTAACTTGCAGATCTAACTAACAACTAGGAGTGGCACTGGTGTGTGTGTGTGCGAGGAAGAAAGGTGGTCAGTACCTTATACTGGTAAGTGTAGAATAATGAAAATGGAATGTACATATGCTATTGTTGTTTTTATATATGGCACTATTGTGATGTGCTATTGTTGATTTTATTAGTTTCACCTTTGTACTACTTTACTATTATGGTTCTATACAATCAGTCGGTCACTAGTATTTTTTATTTTTTTTTTTATTTTTCAGGCCCCCTTTCGGAGTAACCCCATTTATTTTCCACGTCATAGGTCGAGTAGGGGTCGAGCAGCATCCCCTATTCGCCTTACAATGTATATATACAATACAATATTCATAATAGATATATGTACATTCATATGATTTACATAGGGTTTTTTTGCACAGACACAACAAAAACACATACAACAAAAATAATTGTACCCCCACCATATCCTACAGCATCTTTATATCAATATGACAAAGGGAGCTCAATAACTTATACTCGAATAACACACACACACACACACACACAAATACACACACTCACAAATACCCGCCTGTCTTATCGTTGTCCGTGCGTATATAGATAAAACATGCTTCTCAATATTTCTACCTTAGATGCGTTTACATACATGAGGTAATGCTTTTAATATCGACCAAAGTTATACAGTTTGGTAAAAAAAAAAAAAAAATCAAATACAACAACATTTCAACACAGCTCTGGCATAAATACGTTCATAGATTCCCATATTCTTCTAAAGTTATCTATATTATTATTAACCACTGCAGCCTTTTTGTTTATATTGTAATAATATAATATGATATGTTTTGCTCCTATTACTGTAAGGGGGCATTCTTGCATTTTACATTTATATATATACATTTTCAAAAAGATAATTATCAAATTCTTTGCTATCTCGTTATTATTGAGATTAATGTATCCAAAGATCATTGTATTTTCATTTAAAGGTGCAAATAAGTCGATTGATGGCGTTAATAAAGCAGTGATTAGTTTCCTAGTTGCATTGCATCCCCAGAATAAGTGTTCTATTGTTTCATTCTCAGTCTTACAGAAGGTGCAAAGTGGGCTGTCCTTGTACTTTATTTTATATAAATAGTAAATCGTTTGTTCCTAAAATTCTATGTAATATTCTTATTTGGAACCACTGTAGTTTAGAATCTTTTGTTATATTGAAAGGCAAAGAATAAATTTGTTTCCACTCCTCTTTATTAAATGTTACACTAGGCTTTTCTAACCATTTTGCTTGACTAGTTGGCATAGAAGTATTGTTATTTAAGATGTTATACATTGCTTTTGACCCTTTCTTATTTATAGTTATGTCTTTTAGAGTGGGTGGTAATGTTGGTCTGGGTGGTATGACAATGTCGTTTGTAGTTATATTGTACGTTATTAATAGTTGTTTACAGCATTTAAAACACCCTGATAAACTAAATAGTTTGTTGTGACATTGTATGTTTTCTTAAATTCATCTAATGTTAAAAAAGTGCCATCAGCATTTAAAAGGTCAGCTATGTAATGGACACCTGCATCAAACCAGGATTTTAAGAAGACACTCTTCGCACCAATTAATAGTTTATGATTATAAAACAAGGGTATGTTACCTATACACTCTTTTTTCACTGCACTGTGCTCTATCAAATTAGCAAAGGCACCAAAGGTATCCTTCCAAAACATGTTATTACTTTCTCTAGATAGTTTTTCAACATAGTGTTTTCCGCAATGGAATAATTTCTGCATTTCAAGTTTTTCATTAACAATACTTATCCAACTTCCATTACCTAATATTCTTCTTAACCATGTACGTTTTAAAGCCTTTATGGAAGCAGTTATATTGATCATTTTTAAACCTCTCCATGTGTACTCATTTACTAGAATATTGCTTTTTATTTTGGCAGTACCTTGCCAAATAAAATCGTAAATTAATGCATTTAAGTAATTAATAAGTTCCTCTGGTGGGTTTGGCAATGCAATAAATAAGTGGTTAAGAGTGGAAATTAATAGAGTTTTAATAACAGTTATTTTTCCAATAGGTGTTAATATTCTTCTTTTCCATTGTTTAATAACGTTTTGGATCTTTTCAATTTTATCTTTATAATTTATTTCTATTATCTTGTTCAAATCTACATGGAAATGTATGCCTAACATTTTGAAACTATGTTGATTCCAAGATAGTTTCCATCTTGTTTTTATACTATCACTAGAAAATTTCTTTCTACCTATCCATACAACCTTAGTCTTATCAAAGTTTACATTTAATCCAGATATAATAGCATAATCCGATAAAGTATTTAATGTCTGATTCAGAGATTCTGTTGATCCATCTAAGATCATGGTTGTGTCATCTGCAAATTGTGATAATTTATGTTCTACGTTATTTATGTCAATTCCTTTAATCTGTTTATTGCTTTTTATTTTCAAAGATAAAACTTCTGCACACAAGATGAATATGTAACAGGATAAAGGGTCTCCTTGCCTACATCCACGGCCAATTTTTATAAAATCTGATAAAATTCCACATTGATTTACCGCGGACTGTGCATCTTTATATAAAATATCAAACCACTTTTTAATGGATGACCCAAAATTAAAGAAGGATACAGTCTTTTGAACAAATGACCACGACAGGGAGTCAAAAGCTTTTTCAAAATCAATCAAAAGAAGGAGTCCTGGGATGTCATTTTCTTCTGTATATTGCATTATATCGTATATTAATCTTGTATTTTCGCCAATATATCTGCCTTTAATAAATCCTGTTTGATCTTTGCTTATCAATGTATCCATAGTAGTTTTTATTCTATTTGCTATACAACCTGAACCAATTTTGTAAACAGTATTAAGTAGTGTTATGGGTCTCCAGTTTTTCAAGAATTGTTTGGGTTTATTTTCTTTTGGGATACATGTAATTATACCTTGTGTTTGAGAGATAGAAAGATTTCCTGATGAATAAGCCTGATTTATTGCTCTTACTACAAAGCATCCTAATTTGTTCCAAAATACTTTATAGAAATCTGCACCGAAACCAGAAGTTCCTGGACTTTTATTATTTGCCATATCTTTTAACACTTTAGTTGACTCGTGGTAAGATATATGTCCTTCAAGATTACTGGATTCTGAATGTGTTAATTTAGGTGTTTCAACATTATTTACAAAATTAATAAAAGTTTCTTCAGCAAGAATAATTGATTTTGATTTAAATAACTTTCCATAAAAACATTTTGTTTCTTTGAGTATGTCGTTTTGGTCCTTTATGATCAAACCATCATCAGTTTCAATCTTGTATATTGTTTTTGAAATAAAACTATTTTTTTCTAAACTGCAGAAATATTTGCTAGGTTTTTCACCGGCTATGGACCAATTTACTCTAGACCGTATTAAATAGCCTTCAAGTTGTTGTTCCTATATGGTGTTTAATTCATTTCTCAGTAGCTGAAGCTTATCTAAATTTGAGTCAGACAGATTAGATTCAATCTCATTTATTTCATTTAATAATTTTTTTTCCTTTGATAGATTCAATTTCTTTTTATAAGAACCATAGGATATTGATTTTCCCCTTAATTCCATCAAAAGCGTTTCTAAGAATAACTGATCGTTTATTGTAAACTGTATCTCATTATTTGGGATTTCCTTGATATTATCTGAATTATACACTAGTAACATGTATTGTTGTTTTATTTCATCAATTTTCCTGTTGATCGCGTTTAAATATTCTATATCTTTTAACAGCGAGTTATTACATGCTTCCATAATCCTTTTCCATGTTTAAAATCATCAAATTTAAGTCTTAGTAAAATAACTGAGTGGTCCGACTGAAAACTTGATTCAATAGAAACGTTTTCTACATACGGTAAGAGAGTTGATGTTAGCAGAAAGAAGTCTAATCTGGCCTGTTGTAATGGGGTGGGTTTCCTCCATGTATACCTCTTCAAATCGGGGAAGATCTAATAGCTGTTTTGTTTGAATATATTGTAAGACATGTTTCCTGGCATGTTTGTTATTTGTTGTTTTGTAATTAAAATAATCCATTTCTGGGTTAAGTACTAAGTTAAAGTCTCCGCATAGCATGTATAGCTCATTTCCAAAAGTGTCGATAATACTAAATATGTTATCAAAGAAGTCAGGTTTATCAGAGTTTGGACCATACAAATTGATTATGGTAAATTTTTTCTCATCTACTGTCAAGTCTATAGCAATAAAATTTCCATCTGGATCTGTATATTTATTATGAAGTTTATATTCAAAGTTTCTATTGAACAGTATAGCAACACCTCTAGAATTTGACGTTCCTGAACTAAATATACATTCATTGTTCCACTCAGAATATATGGATTTGTACATATTTGGTGTAAAATGTGTGTCCTGGAGACAATATATGCTACATTGTTTTTGTTTTAAGAATTTAAACACCTGTAGTCTCTTTTTATTGCCATTTAGTCCTCGGCAATTGAGAGACAAAATATTTAAACTATTGATATCCATCAGATATAGAGATCAAATTATTATTAAAGGTAAATTGAGAAGCAAACTTATGATATTGAGCATTCATTGTATGTATACGACAGAACAGGCAAGTACATATAGGAAAAACAAATACTAGAACAAAAACAAAGAATTTTGTTAAAGGTTTACACCTCAACATTATGGACAATCTAATAATAAAAACAAAGATAAACCTTCTTAGATCATAAAATTCTTAAAATAAATCTGGGACATGGCATTTTTGTTAGGTATATATTTAACTGTAAAGAGCTATGATACATTTGTATTCCTGTTTTACACCAATCCATGTCATACGAATGGTTGTTTCATATACTACCTACTACATGACATTTAATTCAATATTCATAGTTTCTATAAAGGGATGATCTAGTAATCAAACAACACCCGATAATGATGATATATATATTAACTGATACGTAGGAAAATCTGGTGGGCAAAAGATAAACTTGCGTTTTACATGTATAAAGTGGGGTCACTTTCACACCACCATTTTGTGTTTAGTTTATTAGCAAGTTCGATATCGTTTGGAATCTTATACCACGATCTAATTGTCAACATGATTATATAGAACATGTGAAATATATATAGTGTACAACATTTCATGCTGGTCTTGTTGTTTATTATGTTTGCCCAACAACATTATACTGATACGAGATGTGTGACGTCACTGCGATCATTCCTTATTGGATTTAAACATTATGTCATGACAAGCGTTATATATAATAACTTTAACATGTATATTATCGAGATTATGTATCAATTTTATGCATTCTAGCATGTTTTACAGAGTATATATCTTTCGTTTTACATGGTATAATATTTAGTTACCTATAGATGTTTAAAGAAACAATACTAACACCCTTTGCAACCCGACACAGCAAATCGCGATCGCTGCGAACGTCAGTATAACAACAAGAAATTAAGCCCACTGTAACTCGCCCTCGGCAACTTCAATCGATAGTTCCGTCGCATCAACCCCTGCAACACCGAGCATTCGCTGTATGGGTTTGCACAGGTTGATAACGTTCTTATTGATTGTGGCACGTTATGTAGATGCACTCATATATATGATCCAAAGTTCAAAAATAAAACCCCTATGAATGTTCCTAGTATTTATTTAGTTAATATATTACTTCTATGTGTGTGCTTTTTATATCTGAGCAATAAATAGTGTTCATATCAAAACATTTCCAAAATTATTTCCCATTCTTTCCCGAAAACGAAAGGGAAAGGACAGTCACTACTAATTAAAAGTATCTTAGCATTTGTACACTCTTTAATGTAGATTATAAAATAATCAAAACATTTCCCAAAACTAGTTCATGCTCTTTAAAGTCGAAACGAAAACTAAAAAGCAAGGAACCTCACAGGAAATATTTATATTCAGATAGGCGCGTAGCTACCTGTACGCAACGTGCGCAGTTGCGTACACATTGTTCAAAATATTGCAAAAATAAAAAGTTAAACATATTATATTAATTAATTAATAAGCAATAAAAAGCGAAGATTTAACCTAACCCGTACACTGTCTACTGAAGATACCGTGTAGAGACATATTATATCTTATTCTGTTGCTGAAACGGCTCTAGAATGCACAACATACATGTTAGCAAACACAATTCACAGGTGGTGGAAGTCGTGATAGCGCAGTGGTAGCGTGTTTGCTTCATGTGCGAAATGTCCGGAGGTCGAGCCTCGCTGGAGCCGTTACGATTGTGCCCTTAGGTAAGGCATTTAAATTCCTTGTTGCCTCTTCTCTCTCCCTCGTGGCGATGGATTACATCAGGAATGAGGTCTCGAGAGTGATTAATATAGGTTGTAAGAACTTGTTTCGCAATCGAACTAAAACAAACTTGTATAAACTATAAAATAAAATTCAGATGGGCATGTTCCCGGACCCCCATATCTTGTTTGCGTACACATTAGAACGGACCTAGCTACGCCCCTGTCAGACATATAGCATACATACTGGTTTATTAAAAATCATTCTTTTTTAGTTATTTCATATTTAGCATTCATGAAACATTAATGAGTTTATTTTGTTTTAATAAACACCTTGTGAGTAATATTGTCTTTATATATGGGTTTTGAGCCGACAATTCTGTTCAGCTTTGGTGTAAGGGAGATAATTACACCTAAAACATAGTGTAGTTCCTTTTGCAAAGCGGGTGACCATCAATGCGTTATTAATCATCAATGTCTAATAACACGGCAGGTGTCATCTTTATCCGCGGTTCAAAGGTCTTATAAAACAGCAGTAGATAGAACGCAAAAACAATAAAGTGTGGAGCCAGAACAGATGCCACGTATACATATAAAGTTTAGACCATGCAACAGCTAGTTATACGTGTAAAGAACTAAACAGACTCAATATTTACACAAAACATATAGTGTTTCTCTCTTTTGTCATTTGTGGATTACGTGAACCGCGATTGCTGAGATCGGGATACGACAGGATCTCAGATAATATATGGAGTAAGGGAAACAACTCATTCATCTCATACACTATGACATTGTCCCATTCCGATTTCAACAACCACAGTCCACGGACTCCACACATGTCCATTAAAATGCATCTCTATATAGACTTGTAAATATTTATATATGTCAGTCTAAGTCTTGGCACCACTTGAAACAATCTGAAATTGAACGATCAGCATTATGCTCTACCACTGGTGGAATTGCTGCTACCTTCTGGTGTATGTGGAGTTAGTCTCATTTTCGGCCACAGCATGTTCAACCAATGACCGAATTCATTGTACTGGACCTCTCTCGTCCTTAGTTTGATTTTTCCACCGGAAGTCTCCTTGAAAGTGGCAAACATTCTCCCCTCATAACACCAGCATTTCTCAACTCTACTTTTGTCCTTTAGACGCAGCGAAGATAGTACTTGCTGGTTAAACCAAGTTAGGCTCGTGACATTTATGGCTGAGGTTAGCGCAATCATTAATGCCCGACCTATAGTTCCTATATCGTATGATGCACAAGTACCAGAATTACTTACCCCTTCTGCTCTGTTGAGTTACACACTTGAGTGTGATCAACCACCTTTAGGTGATATGGACATAGGAAAAATGTATAGAGATCAGTGGAAAAGAGTCCAGTATTTGGCTGATCAGTTTTGGCGGAGATGGCGGCTCGATTACCTTCAAGCATTGCAAAAGAGAAGCAAGTGGAATCATGATCAGGATTCTGTTAAAGTTGGTGAAATTATTCTTTTGAAAGATCACGAAGTTAATCGAAACAGTTGGCCATTGGGTAGGGTTTCTCAGGTCTTCCCAAGCTTAGATGGTAGAATTCGTAAAGTCGAAGTTTGCATCGTTAAGGATTGCAAGCGTGTTTCATACATTAGGCCCATTGTCGAATTGGTGCCCCTGCTAGAAAAGTAATGTTTACAACATGTTGCATAGATTATAACAACATAAGACAGTTGTTAAATTTGATTACTGACCTTGGAATGTAGTCATTGATACTGAAAATGATGTATTTTCTTGTCAAGAGTATTGAAATATGGTAAGTTCTATTAATTCTTGTTAAGTCTAAGTTATGAATCGTTTGCATCGAAGAATTCAATTGTTTTGTAATGTTTTACTGTTTAGTATATGGAAAATGTATCAGGCAGTTAATTCATTGTCAGGCTAAATTTATGTTATTTTAAACTCATGCAAGTTTATATTGTTTTAAGGAAAACTGAAGAACTTGTTAGATTAGATACATGTGTGTATATATTAGGGAGTGATATCTGGTATGATATCAGACGGGGAGTGTTGTGCCTCCAGCTTCGATTGTTTTTATATCGATAGTTTTGTATCTTGCGGCCAATAGTTTCTTGTTGCGTAATGTTGTCGCATTCGGTTCTGTGCAGAAAAAGAGCTCAGCCATGTTTGATGACCACAAGGCAACAAGGTCATTAAAAGATTGGTTGTGTATGTCTGTTTATGCCCTGCCATAGTGTAAGTACACCCTTATTTAATAGATCATTATATGTATTTCACATTGTTTTGTGGTATGGAGCCCATTACTAACGTTTGACTTGAGTAGTAACCAACAAAGTCATGGCTATTTCGTACTCAAGTGAGTTCGAACCAAAACATAACAACCTTCACAATGTTAAATGGCATTTGTGGTGTAGTATTACTTGAAATGTATGTTTATTTATAAAATACTTGTAACTACGGTTGTTCCGAAAGGCCTAATATAATTGGTAATATTTGTCAGTCCATGTACAAAACCATACATGTACCTGTCTATCTAATTTGTGTTATTTCTTCTACGACAGTACAGGTACAGTATGTGCTAGTATAAAAGAGAACATACACATGCTGTAATATGTGTAATTTACCTATTGTTGTTGTGTAAATTGAATGCTAATGGCCTGCAATATTAAAACTGCCTACAGTTTAGTCTCTTGTCGATAGTCATGCACTTTACACTATACACAGTGTAATCTGTAATTATTTGGGAGATAACCGGTCTATATAGAATGTGTTAAAGGATGGTTCTTACACATATTGTTATAAAAAAGAGACTTATCTGTAGAGCTGTGAGATTAAGCAACATGAGTTCAACTGTAGACGGTTACATTGTATTATGGATTTATTTCTATTAGAAGTATTTCTGTTAATTTCAGCTTTTTACCGCTCCACGTCAAAGTAAACGAATAAATCCATAAAGCAGATTGGTTGTTTGTTTGTTTTGGCCGATGGTTTGCTATGTGTCAAAGGGCAGCCAGACCCTGAGGACATAATAGTATGCGAAAACCATATGAAAACCCGTCAATTAGAAATTGACTTTCTCCTTGATCATAGCCCTCCAAGTATGATTGGAGGATATTACTTTTTACTGGGGTAGGTAGAGGAACGAAAGGAATCATTTTGTACATTTGCCATTGCCTTACTACCGGCAGGTCTAGTACTAGGAGAAGCTCCCGAGGTGGCAGGCATATTACTAGAAACCCCCTTTAACTTGAAGCATTTACTTGCTGGATGCTTCCCAGCACAATGGCTACAAATGTGTGGGTAACGACAATTACGTACCGAGCATCCATACGGCTTATTATATCTAAAGCAGTGTTTTGATTTTTGGGACGTCAGTGTGCCTGGTGCTGGTGAATACACTGCACCAGACGTAACCGTAGCGGCCTGTAGCCAGAGCTCAGAGTGAATTTGCCCCCATGGCAGTGGCTGAGACCGACGGTGTGCCCGGAATGTCCGGTCATAATAATTAAAGGCCGCCACCCCATAGACCCTCTCCAAGTCCCGGATTCTGTTGCAATAAACTAGAAGGCCTGATAACTCATGTGGCCACTTCTGACAATAAATGTCAATAAATGTCAGGGGAAAAAAATGCCGTTAACCAATGTGATATGTTTAACTGTTATACATCCTGTTTTGGCTTCACAGATATGTGCTGGCCTGAAGAAAAGTGCACAGACACTTCTTCAGTCTTCCGGGCAGAAGTTGCCCAAGTTCAACATATTCATCAGCCCAGATGGCCGCTTTCTTCTTGTCTGCAACCATCGCCCCGAGCGACATGTTATAAGTGCACATGGTATGTACGTTAGGCACGCCTGGTGCAGTTATACCTTTGTCTGGTGTCTCTACCGGAAATAGAGCAGCATGTATAGTTGACGATATTGTTCCTGCACCGCCTGTTGTTGTGGCAGGAAATGACATATGAACACTGGCAGGCTGTTCAACAGCAGGCATACCGACAGCAACGTTTGTAGACACTGGTGAGCTGACTGGGGAACTCTCACTTGCTTGTGGTGGTGGCAAAACGCCACTATCTAAGTGTGGTTAATGCTATTGTTAGAACTGGCCGACTGTTCAGCTGTACATCCAGCAAGCTGGTTCACTGGTGGTTTGGCACGAGAACTAGGCCTGGCACGCGAACTAACAGACATTTTTGGTATTTTCCCAGATGGTTTTGAACCTGAACTAGACGTCTGTCTATTGTTGGTTGGTTTGGCACCAGAACCCTTTCGTGTTGGCATGGTGAACAATTGACAGTTACTACCCTCAATACGCAACCACTACTGAAATAAAATTCCAAACATGAACAAATACCCGATATACATAACATGTACAACAAAGCCATCCTGTAATGGACATGACACAACCATCCTGTAATGGACAAAGTCTATTTATTTACATATGTGAATAGTAATATAACATCAATCATCCTGTAATGGACAAAGTCTATTTATTTACGTATGTGAATAATAATATAACATCAATCACATATTAAAATGTAGACGGGCTACAACGCCCAGTAAATAAGGGCTACCACGCCCAGTAAAATAAGGGCTACCACGCCCAGTAACATAAGTGCTACCACGCCCAGTAAAATAAGGGCTACCACGCCCAGTAACATAATGGCTACCACGCCCAGTAAAATAAGGGCTACCACGCCAGTAAAATAAGGGCTACCACGCCCAGTAAAATAAGGGCTACCACGCCCAGTAAAATAAGGGCTACCACGCCAGTAAAATAATGGCTACCACGCCCAGTAAAATAACGCGTTACAATGCCCTGTAAAGCCACGGCTACCACGCCGAGTTAAACAATGGCTATAATGTAGATAAATGGCTAGCTATCTGTATAGCGAGAGGCAACACAGCCCTGTAGATAGGTGTAGTTAGGTCTACCAAGCTCCTTACCTAACACACAACATTTATTAATACATTATAGTAGCTATATCCTAACAATACAGAATATCAAGCTCTTAGCACTGGGCCTATGGTTACATGCAGTAAGATTCAGTCTGGCCAGCAGTCTCCAATTTAGTATATACATCACAGACAAAATTGGGTCTAGTGGATTTAAACTCTGCAACGGAAGTCACTGTATCCAGACAAATACTGTATCTTACCTTACTTCTTAACCGATAGACCTGACCAATGACTACACCGGATAATACTATCCCGAACACTACGCAGGTACTTCCTATTTCCAGTACTGTCCGACAAATGGATCCCATCTCTACAGTAAATATTCTCAGCGCAATGCCACATGCCCCGATGTTTCCAGAAGAATATTCCCTCTCTGTGGCATACCATCTCCTCAACAGTTACATTCGCTTTGATGACATTGTCATTGTATGAGGTATATGGCAACCGCCTTCTCGGTAAGATTTGGGAGATAATAACCTTCCCTACACCCAAACCGAGTTTCAAATACTCGGCAATAGCAACAAGATCCCTAGCAAATACATCAGGCTGATATCTCTGCTCACATAGGTCATTTGACCCGATCTCCAAAAAAGCTACATCCCGGTTACAGAGCTCGGAATCTGTACAGTGTAGGCGTCGGCTCTGTGTGAGCTTTAGGACGCCAATCCCAAACAATTGCACATTGCATAGCTCTCCAGACAACCCCAAATTAGATACAGCTGGGTCAGCTAGTATATAACTCGCCAACCGGTGCACGAAACTGTGACCAAATACAACAACCGCTAGCACCATAATTTAAAAGAACTAGACCCACGCCTGACATCCAGGGGTCCAGAAATCTCAGCCTTGCAGAATTTTGCTGCAGCTATGCAAACTGGTGCAATCAAATTATGTACTTTTAGCAACAAATAGTAATCAACTGCTAACAGTAACGGCAGGATCCGTGAACATAACAATAAATGCAATAAAATATACTCCACCAGCTCCTTTATTGAAGGTGCAAACAGTAAATTAAACGCTGAATATTTCAGTGCGCGTCTTTCTCGTCCGGGAATAAAATGGTAGCTGATAAAATCTGTAGCTGCACTATCCCGTACCTGGAACGGGCGCTCCTCCATGTCCAAACGCAATCTCTTCAGGGTTGCATCCCAAATCGGTTTAGCTGCGCTAAATGACTTTTAGGTTACCATTTACGCGGATATGAAGACAGCTTGTGTTATTTCAGTAAATGATGCTAAATCACATTGACAGGTCATACAATTAGCTAATTTCATGAATACGTGATTACGCAGTACTTAGATGATACAAACTGTTACCATCGATCCTACTTATCGTATCCAATGCAATTTTGCATCTCCTACAAATGAAACTGTGCATCTATATATGCTTAAATAATACACATTATTGCAACTAAAGGTGACACACTGACCATGTAAAAGAACAATGCAGAGAGAAACATTCTGCCTCCACGAAAAAGATGGCGAAGTTCCCGGATGAAGCCACACACGTGACAAGGACGACTGTGATTGGTTACATCAGGCTTCTGTAGTGCGCGTTATGCAAAATGACCTCCTCGCTAAAAACCGCTGTCCGGCTGAGCGTATATACTGACACCTCGTGCGAACTGTAGTTACTACATTTAAAGCAGTGTAGAAATTATAAACAAATTTACATTATACTATTGTAAATTGCGTTTACACATGTCCGTTATTGCAACTAAAGGTGATACACTGACGATGTGATAATGGTATAGCAGTAACACACCTGATCCTGGCACCATGTAAATAAACCGAGTGTTGTCAGCCCAAATACTGCGCCTGGCCACGGAATGTCCCCAGTGGTGGCACTCCGAAATATATGAAATGCATCCTCCCGGGGCATGCCGCATTGGTAGAAGGTCTGATTGTACAGAGTGTAGTTTGTGGCGGCCTGTGGGTACCGAACCATCAAACCATCCCAACCGCCTATTTCTGCAAGAGCTGAAATATCAGACATACAGATAGTGCATTAGCCTGGGAACAGGCGTCGATATATTTTGCCTGGTCAGTCAAATAAATATATTTTAACACCGAGACTATTACTTCTGCAGTATTGAGTTTCTGATCATGTCATTTTGCCAGAAGTTAAAAAGTGAAAAATCGACAGACTGGAACCCAGGCTAATGGTGCATGGATGTATGCTGATTGCATATGCATCAATTGGTACATGTACGGAGCTGGAGGTCGAAGGTTCGAATCCCGTCAGGGGTTCGTTCTGATATGGCAGGTTGGTGAGCCGCCAGCTAGTTAAATAATGGTTACCGATTGCCTACCAGCCTGGCGTCTGGCATACAAGCATAGGATTCGGGAAGTACTGATGTTCGTAAATAGAGGTGTCTCATAAGTCAGAAATGGCTGGCCCTTTAAATAGGGGTGACACTATAATAAACAAACACTTTACTTTACTGTATTGGATTAAACATATTATGGAAGAATACATCATATTAGAGTTGATGCTAACTCAAATGTCTTTTATACCTGTTACTAGTAGTTGCATTCACATAATTATATATAAATATATTATATAAAACATATATATTTAGTTATTTATTGATACCAGTATTACAGAATAATATGCAAGTGTTTAATCTACGAGAAATTCACAGATATATTACTGCTCAGAAAGTGCATTGTGTGTGTGTTTTACGTTTATTTTTCGTCGCTACCGGTTGCCACTATGAGCGACGCCTCCTGAAGAGATTAGTCATTTTAGATTTTGGAGGATAGAGATCTGATACAGAAAGAGACATATTGCAGAGTCTGCTGTGCTACTTTTTACGTGTACGGTGTAAAGCACCGACACCTGACCTCGGTTTAAAGTTCCATCTGAAAGAGTGTACATATTATTCTTGTCAGACATTGCATCGAACATGTGAGTCATGAATTCGCAGTCCAACGTGTTACTCACTGGGCTACTGAAAAAGACTATCCTTAGGCTAGTCAGTATAAGATTATAAATGTTTTGAGTACATTATACATGCCGTACACATAGTAGTGAGGACAGTGGCCCCTACGATCAGGATAACTGTCTGAAGAGTATCTGTGTAGATGACAGAAGCCAGGCCACCTAAAATATACGAAAGTGAAGAAATATATCTCAATAATATTCAAGAGTACGACATGGAATATATATATAAACCTGGGTCATTTACTCTATCACTACGTGCATGTGTATGTATCTATAAATATTACAAGAACAGAACAGAACATGTTATATTGAAAAATCGACAATTAAAATACAATATTCATTTATAATAATTATTATATATGACATAATAATGTTGTTATTTAAATTAACAACATGTCAGTTAAGACATTATATTTGCAAATAGCGAAGCAAATCCATTAAAATTATAGATTTGAAGGGTCTTTGTAGGCTAAATATATTAATGTGATAGAAAAATTACATAAATATTCATTACTATTCAACACTATTTATATATGCGTTGTTGGTAAAGTTTTCCTATGGCATGTCCAGTGGAATACATATTACAGCTATGAATTTATACGCGAAGAAATGCATTTTATTTGCTTTTTGCAATGTAATGTCGCTTTAAATATGAACAGTTTCAACTGAAGACAAGTACATAGTTTCCTATTGGTAGAGCGGTACATAGTTTCCTATTGGTAGAGAGGTACACACTTTCCTATTGGTAGAGAGGTATACAGTTCACTATTGATTGGATTATCATCGTCGTATTTGCATGCCCAGTGTCGTTATATTTTGCTGAGAGTTGTAAGAAAACCTGTTTCGAAATCGAGCCAAACTAAATGTGTATAAACTAATAGTATACGTGGAATCGAACCTGCAATGGTATATACTGAAGTGACAGCTAGTATGATGACTACACAGAGGTACATGTTCCAACCCAGAAGTTGCTGCATGAAAATAGCACCGGAATATATATCGGCCTGAAAAGAGGATAAATGGCAGGCTTAGAGAAAGAAAATAATCAACAGACGGATATGTAGTCCAGTGGTAACACGCTGGACTGTTAATCCAGGGATCGCAGGTTCGATCCCCCGTCTGACCCTAACAAAATTAACAGTCTTTCAGATGGGACTTTAAACCGAGGTCTCGTATCGGTGCTTTACACCATGCACGTAAAAGAACCAAAGGAGATTCTGGAATGGGTCTCTGTCTCTATCATTGCACTATCCTCCAAATATCTAAAATGACTAATCTCTTCAGGAGGCGTCGCTCATATGGGCAACCGGTAGCGACGATAAATAAACGTAAAACACACAGCAAATAATCAATACCATTCATTTGATCAATAATAGACGCGCCTATACATTCTGATAGTATATTAGAAAGTAATCACATGTTGTTTAACTCTATCATATCCAATGTCGCGTAAAAGCGACTTTGCAAAAAGCCGATAACACGATCAGAACAGAACGTGCCGTCTGATCAGGCTGTACGCTGATTGCTCTTCAGACCGTGGAGATAAAGCACCTATCCGAATAGCAAACAACAGAGATCCTGATCAGACGCGGCGATACGCCGCGGCTAATCTGGATCTATGTTGTGTGCACATGCTCTGAATTTATTCGGCGCTGAAAGAGTTAAAGAGATGTACCCAGATGAAAAGAACAGTATATATACTACTTATGATTGCTTTCCTCGTGCTACATGATAAACTCACTTGTAACTGTTCTAACTGGCTATATATTTGCAGTGTATATGTTTAAGCCCCTTTTACATTATATATTTTATACCATAACTTTATGGGGGGGTTATATATACCATATTGATCTTAACAATTAATTGATTATCGATAACTCTGCCTGGGCCGCAATTTGTTACTAGTATTGACAGGTAATATAACAGTAAATATATTTTCCTCAACAGCTGAGTATTTCAACAAATAAACAAACGTCGTATACGCGGTTTGTTGACATAATAAAATAATGTAAATAGAGTCGACGGTCATGCGTACTATTAAAATACAACGCGATTATCCTGAATAGCACGATACATGGTACATATTTGCCGTGATATCTCACATGTGTGCCTATGCATATTTATTTATGGACTAATCTTAGTTAAATTATCTCTAATCGAACGTATCGCGTGTTTGGTATTGACTCCAATGACAAACACACGTCAATTCAGGAGCGCGGATGACCGTTAAATGAAATCCTACTCTCACTTTTGAAAGATTGTATACAACAAAAACACTGTTTATTGATTCAATGTTAGTGTTCGAATGTATTCAGAAGACTGTGTAGTAGTTATGAATTTAAACGTGAACAAATGCATTTTATTTGCTTTTTGCAATGTAATGTCACTTTAAATATGAACAGTTTCAACTGAAGACAAGTACATAGTTTCCTATTGGTAGAGAGGTACATAGTTTCCTATTGGTAGAAGGGTACACATGTTCGTACTGTTAGAGAGTTGTCTATTGGTAGAGCCGTACACACATTCCTATTGGTAGAGAGGTATACAGTTCACTATTGATTGGATTATCAGCGTCTTATTTGCATGCGCAGTGTCGTTATATATTGCTGAAAGTGCAGGCGTTCACGATATACCTGCTTCTACTCTAAGGAAATGTAGTAGAACATACCATAGTTCAAAACTACTTCTTAAGAATTGAATCATTATTTTTATTTCATAATTCCGTTGTGGAACATGAACCTGAATGTATACGCAAGTGTTCGAATTCTTACTAGGCTTTTCATGTGCTAACAATATATGTACACCATTGACAATTCAGAAGTTTGCCAGAGTTGATTTTTAAATTTTTTAAATATCTCCATTGTGAATCAACAATAGATGAATCGCTCTCGAGACCTCATTCTTGTTGGAATCCATAGTCGTGGAGGAACGTGAATCTAAGTGGCTTGCCGCTGTTCTTAGGAGACTCCAAACTCGCAACCTCCACTTAGTATTCGTACTGATTGGAAGCCATAATCCATTCTACGTCTTCTGGTATGTACTACGATATTGCATCTCATAAATAGTGTGCTTACCGATATATTATGCAGAATATATTCAACTAGGGACAGTACGGAGGAATACAGCCTAATTCGCTTTCCTCCAAACCTTTTTCGCAGATATTCCGGCATTGTATAAGCCTGAAATAAACAATAAATACGTTATTATTGTATCTTTAACTCTCTCAGTGCCAAATAAATTCAGAGCATCTGCAAACAACATAGATCCAGATTAGCCGCGGATTAATACCGCGTCTGATTTTACGCCACGTCTGATCTGCCCCACGGCTGATTTGCGCCGCGTCTAAAAACGAACTATGTTGTTTTCTATTGAGACAGGTGCTTCAGCTTCAATGTCTGAAGCACAGCCAGCAAATAACCTAATAAGACGGCACGTTCTGTTCTGTTTGGTCGGGGTTTGAGCTTTTTGCAAAGATTTAAGAGATCAGTTATTAACCTAGATAAGATCGAGGGTGAACTAATTAGCTTGTTTCGCGATCGTTGTTAAATACATAAAGTTTAAACTTTAATTACAGTTGTATACATGTAATATAAACATTGCTACTCACACCACTAGTGACATACACAGGAACAAACACCCAGCCAAGAGCTACCAGGAGGTAGATCGCCTGAAAATATTAGAAATAATATCTACATAATGTTAATGCATTCATTGAACCGTGTCTGACAACAAGAATAAACTGCAGATATCTAAAACACATGTGTAGTCGACGTATACGCGTGTATTATGCATTACCAGACTAGGATAAACGAGATAGTATGTGTATTATCAGATTACGGTAAACGATATATTGCGTGTAATATTAGACTACGGTAAACGAGATAGTGCGTGTATTTATCAGACTGGGGTAAACGAGATATCGCGTGTATTATCAGACTAAGGTAAACGAGATATTGCGTTTATTATCAGACTACGGTAAATGAGATTTGCGTTTATTATTAGACTAAGGTAAACGAGCTATTGCGTGTATTATCAGACTAAGGTAAACGAGATATTGTGTGTGTGTTATCAGACTACGGAAAACGAGATATTGCGTTTATTATCAGACTAATGTAAACGAGCTATTGTGTGTATTATCAAACTATGGTAAACGAGCTAGTGCGTGTATTATCAGACTACGGTAAACGAGCTATTGTGTATATTATTAGACTACGGTAAACGAGCTATTGTGTGTATTATCAGACTATGGTAAACGAGCTAGTGCGTGTATTATCAGACTACGGTAAACGAGCTATTGCGTGTATTATCAAACTAAGGTAAACGAGATATTACGTTTATTATCAGACTACGGTAAACGAGCTATTGCGTGTATTATCAGACTATGGTAAATTGAGATATTGCGTGTATTATCAGACTACGGTAAACGAGCTATTGCGTGTATTATCAAACTAAGGTAAACTAGATAATGCGTGTATTAACAGACTAAGGTAAACGAGATATTGCGTATATTATCAGACTACGGTAAACGAGCTATTGTGTGTGTTATCAGACTACGGAAAACGAGATATTGCGTGTATTATCAGACTACGGTAAACTAGATATTGCGTGTATTATCAGACTAAGGTAAGTGAGTTATTGTGTGTATTATTAGACTACGATAAACGAGCTATTGTGTTTATTATCAGACTAAGGTAAACAAGCTATTGTGTGAAGTATTAGACTACGGTAAACGAGCTATTGCGTGTATTATCAGACTAAGGTAACCGAGATATTGCGTGTATTATCAGACCAGCACCTAATCTTCATAAGTGAAGGAGTGCTGTATACACGAAGAAGACTACGGTAAACGAGCTATTGCGTGTATTATCAGACTAAGGTAAAGGCGATATTGCGTGTCTTATCAGACTAAAGTAAATGAGACATTGCGTGTATGATCAGACTACGGTAAACGAGCTATTGCGTGTATTGTACGTGTATTTGAATTAGCGCGTCCAAAATTTCACGCATGTTCAATGTGAAATCGGACAATAACGGAAACAAACGAACCTACCGCAATAGTATTACTCGATAACCTACGACAATTTACGGAAAATATAAATGTTTCCATATCACTAGCTGACATTACCAGCTTTAATTAATAACACTCAAGGCATTGTTATTAATTAATGTTTTGGTGACAGCTGTGTACAGACAATACTGATTGAGGTAGCAGGACTATCGATATGCTTACTTTAAACTAATAAGACCATGTGGTATGTATACAAATTGTTGCAGCTACGCAAAGGAGTGTCTGTAGAGAACGTGGAAGTAGATTTGAATATACCTTCATTAAAACCAGTTCATGCCAAATTGATTGTGTAGGCACACGGACATATGTGTGTGTTACGTTTATTTATCGTCGCTACCGGTTACCCATATGAGCGGCGCCTCCTGAAGTGAGTAGTCATTTTAGATTTTGGAGGACAGTGCAATGATACAGAAAGAGACCCATTACAGAGTATCCTATGGTTCTTTTACGTGCACGGTGTAAAGCACCGACACGATACTTCGGTTTAACGTCCCATCTGAAAGACTGTTAATTTTATTAGGGTCAGACGGGGGATCGAACCTGCGATCCCTGGATTACCTGTCCAGCGTGTGAACCACTGGGCTACAGATCCGTCTGTACACGGACATATACAATCATCCACACTTATTAATGGTTAACCTCTAGGTTAAAACCAGCCATTGAAAAGACCAGACTTTAATGTATTTGTTTGTTTGACGGCCAGTCGTACAAACTATTGTCTGTAGATATTATTAATAAATCTGCATACACTGTTTTTTGGGTCATTGTTACAGTTTTCACACGTATTGTGTACCTGGCAATACGCACAATGGATAGTATGCATGGCGACGGAAATACCGGATACCGGCGGGAATATTCTTTAGGATTAGGATTAAATTATTACATTTATCAACATTTCATATTGTTTTAGATTTAAAAGGTTAATTTCTATTTTGAAAACAATAACACATGTGGACACACCTGGACAGGCACCTGTATATCGGAGCAAATAATAGGAAATAATACACAATAAATACGTAATGTTTGTTTTACGTTTATTAAAATTACAGCTTTGTAACATCAAAATAGGCATGTAAATGGAATTTATATTAGCTTAATCATGAATTAGCATGCTTTCGACACCCGCTAATAGCCCTAAAATTAGAAGTCTGCTAAAATAAATACACGTATACTAGTATTATCAGACTACGGTAAACGAGCTATTGCGTGTATAATAAGACTAATGTAAACGAGATATTACGTGTATTATCAGACTAAGGTAAACGAGATATTACGTGTATTATCAGACTAAGGTAAACGAGATATTGCGTGTATTATCAGACTACGGTAAACGAGCTATTGCGTGTATTATCAGACTACGGTAAACGAGCTATTACGTGTATTATCAGACTACGGTAAACGAGATATTGCGTGTATTATCAGACTACGGTAAACGAGCTATTGCGTGTATTATCAGACTACGGTAAACTAGATATTGCGTGTATTATCAGACTATTGTAAACGAGATATTGCGTGCATTATCAGACAAAGGTAAATTGAGATATTGCGTGTATTATCAGACAAAGGTAAACGAGATATTGCGTGTATTATCAGACTACGGTAAACGAGCTATTGCGTGTATTATCAGACTACGGTAAACGAGATATTGCGTGTATTATCAGACTATTGTAAACGAGATATTGCGTGCATTATCAGACAAAGGTAAATTGAGATATTGCGTGTATTATCAGACAAAGGTAAACGAGATATTGCGTGTATTATCAGACAAAGGTAAACGAGCTATTGTGTGCATTATCAGACTAAGGTAAACGAGATATTGCGTGTATTATTAGACTAAGGTAAACGAGCTATTGTGTGAATAAATATCAATTAAGGGAGTCGTGACAGCGCAATGGTAGCAGCGTTCGCTTCAGGTGCGAAAGACCTGGAGTTCGAGCCCCGCTGGAGCCGTTACGAGTGTGCCCTTAGATAAGGCATTTAAATTCCACGTTGCCTATTCTCTCTCAATTTCAGTCTATATAATTATATAAAACCATAAAAATATAATGTATGCTGCCACGCAAACATGGGTTACAGGAGACTAGATATTACACTATCATTGTTAAATCATCTAAATTTTTATATTATATACAGCTTAAAATAGATTATAGTCTACAACTCATAGAAGTTCTAATAATAGTAGGCATCACTAAAAGGACTAATTATTTAATTTAGTATACATTTAAAGCTGCATTACATCGTATGAAATAAAAGATATTTGAACAATTCAATGTGTACGTATGGGTAGTAATGCTGCTACACATTATAACATTATACTTTGTATGCTTATCTTCATTTGGTAAACAGTGTTTTTTGCGATAAAACAAAAAAGTAGAACTAAGTCGATCGAATTAGACTAAAACCATTTATTCAAAACATAATTAGCTCTAAACTGAAGTTAGTGAGTACATGATAAATGACCAGTGTCTGCTGGGTGACCAAGTGAGTACCAGGTGTTTAAAGTGTTGAGTGGGTGACCAAGTAAGCAATACGCAAGGTAATGGCCAGTGTCTTCTGGGTGACCAAGTGAGTACCAGGTGTTTAATTGTTGAGTGGGTGACCAAAAAGCACTACGCAAAGTACTGGCCAATGTCTGATTAGTGACCAAGCGAGTACCAGGTGTTTAAATGTTGAGTGGGTGACCAAGTAAGCACTACGCAAGGTAATGGCCAGTGTCTACTGGGTGACCAAGTGAGTACCAGGTGTTTAATTGTTGAGTGGGTGACCAAAAAGCACTACGCAAAGTACTGGCCAATGTCTGCTGGGTGACCAAGTGAGTACCAGGTGTTTAAATGTTGAGTGGGTGACCAAGTAAGCACTACGCAAGGTAATGGCCAGTGTATGTTGGGTGACCAAGTGAGTACCAGGTGTTTAAGTGTTGAATGGGTGACCAAGTAAGCACTACGCAAGGTAATGACAAGTGTCTGCTGGGTGACCAAGTGAGTACCAGGTGTTTAAGTGTTGAGTGGGTGACCAGGTAAGCACTACACAAGTAGTCATGACGTAATTGTCGCCTGGGCGGAACAAACCAATGGCGATGGTAGGGTTTCTGGACATGTTGTTGACAATGCAAACGGTTCATATTCTTGCATATTTAAAATATGCTGGACTGGACATACATTGATATACGCCAAATTGTTAGCTCCAATAGACAATACGTGTATCCTAATGAGAGCTATGCACAGGTATGGAAATATTGCTTTCTCGGTAAGGGAACCGCATGGGATACGGGCAATGTTTAGAAATGGAAGTCATTTCTCTCTTTCTTCTTCTTCTTCTCTCTCTCACTCTTCTATCTCTCTCTTCTCTCTCTCTCTCTCTCTCTCTTATCTCTTCTCATCTATCTTCCCCCCCTCTCTCTCTAATCTCTTCTCTCTCTTCTCTCTCGATCTTCTATCTCGCTCTCTTCTCTCTCTCTTCTCATCTCTCTTCCCCCTCTCTCTCTCTACTATCTCTCTCTCTTCTCATCTCTCTCCCCTCTCTCTCTCTCTCTTCTATCTCTCTCTCTATTTCGCTTCTATCTCTCTCTTCTCGCCGGCTCATACAAATATGTAGAGTTATAAAGCTCAATATCCGTACTTAACAATTATAAAATAAAGAGTGCTTGTTATATATGAATAGTGATAGCATCGTCTAACCATTTACGTCTTGGCTGTACAATTAGCGCAGTGGTTAGCAAACTCTCTGTTTACCAGGGATTGGTCCTCGGACAGGCAAATATGTGAGCCGGTATGTCGAATTCTCTAATTATATCAATCGTAATTCACGTTTTCTTTGCTTCATAATGTCAGCATATATATGTCATCAATTGTTGAATCTCACTTTGAAACGCCTTGCCTTTAGGATGTACATCTTCATTGTTATGAGCCACAGAAATATCCAACGTATCTAGATAAATCACTTTGTCCAATATATTTTCAAACTCTCTCTCTCCAAAATACGTTTGAAAGCGTTTACACCTTTTACAATTACTTTTGTGTCAGGCTTTGCTTCAAGCAACAGAACAATAGCATCAACCAGATGTTTTATTCTGTTGCGATACTCTGACGATGGGCATGGAGTAAAATGGGCATGATAATGAACAACCACAATAAGAGAACTCTCCATTACAGTACGATCTGTTCTCATAATGTCGATTTTATGTGGAACTGATAGAAGATGTTTAAATACATAACTATAATGAACTGGCATTTCGTGTTTCATATGTATCAGTTTGATTCCGTGGTTTGTATATGTACGTGTCTAAGTGGTTACGGTCGTTGACTTCAAATCACATGCCACTCACCGATGAAGGATCGAATCCCACTGGCATGCAGGAGATCGGTGGTTCTACCCATGTGCCCGTCCGTATCTGCAATACTGCTCCGGGTGTCTTACTCCACCCAGAACAGCTTGCGAATCGCTATAAGACCTAAACTGTTTGATGTGAAATTAAACCCACAAATCAAACAGAGAAACAAATATACAGCACACATGTTTTGTTGTAGAGTAAACTTTCCACTTGTGTGCATGTTTTACTTATAGCAAGATTAAATACATCTATGTAAGTAGGGAATGAATAGCCGATCCAAGTTCTACACGTGTGTGCATGATTTACTTATAGCAAGATTAAATACATCTATATAAGTAGGGAATGGATAGCGGATCCAAGGTCTACACTTGTGTGCATGCTTAAATTATAGCCAGATTATATAGATCTATGTAAGTAGGGAATAGATAGCCGATCCAAGTTCTACAATTGTGTGCATGTTTTACTTATAGCAAGATTAAATACATCTATATAAGTAGGGAATGGATAGCCGATCCAAGTTCTACACTTGTGTGCATGTTTTACTTATAGCAAGATTAAATACATCTATGTAAGTAGGGAATGGATAGCCGATCCAAGTTCTACACTTGTGTGCATGCTTAAATTATAGCCAGATTATATAGATCTATATAAGTAGGGAATAGATAGCCGATCCAAGTTCTACACTTGTGTGCATGCTTAAATTATAGCCAGATTATATAGATATATATAAGTAGGGAATGGATAGCGCCGATCCAAGTTCTACACTTGTGTGCATGCTTAAATTATAGCCACATTATATAGATATATGTAAGTAGGGAATCGATAGCCGATCCAAGATGTACACCTGTGTGCATGTAATATAAATAGCCAGACGTAATACATCTATGTAAGTAGGGAATCGACAGCCGATCCATGCTGTACACGTGTGTGTATATGTATTACAAATAGCCAGACTTAATACATCTATGTAAGTAGGGAATCGACAGCCGATCCAAGCTGTACACGTGTGTATGTATTACATAATGCCATACTTAATACATCTATGTAAGTAGGGAATCGACAGCCGATCCAACCTGTCCAGTAATACCATGATTAACTTCATTGTGTCTTGTTTTAGATAGTTTACGTAGAAATTACAATATACATCAGAAAAAGTGGTTTACAAACACCCAATGTCCGCATAATTATATTACATCGATCTAAAATTAAGTGTTTGAACTCGCAAAATATATCTACTTAATCTTATTAACATATTAGCTATTTTCCAGGTTGAACAATGTTTGCATATAACAGACAATACTGTGACCAGACTCCTGGTAGAAGTAGCCGTGAGCAATAGGACCGTGTGTTGTACGTGTATATAAACAACAGTTCATCCTGTGATAATTGAAATGTCTACGCGACGGACAGCTAGTACGTATTATGTGTTGTAGATATTAAGTCTAAAATAGCGTCCAATGTGTGTACACTTAGGGCCAATTGTAACAAGAAGTTCTCGAAAGCCACTGTTGTGTATATACTTAATCAAATGAACGCTAGTTGAAGTATCGGATTGAGAATGCTCTATACATGTATACAGGGTGTTCAATGTAACAACGACGTATCGGATAGCGACTGCTCTATACATGTATACAGGGTGTCACATGTAACAACGACGTATCGGATAGCGACACATCTATACATGTATACAGAGTGTCACATGTAACAACGACGTATCAGATAGCGACTGATCTATACATGTATACAGAGTGTCACATGTAACAACGCGGTATCAGATAGCGACTGCTCTATACATGTATACAGAATGTCACATGTAACAACACACAAACACCCAACAAACAACACAAACAACCACAAACACCCAACAAACAACACAAATAACAACGACGTATCAGATAGCGACTGCTCTATACATGTATACAGAGTGTCACATGTCACAACACGGTATCAGATAGCGACTGCTCTATACATGTACCCAGAGTGTCACATGTAACAACAACGTATCAGATAGCGACTGCTCTATACATGTGTACAGGGTGTCACATGTAACAACGACGTATCAGATAGCGACTTCTCTATACAATGTATACACGATGTATAATGTAACAACCCAGTATAGGATATCGACTGCTCTGTGCATATATACAGAGTGTCAAATGTAACGTCAACGTCACAGCAAGCGTCTATTTCATATATATTAGCAAGAAGTCCTCTAGTAGCAAAACACAATGCATCCCTCCAGAATGACATCGAATTCTCTATCATCTAAATGGATGCTTTCATTTAAACAACCTGCGCTTCTGCGCTTGATATTGTTATTAATTTTGACTACCATTTATGTTACCAACTATAAGTATTCCGCGAAATCATCGGTTTATTTAAATCTAACTTCTGACAGAAATGTTAACAGCAGTGTTGGTAAAGACTATCTTATAAGAGCAGAAACAGATCTTCAAGACACGTGTAATGATATTAGCACCAACGATGCACATAGTGCTACAAGTATTAATTATACAAAAATACATTTGAGTACCAACCATGAATCAGCCAGTACAAATGTTTATGTTTTCATCGACATATTTGATCAGAGAAATAGATCGAAATCGTTCGGTCATGACGTAATTGTCGCCTGGGCGGAACAAGCCAATGGCGATGGTAGGGTTTCTGGACACGTTGTTGACAATGCAAACGGTTCATATTCCTGCATATTTAAAATATTCTGGACGGGACATACATTGATATATGCCAAATTGCTATCGGCAATAAACAATACGTGTATCCTAATGAGAGCTATGCACAGATATGGAAACATTGCTTTCTCAATAAGGCAACCGCATGGGATGCTAGCAAGTTTTAGCAATGGAAGTCATATAGAGCATACACAGTGTGGTCCAAATTCATTTATTTACACTAGCACCAGCAATGGACTGTGTAACTATACGCTCCTAAACGATGGCATGCCGTTCTTCTGTGGGCAGCCGATTAACAAGCAGTTCCGTTGTTCCGATGTCAACTATTTCAATATCGGACCTTTCCCGTACAAATACGTGAGATCAGAGGACAAAGTTCAATATCATGAAAGTTATTTGTTTAGTAAATCTTTATCACTTAACATTACGATGAAATCAGGTAGAAACACGACCAGTTTATGCAGAAGCCGGAGTCCACTGCTATCATGGACAGAACCTGTACCAAAGGCGTTTTGGTTAAATGGAACTTGGAATTTTATAAATTGTTACAGCCGACTGAAACATACGCCTACTGAATACCGAAGCTGCCTTAGAAATAAAACTTTGGTATTATGTGGTGACTCAACGGTGGGTCAATATGCAAGCTATTTTGCTAATCAAGTGCTGAACCGTCCTCTTCTGACACTGCCAAATAATACATTTGTTATACGTACATATGAAAACTACGGAATAAAACTCATAAATATGAGACACGAAATGCCATTTCATTATAGTTATGTATCTAAACACCTTCTATCAATTCCACATAACATTGATCTTCTGAGAACAGATCGTACTGTAATGGAGAGTTCTCTTATTGTGGTTGTTCATTATTATGCCCATTTTACTCCATACCCACCGTCAGAGTATCGCGACAGAATAAAACATCTGGTTGATGCTATTGTTCGGTTGCTTGAAGCAAAACCAGACACAAAAATATTTTTAAAAGGTGCAAACGTTTTCGTGAGAGAGGGTGAATGGATTGACGCCTATACCTCGCTTCTATTCAAACGTATTTTGGAGAGAGAGTTTGAAAATATATCGGACAAAGTGATTTATCTAGATACGTTGGATATTTCTGTGGCTCATAACAATGAAGATGTTCATCCTAAAGGCAATACATTTCGAAGTGAGATTCAACAATTGATGACATATATATGTTGACATTATGAAGCAAAGAATACGTGATTTACGGTTGATATAATCATACCTGACAATTCGACATACCGGTGTAACGTGAGTCCTGTAAGTCTATGAGAATTGAAAGTTCGCTAGTTGCGACTTACGGGGCTCACGCTACGGGTATAAGAATCCTAAGTTGTGAGAATTGAAAGTCAATAACAATATCTTTCCTCCACTTTAGTTTAAACATTTTATTTCTCAATTATTTACAGAGATAAATGATAGTAGATAAAGGCTACTAATGAGACTCCAATTTCAAGTGTATGAGATTTTAAAATGCTCATGTTGGTGTATAACCATGACTTACCGAATACGATGTCAATTAATAGAACAGCATATTGGTATCGATCACGACACATATCAATCAAACTATAATGGATAATCCAATCAGCTATCGAGATTTCCCACACCCTCACGACGTCCACAATGTCAATGCCAGGATATCAATATTTTAAATATAAAGGACAAACAAGGCCATTAGAAACTCGCTTTTACAGACGGATATGTAGTCTAGTGGTTAACACACTGGACTGGTTATCCAGGGATCGCAGGTTCGATCCCCCGTCTGACACTAATAAAATGAACCGTCCTTCAGGTGGGACTTTAAACTGGTCTCGTGTCAGTGCTTAAACAGTGCACGAAAAAGCACCAGAAGAGAATCTGGAATGGGTCTCTGTCTGTATCATTGCACTATCCTCCAATATTCTAAAATGACGAATTTCTTGAGGAGGCGTCGCTCATATGGGCAACCGGTAGCGACGATATATAAACGTACACCCCCGCCCGACTCGCTTTAGCTTTGAATAATTACCTTATATAAAGATGTGTGTGAGTGAGCGTGCGTGCGTGCGTGCGTGCGTGCGTGCGTACGTGCGTGCGTGCGTGCGTGCGTGCGTTCGTTCGTGCGTGCGTGCGTGCGTG